>VZQC01009966.1:246800-308119 GCA_009823505.1 Rhizomys pruinosus
TTTTTTTAGCGTATGAGTCTCCAGAAGACAGTTGTATTATACATGACTATAGGGTGGAGTCAAGGCACAGATTTCATCAAATTCACCCATGTTGTTTTGGGTGACTATATATGATTAACTTGGGAAGCAAACTTAATTTTTACGTTAAATCATCTTAAAGAGAATGCTACAAGGTGATACTGTACAACAGAGAAATTATAGAGAACATTTGTATGTGTCAATCCCAAAGTTCTTGCTCTACAGATTTTATGTAAAGCAAATGTGGGCAACAGCGAATTATATCTCCATTTAATTCAGATGCATTACCATTTTTATCAGATTCTGTAAACCAATGTTGTTTAATATACACATGTTTACTTTTACTTTTACTAAGTCCTAAAACACCATGTGTCCTGTAGACAGTGTCTAGGCGAAACTGGGTACTTGCTGAGCTCACGTCAATTAAATATGCCTTAATCGAATATACACCCGTGTCCCTCTCCCACCCATCCCCCCTTTCCAATTCACCATTTCAGTCCATTTTCTGATGCAGTCTTTCTGTTGTTCTTTTACTATGCCTCCCTCTCCATGAGAAATATTTATATCTGGGTTGTTGGTACTAGCATCCACATATGAGGGACACCATTTGTCGTTTGTTTTTCTGGGACTGTGTTACTTCACTTAACATAATGTCTTCCAGCTCCATCCATTTACCTGCAAATTTCATGATGTTGTCCCTCTTTACTGCTGCATAGTATTCCATTGTATACATGTACCACATTTTCTCTATCCACTCGTCAGTTGAAGGGCACCTGGGCTGGTTCCAGCTTTTTGCTATTGTGAACAGAGCTGCAATAAACATAGCTGTGCATGTATCTTTGCAGTAAGTTGTGTCTTGTGGGTATATACCCAGGAGTGGTATGACTGGGTCAAATGGAAGGCTCATTTTGAGTCTTCTAAGGGTTCTCCACACTGCTTTCCATAGTGGCTGTACAAGTTTACATTCCCACCAGCAATGGATGAGTGTTCCCCTTTCCCCACAACCTCTCCAGCACTTGGCATCATTCATGTTCCTGATCCTAGCCAGTCTTATTGGAGTAAGGTGATATCTCAGAGTGGTTTTAATTTGCATTTCCTTAATTATCAGTAAACTCTTCTTTCTATAAGCGGACTTGGTCATGCTATTTATCACAGCAACAGAAGCCGTTTTCCAGTTCAAGAAAGAGTCTTTTGAACCATGGTGGAGATGGTGGAGTCAAGAGCCTCAGCTGATATGTCTTATTTTGAGGAGGTAGCTGTCTCCAACCTTTCTGGGAGGCTAGAGGAAGCTCTCCACGTTATATCCAGATGTTCTTTTCCCAGTTGAACATCACTGGGAGTGTTTCAGATGGCTAACCTCCCCATGGATAGGACCATGGCAGAGAAGTTCTATGGAGACATCTGAAGACTGATGTGGGTAGGACTGTGGTAGGTCAGTGGAAGAGGATGAGGGATTGCGGGCATAGCCAATAGAATGATGGGTTGTGCTCTTCTTCTCAGGAGACTTACAATTTAGTTGAGCAGAACAAAGCAATGTAAAAGAGAGGAACGTGTGGCAGTGTCAGTATGAGGAGGTGCATTGTGGGAAGCTGGTAGCTTAAGCAGTTGCAACTGGGAGGGCATGGGGGTTAGTGAGCAAGTTTTCACATTTACTTGTCTGCTTAATTGGCTTATTAAGGCTAGGTTGCCATACTTAGTTTATTGGGGGCTCTCAGGGTCTAGGCTCTGACTCTAGGCTTGGTAACAGAAGGACACCATCAAGTCCTGGACCTTCTTAGAGATAGAATATTAGGTGAAGACAGTCTCAGGCAGGGGAAATTTCTAGAGTTCTTTCTTGTAAGAGTCATTGGCATGAATCAGGGGAGTTGAATGACAAGGCTTGATGGATGGGATCAGCCTGTGTTTGGTGGCAGCAAAAGGACAATTTTGGCAGGTTGGCGATGGGAAGTGCTCAGTTGGTAGAGCACTTGCCTAGCACACATGAAGCCCTGGGTTTGATCCACAGCAATGCACAAAGCAGGGGTGGTGGTATATGCCTTTAATACAAGAACTCAGGAGGATCAGAAGTTCAAGGTCATTCTTGGCAGTATTATGAGCTTAAAGCCAGCCTGGGCTGCATGAGACCTTGTTTCACTATAAAAGAACAAAGAAGAAAAAGTTCTTGTGTTACCAAGCTGTGTGGAAGGAGACATCGTCCTGGCGCAGAGTGGGATGTGGAGCAAGAGTAACGACCAGAGAGCTGAAGGCTGAAACACAGGGAGAGCAAGGCCAGGCTGAATGTCCTCTGACAAAGGCCCACATAGCTGTCTTCCAGGAACATGACTGCAGGCATGTCACTCACCAGAGCTTCAGCTTCCTTTGATGTAAAAAGGGTGTTATTCCTGAGGTTGTTTGAAAAGCTGTGGAAAGTTATAGGAAGTTAGCTCCTGGAAGGACTGACCAATGGACCCTCCAAAAGGATACAAGGAACCATAGGTGATAGTGGTTAGCACCAGGGGTCAGTCCAAACCAACTCTGTGACTTCCTTGCTGGAGGAGCCTGCAGAGGACTGTTAACATCTTCTGAGTGAACTTTTCAACCTTAGCAGTCCTTAAACTGCTGTACATATTCTTGCATGTTGTCCATCTACTTGTAACAGACTAGATTCAGGGTGCAATGGCTTCTGAGAAAGGCATGCCCTTTCCTGGGAGTGCCCACTCCAGAGAAAGCACAGGGCAGGGATAACATGGAGAGACTCCAAGCCCTGTGGTTCCCTGATTGGGGCCATTGCTGCTCAGCCTACTCCTTTTCTTTTTTTTTTTTTTTTTTTTTTTATTTAAAAAATTTAAAAATCAGATCAAGTAATAAGCAAGCTTATTTTAAAGAAAAATTTAGAACAAACCACAAGAATCTGTTAAAAGACCATAACATGGGGGATTGGCTCAGTGCTTAAGAACATGGGCTGCTCTTCCAGAGGACCAGGGTTTGATTCCTAGCACCCACATGATGGCTAAAAAACATTTCTCACTCCCGTTCCTGAGATAAGACACCCTCTTATGGCCTTGAGTGCTTTCTTTCTTCTTTTTTTTTTTTTTTTAAATTTTATTTTTATTTATTTTAATTATTTTTTTTTTTTGTTGTCTGGCAATAGGTTGTGCACCCGTGTGTGCAATGCCGCGGAGGTCAGAAGAGGGTCTCGGATTCCTGGATGGAGTTCTCCTGGAACTGGAGTTTTCAGACGGCTCTCGGCGCCATGTGGTGTGCTGGGGATCGAACCCGGGTCCTCTGCAAGAGCGGTCGGCGCTCTTAAATCCGCTAGGCCATCTGCTCCAGCCCCCCCTTCTTTTTTTTTTTAATTAGTTTTTTTTTATGATGCTTTGTGATTTCATACATTTGTTTCCAATTCAGGTTCAGGCTTATATCCCTTTCCCTCCCCCACCCCACCACCACCCCCATCCCAGTTCAATGCATTCTGCTTTTCTAAAGAGTGTATTTGTGTTTCCTTGCTTGATCCAATTAAGTAAACCCTGGACTGTCTCTACTATTGTCTCATTTGGATTCTTTACTTACAGGAGCACAAGAGCAGAGACAGCTGTTGGGTTAAGACCACAGGAAACTGGAGACTTCTCCACCATGGAAGCATTAGTAACTGGTTTGCTAGTGGTCATCAGAGGTCATCGTGAATCAGGACGACCAGAGAGCTGACAGCAGCTTTAGAAACCCGCCTTTAGGTTCCAGGTCCTTAGTTTTGGTGGAATTTGCATCTGGAACAAGTTCCTGGATGACGCTTTTGTTGCTGGCATGAGGACAACACTTGGGGAAGCACAGCAATCAAGGATGGTTTTTGGAGGGGAGACATGGTGGTTTAATGAGTGTCCCCATAGGCTTTAAGTATTCGACAATTTGTTGTCTCCAGTTGGTGGNGTAGACCAGGGGTAGAGTAACATCACCCTGGAAGGCCTGGATCTTGCAGCACTTGAGAAAGGTCAAGCAGGTCAGGAAGACAAATGTGGTGGTTTGAATGAGAATGTCCCCCATAGGTCCAAGATTCAGCATTTGTCTCAGTTGATGGCACTGTTTTGGGAGGTCTTAGAGGTGTGGCAGTGGAGGAAACTGGTCACCGGCTTAGGAGTTCAAAAGCCTTGCCGTCTCCACTTCTGTTTCCTGTCCCTGCCTTGAAGATGGGAAGCTCTGCTTTCTGCTCCTACTCCACTTCCTTCATGTCCTCCCTGCCATGATGGACTCTAATTCCCCTGGAACAACCAACATAAGCTCAAATAAAAAACTCTTCCTTCTATAAGTCCCTTGGTGTGGTGGTTCTATCACAGCAACAGAAAAGTGGCTAAAACAAGTCTGCCCACTCAACCCAGTCCCCATCAAAATGGCTACCTCAGGTCCCTGTCAGTCATCTCATTCTCCTAGTGAAGGTTGGGTGGGAACCCACATCCCTACCAGATACACAGGTGCAGAAGTGTTCCTTTTTGTCAGCTCCCCAAGCTTGCTCATGACTAGGTTATACTGTGAGAGAGTCATATGTGGATTGTTCCCTCTTCCTTCCCACACTCAGAGTGAGTGGCTGAGTCAGTCCTCTGATGCTCAGGAAAGGCACCCAACAGAAAGGAGGACAGAAAAAACAGCAAGCCTCTGAATTTCATGTGCCAAAACTTTAACCTAATGATAGCCAGCTACAGATACGGAGAATAACACCAGTGGTTGGCCCCATTAGCTGGGCAGCCTTCCCTCTTGCTCTTGGGTCTTGAAGACTTTGTGTGTGTTGTGTGTGTGTGTTGTGTGTGTTCACATGCATGTGCCACAGTATCATGTTACCTGGAGAGGCTGATATTCATAGTTCAGGTATTGACCTCCATCATTTTCACCTTATTTTTGAGACAGTGCTCTTGTAGAACCTGGCAGGCTCACTATTTCTGCTAGACTGGCTAGCCTGTGAGCTCGTGAGATCTACTTGTCCCATCCCCCTCCTCCCCACACTGGGGATACACAGACCACACTGCACCTGCCTCTTATATGGGTGCTTAGCATTCAAACTTCGGGCCCTCATGCTTATACAGCATGCACTCACCAACTGAGCCATCTCCCCAGCCTCCTCTAATAGATTTTCTTACAGCTGCTGCCAAAGCAAACCTCGGCTGGTTTGAAATCTCATCAAAGTATTCAAAAAGGCTCTGACTGGGAATTCTCTCTTTTTCTTATTTTCAGTCCAAAAGGAAGACAACGTATGACCCAAATCTGTCAGACACCTTTGAAAAGAAGGAACTCTTCCCCTACACAAGAGAAACACATTAGCAATCCACATAACCCATTTAGTTATTATGAAAACACCCAAATTGGAAGTAGCTAGAAAACACTTTGAATAAGAAGTTAAGGATTACATTTGCTGTTGTATTTGCCCCTACAGAGGTATGGTAATTCAGAACACAAGAAAAAAGTGAAAATGTGACATGTATACAGAATCCCAGATCACTGAAGCAGGTAATAGTTGACACAAATATATTAATCCTCTTTATTATTAACTTTTCTAGGTTACATAAAAGTAATGGGTTTCATTATGCATTTTCATACATAAAATACTTTGAAGACCTCATGTATGGAACCCCCAAAGCATCCTTCAGATAGCCATACTGTCTACAGTAGACCTGCCAATGCATGTTGGGGTCTGTTTGTGGAGATTATGGAGTCTGTGTGTGTGCACATCCTGTGTGTACAGGTATCACACGTAGGATAGATGTACATTATACATCATGTGGAGACAAAGGACAAGCTCCACTGTAATTCTCAAGTGCCTTCCTTGATTTTGAGTCAGGTTCTCTCACTAACCTGGAACTCATCAAGTAAGGTAGACCAGATGGCCAGGCAAATCCTAGGGATTGACTTGTGGCCACCTCCCCAGGGCTGGGATTACAGAGGGTGCCACCACACCCTGGCTCTTTATGTGGGTTCTGGGGGAATCCAATTCAGGTCTTGTGGTTGCATAGCAAATGCTTCCTCAACTGAGCCACCTCCCCAGCCCAAGACTATGGAATCTGAAGGCAGAAGGTGGTTGTTTCAGCTCATCTGTAAATCCATAAGTGAGTTCTAGAATTTGGGTTTAGCAGATACTAAACCCTGTGCTTGGATAAACTGACTGGTTAATCAAACAGAAATGAAGAGCAAAGCAAAAAGCTTTAAGGTTTTCCCTTCATTTAAGTGACTCCTGGTAAAGGGTAAAAGTCAACAGCATGCCGCTCTGTGTTTTGTGTCCATGTGTTTGCTCAGTACAGCTGTTAAATCATGGCTCTTTGCACAAATACATGTCCCACACAGTCCCAGGAGTTTGCTAAAAATAACTCCACTCAATTTACTTAACATTTAACAAAGCCCAAGTAACCAATCTAGGCTATGAAGAAAGCCAGCTCCTTCCACATAGCAGCCCATGCATTGTCAAGTGGAGAAGGTTTTAGTTTTTTTATAATTTTTATTGTTATTAAACTTTTTCCATAGGTCATACATCATTCTCAATCGAATTTAGAATCATTCCCTTTCCATGCTCCCCCCCCAACCCAGTCCCTGCACCTGCCATACATCCTGTATCTTTTTCTGGGTCTTTCCAGAGTTGTTTTTTTTTTTTTTCAGCTCTTTTGTTGTTGTTCTCTCCAACTTGTATTGCATATATATATCTATATATATATATATATATATATATATATTATGCATATCACTTGAATTGGGGATTTTTTTTCCTAAAGATGTCCTGTTTTCCTTAAGGAAGTGCTTGAAGGTTCATCTTTGGCAATCCTGCACTTTTGCTCCAATCGGGGTCTTTTCCTCCCATGGTCCCCCAAATGAAGTCCAGTAAGCATTTGTCTGTCTGATCTCCCTGGCTGACCTCCATGTACAGCCCAGGTAGTCCAACAATGACAGTCTATATTCTGACAAGGTACTTCCCTTAGCTGTTCAGTCCACACAGCTGGGATCTCAATAGTCCCCATCTGGCATTGAAGGTTTGGGGATTCCTGGAGAGACATGAGTCCTAAGTCCATATTGGAAGGTTACAAAGCTGTCTCATGTTCTGTAGGAGTGCCAAAAGTGGTGGCAGCCACAGGGTCGATGCACTTGCCAGTAAGATGAGACAGGCCAAACCAACAGTACTCTCTCTTTTTTCTTTTTGTCTCTTACTAAGATCTCAAGTTCTATCCTGCAATACAGTTTCTCTGGTCTTTACTGATTATTTATATCGGTGTACTTTCTTTTGCATGCTTAAGTCCACACAGTTCCCCAGATTAACCAAGGTTTTTTGTTTTCTCAAGTAGTTGAGAATCGGGTCTCAGGGGTCTCTGGGTTTTTTTTTTGGGGGGGTGAGCGCCTTGCTCCATTCAGCTTTTCATTCACAGTTCCATCCACTCAAGGACAAATAAAAATCAGGTCTTGCTAGGACCAGGCTTCTTTTTCTGAAACATGAGCAGACTTTCTCTTTATAGAGTGGCCACTGGCTGAGTCCCGTTAGTGGTTCTCCAAGACCTCCCTAATCAGGAAGCCTGGTGACACATTTGCAGGACATTTCAAGAGATGCCCTCATGAATAGTCCCCTAAGACTTGGTTGACCTCTAGGCAAGGAACAAAAGTTATCCCTTAGATCCCTAGGCCAAATTGGTATGGGCATTAAGTATGGTCATAAGCACCCCGAAAGGCTAAGTTGCACAGCCTATTACATTGCACCTATGTTAAAATTGCATCCTCTGGAAACAAACTGTATGTTATTCCATAGCATATTCTTGATTTGCATCTTTCCATTTTAGTCCCATAATACTCTAAAAGAGCACTACATACCATCCATCATGTACCAAAAACCTCAGGTCTGAAAATAAATGTTAAGGTCAGCTCTAGAACCTATTTAGGGATTCACAATGCAAGAGCAAAGTTATCTTTAGATCATGAGGAATTTAGCATTAATGTTGCTCCGTTTGCCTTACAACTAGGTACGTGGTGACTAGCATGCCACAGATGAGGGATACCATTCATCTTTTGTTTTTCTGGAATTGTTACTTCACTTAACATAAATCTTCTGGTTCCATCCATTTACCTGCAAATTTCATGATGTCATCTTTCTTTCAGCTGCATAGAACTCCATTGTGACATGTAACCACATTTCTCTAGCCTCAAGTGGAAAGTTTTTCTCTTGCTCTGTCTGCCCTAACCTCACCTCCCACTCACTTGGTTAAGGTGATACTCATGGACTCCACCCCCATAGTCACAGGTAATTATACCACAGTTGGACAAGGATAAGTAATCAGAAGACTTCTGTCTGATATATTATGGCCTGGAACACAAAGCAAGTGATTCACAGGGAGACAGAGAGGGGAAATGGATAGAGAATCTACCCTATTGGAGATTCTTGTTCCTGAATCCAAACCAGAGCCAGCTATTCAGTGACTCTCTCACCAGCTTACAGTGACTCCTAGAATGAGTTTTCCTTATCTGCTTAAGATACCACAGACTTCAGTCACTACTCACCAAGTTAGAGTTTATCTCTACTTGACAGTGGAAAATTTTAGGAAAGCTAGTCAGAAATTCCATACTAGTGGGCTTCTGTAGCGCTTTATCAAGCAAAATGACCTGACATATAAAAAGAGTGTTATCTTTGTTTCCTCTTTCTGCATTTAAACTAAATTTAGTTATGAGCACTGTTGTGTGAACTTTGTGGGAGGAGATAAACAGTCTACTCACCTAAGATAGGGAACCAACAACCGAAATGAGAGATTTCACCCAAGTGCATACTGGTTGGTGAACCAATGAGTAATTGGAGTTACTTACAGAAGTATGGGTAGGGGGATTGCTTACAGGAACATAGGCAGGTTACAGGTGGTGACATGACCAAAGGAAAAAAAAATCTCTCTCTTCAAGCAACCATTAACTGCCAATACAGCCTCAGGAAATGGCAGGGTTTCATGAGCCCCTCCCCACTCCAAGCACAAAAGCCCAATTTCTGCAGGTGATCCCAGCTGTTGACAATTCAAGAAGACAACAGCCATGTCATGCCTGGAGGACAGCGTTGCATAACAGGCACAGGAGAAAAAAAACAAAAAACATTGCGAATAGATAGATGATAGTAATAAATAATAAATAATAATAAATAAATAAATAAAATAAATGTAAATAAGTTTATCTCTCCTGTATTAGTCACTTTTCTGTTGCTGTGCTAAAAAACACCATGAGCAAGGGAACTTATAAAGGAAAAGTTTATTTGAGTCTACGACAGTTCCAGGGAATCAGAGTCCATTTGGCGGAGGCATAGTGGCTGGGGCTGGAGCAGCAAGCCAGGGTCACATCTCGCAATTAGCCCAGGAAGCTGAGAGAGAGACTGGGGACGAAAGTCTTGTTAAACTCATTAAGTCTGCCCCAATGAGCGTACTTCCTCCAGCATGGCCACACCTTCTAAGACCTCCAAGAACAGTGCCACCAAATGGAGACAAAAAATGTCTGAATACTTAAAGCCTATGGGGGACCTCATTCAAACCACCATGTCTCCCCTCCAAAAACCATCCTTGATTGCTGTGCTTCCCCAAGTGTTGTCCTCATGCCAGCAACAAAAGCGTCATCCAGGAACTTGTTCCAGATGCAAATTCCACCAAAACTAAGGACCTGGAACCTAAAGGCGGGTTTCTAAAGCTGCTGTCAGCTCTCTGGTCGTCCTGATTCACGATGACCTCTGATGACCACTAGCAAACCAGTTACATATGCTTCCATGGTGGAGAAGTCTCCAGTTTCCTGTGGTCTTAACCCAACAGCTGTCTCTGCTCTTGTGCTCCTGTAAGTAAAGAATCCAAATGAGACAATAGTAGAGACAGTCCAGGGTTTACTTAATTGGATCAGCAAGGAAACACCATACACTCTTTAGAAAAGCAGAATGCATGAACTGGGATGGGGGTGGGGGTGGACGAAAGGGATATGTAAAGCTGAACTGAATATGTGGAAAAATATGTATGAAATCACAAAGATCAAAAAAAAAACTAATTAAAAAAAAAAAGGGGGGGGCTGGGAGATGGCCTAGCGGTTAAGAGCGCGACCGCTCTTTGCAGGGACCCGGGTTCGATCCCCAGCACCACCATGGCGGCCGAGAGCCGTTCGAAACTCCAGTTCCAGGAGAACTCCAGCTCCAGGGGAATCCGAGACCCTCTTCTGACCTCCGCGGCATTGCACGACACGGGTGCACAAACCTGCATGCAGACAGACATTGATATACTACGAAATAAATAAAATAAAATAAAATAAAAATTAAAAAAAAAAGAAGAAAAGAAAAGCACCCACGGCCAATAAGAGGGTGTCTTATCTCAAGGAACGGGAGTGAGAAATGTTTTTTAGCCATCATGTGGGTGCTAGGAATCAAACCTTGGTCCTCTGGAAGAGCAGCCCATGTTCTTAAGCACTGAGCAACTCTCCGCCCCTTATGTATGGTCTTTTAACAGATTCTTGTGGTTTGTTTCATAATTTTTCTTTAAAACTAAAGATTAAATGTTAAAAATCCTCCCCCACCCCCACCCCATCCCAGTTCATGCATTCTGCTTTTCTAAAGAGTGTATTTGTGTTTCCTTGCTTGATCCAATTAAGTAAACCCTGGACTGTCTCTACTATTGTCTCATTTGGATTCTTTACTTACAGGAGCACAAGAGCAGAGACAGCTGTTGGGTTAAGACCACAGGAAACTGGAGACTTCTCCACCATGGAAGCATTAGTAACTGGTTTGCTAGTGGTCATCAGAGGTCATCGTGAATCAGGACGACCAGAGAGCTGACAGCAGCTTTAGAAACCCGCCTTTAGGTTCCAGGTCCTTAGTTTTGGTGGAATTTGCATCTGGAACAAGTTCCTGGATGACGCTTTTGTTGCTGGCATGAGGACAACACTTGGGGAAGCACAGCAATCAAGGATGGTTTTTGGAGGGGAGACATGGTGGTTTGAATGAGTGTCCCCCATAGGCTTTAAGTATTCAGACATTTTTGTCTCCAGTTGGTGGCACTGTTCTTGGAGGTCTTAGAAGGTGTGGCCATGCTGGAGGAAGTAGCTCATTGGGGCAGACTTAATGAGTTTAACAAGACTTTCGGTCCCCAGTCTCTCTCTCAGCTTCCTGTGCTCATTGCGAGATGTGACCCTTGGCTTGCTGCTCCAGCCCCAGCCACTATGCTTCCCGCCACAATGGACTCTGATTCCCTGGAACTGTCGTAAACTCAAATAAACTTTTCCTTTTATAAGTTCCCTTGCTCATGGTGTTTTAGCACAGCAACAGAAAAGTGACTAATACAGGAGATAAACTTATTTACATTTATTTATTTATTTATTTATTTATTTATTTATTTATTTATTTATCTATCATCTATCTATTCGGCATGTTTTTGTTTTTTTTCTCCTGTGCCTGTTATGCAACGCTGTCCTCCAGGCATGACATGGCTGTTGTCTTCTTGAATTGTCAACAGCTGGGATCACCTGCAGAAATTGGGCTTTTGTGCTTGGAGTGGGGAGGGGCTCATGAAACCCTGCCATTTCCTGAGGCTGTATTGGCAGTTAATGGTTGCTTGAAGAGAGAGATTTTTTTTCCTTTGGTCATGTCACCACCTGTAACCTGCCTATGTTCCTGTAAGCAATCCCCCTACCCATACTTCTGTAAGTAACTCCAATTACTCATTGGTTCACCAACCAGTATGCACTTGGGTGAAATCTCTCATTTCTGTTGTTGGTTCCCTATCTTAGGTGAGTAGACTGTTTATCTCCTCCCACAAAGTTCACACAACAGTGCTCATAACTAAATTTAGTTTAAATGCAGAAAGAGGAAACAAAGATAACACTCTTTTTATATGTCAGGTCATTTTGCTTGATAAAGCGCTACAGAAGCCCACTAGTATGGAATTTCTGACTAGCTTTCCTAAAATTTTCCACTGTCAAGTAGAGATAAACTCTAACTTGGTGAGTAGTGACTGAAGTCTGTGGTATCTTAAGCAGATAAGGAAAACTCATTCTAGGAGTCACTGTAAGCTGGTGAGAGAGTCACTGAATAGCTGGCTCTGGTTTGGATTCAGGAACAAGAATCTCCAATAGGGTAGATTCTCTATCCATTTCCCCTCTCTGTCTCCCTGTGAATCACTTGCTTTGTGTTCCAGGCCATAATATATCAGACAGAAGTCTTCTGATTACTTATCCTTGTCCAACTGTGGTATAATTACCTGTGACTATGGGGGTGGAGTCCATGAGTATCACCTTAACCAAGTGAGTGGGAGGTGAGGTTAGGGCAGACAGAGCAAGAGAAAAACTTTCCACTTGAGGCTAGAGAAAATGTGGTACATGTACACAATGGAGTTCTATGCAGCTGTAAAGAAAGATGACATCATGAAATTTGCAGGTAAATGGATGGAACCAGAAGATTTTATGCTAAGTGAAGTAACACATTCCCAGAAAAACAAAAGATGAATGGTATCCCTCATCTGTGGATGCTAGTACCACGTACCTAGTTGTAAGGCAAACTGAGCAACATTAATGCTATATTCCTCATGATCTAAAGATAACTGTGCTTTTGCATTGTGAATCCCTAAACAGGTTCTAGAGCTGACCTAACATTTATTTTCAGACCTTGGGTTTTCGGTACATGATGGATGGTATGTATGCATCTTTTAGAGTATTATGGGACTAAAATGGAAAGATGCAAATCAAGAAATATGCTATGGAAATAACATACAGTTTGTTTCCAGAGGATGCAATTTTAACATAGGTGCAATGTAATAGGCTGGTGCAACTTAGCCTTTCTGGGTGCTTAATGACCATACTTAATGCCCATACCAATTTGGCCTAGGGATCTAAGGGATAACTTTGTTCCTTGCCCTTAGAGGTCAACCAAGTCTTAGGGGACTATTCATGAGGGCATCTCTTGAAATGTCCTGCAAATGTGTCACCAGGCTTCCTGATTAGGGAGGTCTTGGAGAACCACTAACGGGACTTCAGCCAGTGTCCACTCTATAAAGAGGAAAGTCTGCTCATGTTTCAGAAAAAGAAGCCTGGTCTAGCAAGACCTGATTTTGTCCTTGAGTGGCTGGAACTGGTGAATGAAAAGCTGAATGGAGCAAGGCGCTCCACCCCCCCAAAAAAAACCCAGAGACCCCTGAGGACCCGATTCTCAACTGACCTTGAGAAAACAAAAAACCTTGGTTAATCTGGGCGAACTGTGTGGACTTAAGCATGCAAAAGGAAAGTACAACCAGATATAAATAATCAGTAAGACCAGAGAAACTGTATTGCAGGCATAGAACTTGAGATCTTAGTAAAGAGACAAAAAGAAAAAAGAGAGAGTACTGTTGTTTGGCCTGTCTTCAATTCTTACTGGCAAGTGCATCAACTCTGTGGCTGCCACCACTTTTGGCACTCCTCAAAGACATGAGACACAGCTTTGTAACCTTCCAATATGGACTTAGGACTCATGTCTCTCCAAGAATCCTCCAAACCTTCAATGCCAGATGGGGACTATTGAGATACGCAGCTTGTGGACTGAACAGCTAAGGGGATGTCAGCCTTGTCAGAATATAGACTGCCATTGTTGGACTACCTGGGCTGTATCATGGAGGTCAGCGCAGGGAGATCGAGACAGACGAATGCTTACTGGACTTCATTTGGGGGACCATGGGAGTGAAAGACCCCGATGTAGAGCAAAAGTGCAGGATTGCCAAAGATGAACCTTCAAGCACTTCCTTAAGGAAAACATGACATCTTTTAGGAAAAAAATATCCTCCAATTCAAGTGATATGTTTTTCATTCTCTTAATATGGTGTTTTATTATTGCTGATTTGTATTTCAAAGGATTCAGCATCTCAAAGATGACTGTTACTTGACACTTGATCAGGGTCTACAAATCTTTTTTGGACTCGTTTTTATTTTTTGCAACTTTTCCACAATACATTTCAATCATATTTCGATCCCTACCCTATCTGCATCTTCTCTTTTTTTTTTTTTGGTCTTTTCGAGACAGGGTCTCCCTGTAGCCCCAGCTGTCCTGGAACTCGCTCTGTAGACCAGGCTGGCCTTGAACCCACAAAGATCTGNGGGGGGGGAGCATGGAAAGGGAAATGATTCTAGATTCGATTGAGAATGATGTATGACCTATGGAAAAAGTTTAATAACAATAAAAAATTATAAAAAAACAAAAACCCCTTCTCCACTTGACAATGCATGGGCTGCTATGTGGAAGGAGCTGGCTTTCTTCATAGCCTAGATTGGTTACTTGGGCTTTGTTAAATGTTAAGTAAATTGAGTGGAGTTATTTTTAGCAAACTCCTGGGACTGTGTGGGACATGTATTTGTGCAAAGAGCCATGATTTAACAGCTGTACTGAGCAAACACATGGACACAAAACACAGAGCGGCATGCTGTTGACTTTTACCCTTTACCAGGAGTCACTTAAATGAAGGGAAAACCTTAAAGCTTTTTGCTTTGCTCTTCATTTCTGTTTGATTAACCAGTCAGTTTATCCAAGCACAGGGTTTAGTATCTGCTAAACCCAAATTCTAGAACTCACTTATGGATTTACAGATGAGCTGAAACAACCACCTTCTGCCTTCAGATTCCATAGTCTTGGGCTGGGGAGGTGGCTCAGTTGATGAAGCATTTGCTATGCAACCACAAGGACCTGAATTGGATTCCCCCAGAACCCACATAAAAAGAGCCAGGGGTGGTGGCACCCTCTTGTAATCCCAGCCCTGGGGAGGTGGCCACAAGTCAATCCCTAGGATTTGCCTGGCCATCTGGTCTACCTTACTTGATGAGTTCCAGGTTAGTGAGAGAACCTGACTCAAAATCAAGGAAGGCACTTGAGGAATTACAGTGGAGCTTGTCCTTTGTCTTCCACATGATGTATATGTACATCTATCCATACGTGTATACCTGTACACACATGAATGTGCACACACACAGACTCCATAATCTCCACAAACAGACCCCAACATGCATTGGCAGGTCTACTGTAGACAGTATGGCTATCTGAAGGATGCTTTGGGGGTTCCATACATGAGGTCTTCAAAGTATTTTATGTATGAAAATGCATAATGAAACCCATTACTTTGTATGGTAACCTAGAAAAGTTAATAATAAAGAGGATTAATATATTTGTGTCAACTATTACCTGCTTCAGTGATCTGGGATTCTGTATACATGTCACATTTTCACTTTTTTCTTGTGTTCTGAATTACCATACCTCTGTAGGGGCAAATACAACAGCAAATGTAATCCTTAACTTCTTATTCAAAGTGTTTTCTAGCTACTTCCAATTTGGGTGTTTTCATAATAACTAAATGGGTTATGTGGATTGCTAATGTGTTTCTCTTGTGTAGGGGAAGAGTTCCTTCTTTTCAAAGGTGTCTGACAGATTTAGGTCATACGTTGTCTTCCTTTTGGACTGAAAATAAGAAAAAGAGAGAATTCCCAGTCAGAGCCTTTTTGAATACTTTGATGAGATTTCAAACCAGCCGAGGTTTGCTTTGGCAGCAGCTGTAAGAAAATCTATTAGAGAGGCTGGGGAGATGGCTCAGTTGGTGAAGTGCATGCTGTATAAGCATGAGGGCCCGAGTTTGAATGCTAAGCACCCATATAAGAGGCAGGTGCAGTTGTGTCTGTGTATCCCCAGTGCTGGGGGAGGAGGGGGATGGGACAAGTAGATCTCACGAGCTCACAGGCTAGCCAGTCTAGCAGAATCAGTGAGCTCCAGGTTCAGCAAGAGACACTGTCTCAAAAAATAAGGTGAAAAGTGATGGAGGAAATACCTGAAGATGACATCTAGCCTCTCAGGTACATATATGTGCACATGCATGTGAACACACACACACACACACACACACACACACAAGTCTTCAAAGACCCAAGAGCAAGAGGGAAGGCTGCCCAGCTAATGGGGCCAACCACTGGTGTTATTCTCCGTATCTGTAGCTGGCTATCATTAGGTTAAAGTTTTGGCACATGAAATTCAGAGGCTTGCTGTTTTTTCTGTCCTCCTTTCTGTTGGGTGCCTTTCCTGAGCATCAGAGGACTGACTCAGCCACTCACTCTGAGTGTGGGAAGGAAGAGGGAACAATCCACATATGACTCTCTCACAGTATAACCTAGTCATGAGCAAGCTTGGGGAGCTGACAAAAAGGAACACTTCTGCACCTGTGTATCTGGTAGGGATGTGGGTTCCCACCCAACCTTCACTAGGAGAATGAGATGACTGACAGGGACCTGAGGTAGCCATTTTGATGGGGACTGGGTTGAGTGGGCAGACTTGTTTTAGCCACTTTTCTGTTGCTGTGATAGAACCACCACCACCAAGGGAACTTATAGAAGGAAGAGTTCATTTTAGCTTATGGTTGCTGGTTCCAGGGGAATTAGAGTCCATCATGGCAGGGAGGCATGGTGGGAGGAGGTGGCCAAGCAGAGCTTCCCATCTTCAGGCAGGGACAGGAAACAGAGAGTGGAGACTGGCAAGGCTTTTGAACTCTCTAAGCCGGTGACCAGTTTCCTCCAGCATGGCCACACCTCCTAAGACCTCCCAAAACAGTGCCATCAACTGGAGACAAAATGTCTGAATCCTTGGAACCTATGGGGGACATTCTCATTCAAACCACCACATTTGTCTTCCTGACCTGCTTGACCTTTCTCAAGTGCTGCAAGATCCAGGCCTTCCAGGGTGATGTTACTCTACCCCTGGTCTACACTCCCAGGACTTTGGGAGAGGCAGTGTGTTCCTTAGGTAAACATAGTTAATAGCTGCTGGATGTGGGATCAGTGTGTCTCCCTGAAACAGAGACATAAGAATGGAAGGTTTTTCCCTTGAGAAAGTCAAAGTGATTTGAGCTGATAGTATGTATGCATCACGGGCAGCAGTCATCCTTTAAGCCTCTTATCTCATCTGCTGGTCTCAGACCTATGGGCCCTGTGAAGACTGGGCTTAGAACAACCAGACCTTCGACAGTGTTCTCAGGTAGTAGCATTCTTATCTTCAGGATCCTGGAGGTGAGAGTGCTCTGTGCTCTGTAGTCTTCATCTTCTAGGGTGGCTGTGGCAAATAGTGGGCCTGCTTCCTCCATGGAACTTCCTTCTTTCCCAGTTCTAGACATCCAAGAGGCACTGGCCAGAATGCACGGCACAGATTGCTGCATGGCTGTGAAGTGCCTGGGTCCAAGAGCCAGACTATCACCCTGGGTCGTTCTCTCAGCAGCAGCTCGCTCCCCCAGGCTGTGGCATCACGGGGAGGTACTTCTCTTCCCAACCCCGTTGTTCCTTTTCTGTGGTTCTCCTATGTCTCTCCTTGGGTGAACCAGGAGATACCTCCTCCCAAATACCTCCTGATCCCAACACATTGGTCTCTATTCTTGTGTTCCTGATGAAGAAGAATCCACACAAGTGCACAGGCAGAGTGAGTGAGGAGTCAGGAGTTATTTTCAGCAGGTGAGAAAGTGGAAGCAGAAAGTACATCCTCCGGAGCATAGAGCAGCGCCACAGAGCAGCCGTAGCACCTGCAGGTGCAGGGCTCCGTCTACCATTTCTACTTCCTCTGTGCACCCTGGGATGCAATGAGCACTCCTTCCTGGAATAAGTGGAGGCTTTCTTAGAAGCCATCCACACCCATAATTTAGTCTGTTACAATTAGATGCATCAAATGCAAAAATATGTATAAAGTATATGTAAAAATGTACAATAAGTGACAATCTGTGAAGTTGAGATGTTTACTAGAGGAAAGGGTGGTGGTGTCTTGCCTGTGTTCCTAAGAAGGGCTCTGTGGGAGCTGGATAGAGTTTGCTTTGTTGATTCCCCCAGAGGTCTGTCTTCCCTCTTATCTATTCAGTTTGATTATCTCATACCCAGATAGAAACCTTCTTATTTATCTTCCCCAGTGTTCCCAAGTTCATTTTTTAAGGTTTATTTTTCACTTTTAATTGTGTGTGTATATGTGCACATGCACCCAGAGGAGGGCATTGGATCCCTTACAGCTGACGTTACAGGTTGTTGTGAGCCATCTGACATGGGTGCTGGGAACCGAACTCTGATCCTCTGCAAGAGCAGTAAGCACTCTTAACTGCTGAACCATCTTTCCAGCACCCTCAACCTCACTATTTTAACCCTAACATTTTTTTAATTAATTTTATTTATTTCTGTATGTGTATGAATGTACTGTCTGCATGCAAGTTTGTGCACCCGTGTCGTGCAATGCCGCGGAGGTCAGAAGAGGGTCTCGGATTCCCCTGGAACTGGAGTTCTCCTGGAATTGGAGTTTCAGACGGCTCTAGGCCGCCATGTGGGTGCTGGGGACCAAACCCGGGTCCTCTGTAAGAGCGGTCGGCGCTCTTAACCGCTAGGCCATCTCTCCAGCCCCAACCCTAACATTTATTTTAACTGTAGCATCCTCCATCAGAGTTAATGGTAGCTGGGGGGAGAGTGGAAGGAGTAGAGGAAATGGAAAGTGAGGGAAGGAGGGAGCTGGCCAGTCAGAGGACCAGAGAGGAAGGTAGTGGTTCAGAGAGGACCAGGGGCAGGGGAGGGATGGGCAGCAAGTGGCAGAAGCAACAGAACCTCCTAGGACGGGGTTTGGGCATTGGTACTTAATAAAAACTCCTCAGGAGACCAATGGGCTGTCAAGGTAGATAAAGCTTACTTCTGGGCTCTCCCTTATCAGCTCCAGAGGGAGGAGAAGCCTCCAGGGCTGTGGAGCCCAGAGACGGTCTTCCTTTCCCCCAGGAGTGAACAGCCTGCCAGGCAGCACTGGCTCCTTCTCTTGTGTAGTATCCAGGCATTATCAAGTTCTCCACAGAGACTTCATTGCTGCAAAAAGAAGCATTAACGTGTGTGATTAAAGCATTAGCACCTTCATGGTATTTTCATACTTATGAATAATTTATTTTTTATTTCAATGTTGCATTAACAATGTTGTGAATGTCATTTGTTTTCTTTTTAGCTCAAAGAGGAATTACAGTAAAATGCTTGTTTTGTCCAAAGCGGTGTGACTCCAAGTGGGGCCCTGATGGGGGGCTGAATTACTCTGGTTACTAGGTGAAAGGATTTGTTCAACTTCTCCCAGAGACTAACAGGCAGGGGTGGACCTGAGTATACATGATCAAACTGGCCTTTACTTAGGCTGGGTATCAGGTGCAGAGTCCGTGTCCACTCCTGCACCAGTCTTCCCTTGCTGCTCCAACAGGGGCCCTTTGCTGGGAACGAAGAGTTCAAGCTGGTGCTGGGGAGGTGGAAGCTCTCCCTGTCCGATCATAGATCAGGTCCTTGGGAGCTGGGGGCTGGCAGACCTGGCTTCTACAGTGATGCTTCTCTGCACAGTGTGGACAGGAGCTTCGACTGCTCATGTCCATGGCCCTGTGTGCATGGGTGGAGAGCTGGCTTGTCCCAGAGACCCTGGGAGACATGGCAGAAACTGTAACCAGGGACCTACAGAGTGGTGTTCATAGAAGTGCTACAGGAGTCAGTCACAGAAATTGGTTGCCCAGAGAGAAGGCATCCTGCCACTGGGTGTGCCCCACCTCCTGACATTGGAAAGTTCATGCTTTAGAACTGAACAATCTAGTTACAAAAAAAAATCACAAAAATACTCTTAAGTTTATGATTTTGTGTTGGGCTGCATTCATAGTTATCCTGGGACACACTTGGTCTGTGTGCTATGGGTTGGACATGCCTGCCAATGTAGGAGGAAATAAAGCCAGTGAGTGACTTTCAAGGGCCAGAGGACTTTAGGGACAAGCTCAGCTCAGGATGTAATTATGTGGCCACAGAAAGGTATAAATTCCCCCAAGTAGAACGAAGCTAATTGAAATGTCAGCACCATCACCCGGTATTCACACAAAGCCAGCATCCCATCTGCCTCCTGAGAGTCTGGCCGGAAACCATTGCCACGGAGCGTTGTCTTTAATTGGACAAGACACTGATTCAGACAGTGCCTCTCCGGCATGGATTAAATAAAAATGAAATGACTTCACCTAGGTTGGCTTGCTGAAGGGAATGCCTCTGCTGTTGGAAGAATGAGGATTTCTCTTCACTCCATTGGGTTCGTCTAATCAGAAATCAAAGCCCATCAAGGCCTTTGCCTGCAGAGGCTGAGGGAAAGCTTGTGAAGTCCTTAGAGTCAGATGCCTCCCAGATGGTCTGGAGCAGAGTAGTGAGAGGAAGAGTAGAGAGGAGGAGGGCGAGAAGGAGGGAGAGAGGAGAAGGATGAGGATGGAGAAGAAGGGGAGAGAGAAAAAGTGAGAAGAAAAGAGGAAGAGGAGAGGGAGAAGGGGAAGAGAGGAAAAGGGAGAGGAAAGAGGGAAAGGAGGAAGAGAGAGAGAAGGGAAAAGAGGAGGAGAAGGAGAGAGGGGAAAGGAAGAGAAGAGGTGGGAGGGGTAGAGGGAGAGAGGGTTGGTAGAGAGAAAGAGGGAGGGATAGAGGGAGAGAGAGGGAGAGGAGAGAGGAGGAGGTCTTCACTACGTGCTGTCACCATACCCTATAGCCCCCACCCCTTCAGCCATCATGTCAGGGGTTATGTCTCAACAGATGCATTTGGGTTGATACAAACCCCAATGGAAGGCTGCAGGGGCTTCTGAGCTCCCATCTACCCATGATGAAACAAAGTTGTAGAAAGGAAATTGAAAATTTAAAAGAGACTGAGAAAAAGATGAAAAACACGTTTGGCAGAATGCATGAGCTTTGCTGGGGTGTGGGGCAAAGAAGGGGGAATGGGTGTAGACTTGATTGGGAATTTTGTATGAAATGCACAAAGCTTCAGTAAAAATTGGCTTTTAAAAAAAAGAAAGGAAAATGGATTTTTGACTCCTTGAGTCATTTATCAGGTAATAGGTAGCAAGGGCCTACCATGTGCCAAGAGATGTATGGTTCTTAACTGCCAGCACACAATAAATACAACACTAGAACTATATAGATTGGATATTGAGGGTCAGAGGCATCATTAATACCCCATCTTAAGGTTTATACCTTGGCCCTAGTTCTCGTCCTGTTTTTCTGCTTCCAGATCTGGCCAGCTATGAACAAACTTCTACCACAGCTGGGACCTGTGCCTCCCAATGGCCTTCCTTGCTGTTGTAGTTTTATTTCTGTTGCTGTGATAAATAACCCAGACAAAATGCAGCTTAGAAGAGAAAGGGTTTATTTAGCTCACAGTTCCAGGTTACAGCCTGTCATTGCAGGGAGGTCAAGGCAGGAACTTAAAGTGTCATATTCACGGTCAAGAGGAGAGAGAGAGAGAGAGAGAGAGAGAGAGAGAGAAACACAGGGGTCCTCCCGGCTGGCTCATACTCAGCTAGTATGAAATGGTGCTGTCCACATTCAGGGTGGGTCTTCCCACCTCAGTTATGAATCATGACAATGTTTATAGACATGCCCACAGGCCAGCTCGATTCAGACAATTCCTCAATTGGGGCTCTCTTCTGACGTGATTCTAGGCTGTGGCAAGTTGACAAACACTAATCATCACAGTTGCCATGTTAGGTTGTTTCTCCTTTAACTGTGGGCTAAAATAAGTCTTCTATTGGGTGCTCCTAATAAATCTTTGCTTTCTTGGGTGTTCCTTGTCAGATATTTCCTCATAGTAATGAGAAAAATAACAAGCAAAAGGATTGACTAGGAATCTGTTCATGGGAGTTTTAGTCATGACTGGGCTTCTAAGTAATTCTGAGTCTTTGGGAAAACCAAAAGCAGCCTTTGTACCTCAGTTTCCTTACTCTACCCTTGCACCCTTCCTCCAGACCTGCTTCCTGCTTGGTGATGCCCTCTGTCTGAGAGTTGAGCAAGATGACTTGTCCTCATGTCTAGGGCAGAAGTAGAGATATAGGTGTTGGGAGTGATACAGAAGACCACCTTCCAAGTAGGTTCACACACCCTGTCTATTGTTGGAGTGGCCCAACACTGCCAGGACCTCCTGAGGGGCACACACCTCCTGAGGGGAAGTTACCTCTTCCCCCAGCCTAGAAAGGGATATGCATGGATCTTTGGCTGGATACCTCACTTGTTTTTGAAGGATCAGCAGGAGGGAGGGGTGGATATCAGTAGAACAAGTCACTGTTATCCAAGCCGGTCTGAGCAGTTTAGACAGTGGATAAAGCCAAAGCCATGGTGGTCAAGAGCATGGACTGTGAAACCAGATTTTGAGGGATTTTGGGTGTGTAGCTTTAGCAATGCAAGTCTTAACTGTCCAGATTATGGCAGTAATAGGAATCATCCCACAGGATGGGGCCAGTTGCTGACAAGGTATTGTGCTGGTTACTATTGTCATTACTGTGACAAAATACCTGACAAAGGCAACTTAATTATTTTGGCTTACAGTTCCAAGGTACATTATGGGCAGGAAACCATGGCAGCAGGACTGTGAGGCAGCTGGTCGTATTGTATCTGCAGTCAGGAAGCAGAGAGATGAATGCTGGTTCTCGGTGTGCAAGACCCCAGCCCACAGATGGTGCCAGCCACATTGGAGGTGGATCTTTCCATACCAGTTAAGCCAATCTAGAAACTGCCTCTCAGACATGTCCAGATAGTTGGGCTCCAGGTGATTCTAGATCCCATTAAGTTGACACTTTAACCATCACAGATATGTGGATGCTTAATGCAGGGCTGGTTAAGAGCACTGTGATCTGGAGCAGGAAGCATGCTGTCTCTACACAGAGACCAGAAACAAAATGCAAAGTCCAATTTCCATCTCCAAGAGTGGGCCAGGGCATGGTGAATGGCCCAGTGCCAAGGACAATAAGAGAAGGAAATCAGCCAGGCTGGTGCTTGTGGAATAATGCTTGACTGTGTGGAAATGCCTGGACTGAGCTTGGAACAGCACCCAGCCAGCCACTCTGACCCACAAGCCCACGTGAATGTGTAACATTTGGAACAGATTAAGCTTTTGTCAGGGGAGTGCGGATGTAAAGTTCTCCACTGAATCTTCTATAAATGCTTTTTATTAGCCAGCACTTTACAACATGAGAGCGATTGAATTAGGCATCCATTAGCTTCTGTTCCCTGGGGAAGCAAGGATGCCTTCGCTGCCCTTGCAGACAGAGCCAAGAGAAATAGCAAAGTGTGTATACACAGGAGTCCTGCTCATCAGGAGGATGCTGTGGACCCTTCCCTTAGCCAAGAGGACAGGAGACACAAAAAACTTCTCGCCTTAAAAGCAATGTAGTTCTGTCTCTAAACATCAGCACCTTAAGAGTCATCTTCAGAACTATACCCGTTCTGTATCCCCTTGGATTTGAAGAGTAAAATCTTTTAGCACTCAGCTTCTCCAAGCCTGGGCTCCCTATGTACTAAACCAAGTAAGTATGGGGTGAGACTAGCATTCTTAGTGTTAGGCAAGCCATCCATTTCAGGGCCAGCTCTGCCAGACTTGGTAGACAGACTCTTTGGTTTGTTAGTCTGGGTAAGTGGTTTGTGATGTTCTGGAATGCAGGCAGGTGTGTGTGTGTGTGTGTGTGTGTGTGTGTGTGTGTGTGTGTGTTGGTTTGGGCAATGACTGAGGGGCAGAGGGCTGGGGAGATAGAGCAGTCTGTAGAGCTTGCAAATATGACCTGAGTTTAATCCTGAGAACCCATGTAAAAACTAGAGCATGGTGGCCCAGAGTGGTGTTTTGAATGAGGATGCCCCCCTTAGGCTCCAAGTATTTAAGAAAATGTATTTGGCACCAGTTGGTGATACTGTTTTTGGAGGCTTAGGAGATATGATCTTGCTGGAGGAAGCAGGGCACTGGAGGTGGACTTAGAGACTTTTGAAGCCTTGACCCATTTCCAGTTCTTTCTGCTTCCTGTGAATGCTTGAAGATGGGAGTGGTGCCCGTGCCTCCTGCCATACCTCTTCACTACGGTGGACTCTAATCCCAAATCAACTCTTCCTTCTATAAGTGACCTTGGCCACTTATAGGTATTTTACCAAAGCATTAGAAAAACAACTAATAAACCCAGTGCTGGAGAGGTGTAGACAGGAGGATCCTTGGGACCCACTGGTCACTCAGCTTAGCCTACTTTCTGAGTTCCAGGCCAATGAGAGACCCTGTCTTAGATGTCCTCTGGACTCTGGGTATATTCTCATACCCACATGTGCATGTGTACCCCTCCACATGCACCTCCACATGCATGCAGGTAAAACACACACACACACACACACACACACACACACACACACAGAAACTGAGCAAAGAGATCAGGCTTCTGGGTGCAAGCAAAGGCAGAAGGCTGGGCAGGGTCTCTGTGGACAGTGATATAGGCTGTGCACTGCCCAAGAATGTCACACTTAAGAGCATCATGGTCCTCATAGACTTTATAACTCTAGAGCACCATTATAACTCTACCCTGACAATTCTGAAAAAAAAATCAATTCTGTCTTTACAATAACAGAAAATGGCAAGTATTCTTTTTTAATTTTTTACATTTTATTATTTTTAATATAATACTTTTATTGATGTTTTGTGTATTTCAGGCATCATTTTTCAGTTCAGTTTAGGCATATTCCCCTTTCCCTTCCCCCTACCCCACCCCAGATCATGCATTCTGCCACACATGTCCTGCATCTTTCTCTCAGTCTTTTAAAAGTTTTTCTCTGTAAAGGTTTATTGTTTGGGGCAGAATTTAACTACATCAGTGCATTCTTTGACCCAGTCCTTATGTTGCTGTGGTTCCCTCCCAGTTGTATTGCTCCATAATATGCCCATATAAACATTCTAATGAATAGAAATAAAGTGTCTCTAGAGGGGAATCTTTTTGATTTGTGTGAAGGTATCCCACAAGATGCCTGCATTGGTGAAGTTGGGCACATGGCCTAGGCCAACTATTGGTAAAGAGAAGCAAGAGGGTGGCTTGGGCTCACAAGGGTTCCCTGGGGACTTCACTGGTACACTCTACTCTGGTTCCTGGTGTGATATCATAAGCCTCTGCCTCTTGCCTCTCTTGGGTGCTTCTCCTACAGTTCTCATCCAGGTCCATTCCTCATGAGATCCGAATAGAGGAAGGGGTAAGACAGAAGAGAGAAGATCCACAGCAGCTGCATGAGCAACTTTTGTTGCTGGGACTAAATACCTGTGACCAATTTTCCTTGTGTGCTGAGCATGTGGCTCTCTGGGGGATGAAGCCAGGGAAAGTCCTCCTGACTTTACAGGACATCTTGGATCAATGGATCCACTTCTCTTTCTCATCCTGATGTACAGGCTGGAGGCTGGGCTGTAGGGGGAGGGGTTGAGCAACAAAGCCCAGGTGCCCAAGTGTGCGTTCTTAGGGGGTAACTATTCAACATGCTCCTCATCAAAGAGGTATCTTCTCTGGAGCCAATTTTCAGATGAGCTGAGTTCCTTGAAGTCTGTCTTGCTCCCAGGACTCTCCTCAGCTTCCTGCACAAACAGACCTTCATGGCGAGTTTTCACTTTAACTCACTAGACATCTGTTTTTAGGTCATCATGGTGGTCACAACCCAAGTCCAACAGGATCTTCATTCCCAGGTCAAGAGAAAAGTTCTCACTGGGACATCCCATAGAGTTTGGATTCTTGTGCGGTTCAGGCTGTTTTCTTCAGCTCTCTCCTCCCTTGCCACAGGCAGGGTCCGGATCCTGCCTATTGTGCACCTCCAAATGCATAAGGCAGCTGCCTACGTAGAACTGGTTCTTTGTGTGTTTATTTGCTGCTGGAATCCCAGAATAGACATTTCCCTTAATAGGACAGGTAATGAGAGAAGATGAAAGACAACCCTTCTAGGAGCAGGTTTGCTTCACCCAGAATAGGCCTGTAACAATATGCACTGCTCAAGAACCACTTGGCGAAATCGAAGAACAGCTGTTGTATTTTACATTGGGCTTAATAATTTATTGATGTTTAATATTTCACAAGAGTAAAATAGAACATCTGATGAAATTTTCATAACTGCTATTATAAGCTAAATGGAGTGTGAGGCATATCCAGGTGACGCTGGGTACCAGAGGCCTGAGGTTCCTCCCTGACTCCACTCATCCCAGACCAGGAGGCAAAGCCAAAGTGCTTAGCCCATCAGTTACCCCCAAGGTCACTTGAGCTATAGATAAGAGTGACTGGGGATGGCATGAGATTGGTTGGGCAGCAAGATTTGCTTATGGAGGGATCTGACTCAGGCCATATAGCTCCTTTGTCCTCCAGACTTCCCTGACCATTGATGCCTAAATTGTCCATCATTAGAACAGGCCATGTGCTAGGCTGGAGAACCTCTGCCCATGGCGAGCAAAGCTTGTAGATGACTAGAAATTTCTACTTAAGGTTAAGGTTCTTTGTATTCTCTCTCTCTCTCTCTCTCTCTCTCTCTCTCTCTCTCTTTCTCTCTCTCTCTCTCTCTCAAGTGCATATGTGCATTTAGATGTGCATACATGTGTGTGCATGCATGTGGAAACCTGTGGTTGACAAGTGTCACTCTTTAGGCACCATCTACTTTTTTCCCTTTTTTGAGACAGACAAGTAGGTTAGGCTGACTAACCAGTGAACCCTGGGATCTTCTTGTCTCTGCCTTCCCAGTGCTGGAATTACAAGCATGTAC
The DNA here is from genome assembly GCA_009823505.1 of Rhizomys pruinosus. Lineage (NCBI taxonomy): Eukaryota > Metazoa > Chordata > Mammalia > Rodentia > Spalacidae > Rhizomys > Rhizomys pruinosus. The sequence continues at coordinate 273,318 of VZQC01009966.1, forward strand.
CACCACAGCTAGTATCAGGTCCTGATACTTGTAAGACAAGCACTTTATCACTGGGTCTTTCTAGCTTCTCTATGAGAGGAGACCAAAATGTTCTACTATTCTCTATGTAGAATTAATATATCACACCAACTCCCAGAAAGAGGAACTCTTTTTAAATTATTTATTTATCTTTTTTATTGTGGGTCTGTGTGCATACCATGGCATGCATATGGAGGTTAGACGAGAACTTTATGGAGTCAATTCTCTCCTATCTTTATATGGATTCTAGAGATCAAACTGAGGTCTCCAGAACTGTGTAGCAAGTGCCTTTACTTGTGGCGTCATTTTGTCAGCCCAGGGAAGAGCTCTTAGTATCTATATTTTGCAGATGGGAAATGGTCACAAAGAGGGGAGATGATCTGCTGAAGGTCATGCAAGAGTAGTGAGCTATACTTTGAGTTCAAGCAGTGCTGCTTTAGACAGAGCCTATGACAGTGACCACCATACTATGCTCTTTCCTGGGAGCCTAGTATGGGCTCTTGGGATACACATCATAAAAAATAACCCCTTGAACTCTCCCAAGGACAATTCTCCTTGTCAAGAATGAATTTTTCTAATGCTCATACTTGAAAACTGATTTTGTTATCATACATGTTTTATCATTAATTTATTGATTTATGTGGACATGGTGTATGTACATGTTTTTGTGAATGTGTGCCTGTGGGGGTGTGCATGGACATGTATGCACATCCAGAGGTTTGAAGCTTTAAAACATTTTTTTGGGAGGTGGGGGTGGGGGTGGGGGATAGGGTCTCCCTGTTGCCTCAGCTGGCCTGGAACTTGCTATGTAGACAAGGCTTCAGTCTTACAGAGATACACTTGCTTCTGCCTCTTGAGTGCTGGTATGTGCTACTTTCTGTCTTATTTTTTCAGTGGGGGGTCTTTTACTGAACCTAGAGCTCATCCATTTGGCCAGTGAGCTCCAGAGATTTACCTGACTCCACCTCCTAGTGCTCAGATTGCAGGCATGTGTTGCACCACCCAGCTTTTTATTTTTTAATGTAGTGTGGGGCTTGATACTCCATGATGGCTGAGCAATAAGTGAGCTGGCTTTGCCCCAATAACCTACAAGGGATGGGGAGCTGGAGCCTGCCCCCACTCGTCTGGTAGACATTCAGGTGCCTGCAGCTTATCCCCTGGGAGCTGAACATAGGGTGTAACATTCCTGCACCTGTCACTTCTAAAAGCACACCTTGGTCTCGGGAACCAAATGGCACCTCTGCTAGATAAGCCTAATCTCGGTTTATAGTAAAGTAAAAAATGCACATAGACTTTCTTTGCTGTCCCACCCCATCCTTGCTAAGAGCCCACCAAAGCTACTATATAAGACCCTAAACTCTTGCAATAAATGAGTTATTTGTTCCCTGAAGCCTAAGTCCCAGGTCTTTCTTTGACCTTACACGTGCTGAGAGACCAGTGACCAGCATGTGGACACAGAAAGTCCCACAGCCCCACAATGTGGGTGCTGGAGATCTGAACTCAGGCCCTCATGTTTGCATGGTGAACACTTTACTGACTGAGTTATCCTCCCAGTCTCCAGCTCTCACCTTTTACTTCTCTTTCCTTACACCAGAAAATGTTGGGGTAGAAAGAACATTGATGGTAAAATCCACATATTTTGTTTATAATTCTGATTCTGATCCAAAATTTCAAAATAGTGGTGTGACTTTGGACAAGTTACTTAATAACTTTTGTTAAACAGGGAATGTTATTCCTCACTAGGTTTCCATAAGAATTGAGTATCAGGAAGAGTGGGAACTTTGCATAAGTGGAATCAATGTTGTAGGCCACCAGAGCGAAGAAACTTCACTGAGCTGACATGCCCAAGTATTTTTGTGGTGCTTATCTCTGACCTTTTGTTTCACCCGGTCACCTGACTGATAATTTCTATATTCCATCAGTATGATCAGGGTAACCTCCTGCATGATTGTAATACAGAAAATTTCCCATGGGGCTAATGTATAGCAGAGAGGTGGTGGTAAGACATCTTCAAAGAAGGACTGTGAAGGTGTATCGTTGTCCCTATCAGGTGAAGCCACTTTGGGGTTTTTAAACTTATTTCATTTTTCTTTTCTGTTTTTTGAAATAGACATGAAGATATTTTTTTCAGGTCAACAGCTGCATAGAAGGTGTAAGAGATTCTACAAGAGAACATGGAATAGCAATGAAGATACGGGCTGGGTGATGATAGTCCAGTCATCAAAGTGCTTGTTGTTCAACATGAGCACCTGAGTTCGATCTCCAGAACTTATGTCAAAAAAACAGGCTTGGCACATGTACCTTTAATTTTGCTGGTAGAGGGGTGATGATGGGTGGATCCCTGTGGCTTGCTGGCTAAACAGCCTAGCCTACTTGGTGATCTCCAGGCCACTGAGAGACTGTCTCTAAAAAGGTTGCTAGAATGACATCCAAAATTTTCCTTCATATGCACACTTGCCTGTATACATATGAATATGCATGTCATAAACACATAAGAACAAGCATGTTATATACACAAAGACTTGGAAAACAACTTCTACATTCTCATAAGCTATATTTTCTCTGATTTTGCTACTTGAGTTTTTTTTAAGATACACATTCACATATTTTGATGTTTCCCTTCTTTTCCCTCTCTATATTTAGTCTATACCATTTACAATGGGCATTTTATAACTTGTTATGGACAGCACAGAATACGAAGAACACAGAACTAGAAGTGGAATGATATAGTCTAAAATCCTAGATTCAGAGCTACATAGAGCAACTGATATAGCATGGGTGCCTTGACTAGAGTAGAATTATGACTGGGGATATTTTCAAGGATAGTTGCATTGTTAGGAACAGGTATAAAATCTAAATATGGTGAAAATAGTGTGAAGAAATGTTGAGAAACAAAGGGATGGATTACAACAGGAACAATGATTTCTGCGAATTAGTCTAAATAACACTTCATAAAAGGAAGGTTCTGAAGCTTGAAGGTGAAGTGCCTTGTTCTCAGCTGGTGGTGCTGTGAAATCTTTATGCTGTGAAACCATTAGAAGGTGGACCCTTACTGAAGGAAGTGAGTTACTGAGGCAGGCTTTGAGGTCTAATACCTGGCCTCACTTCTTGTCCACTCTGCTTCCTTAGTGCAGATGCAATGTGACCAGTGGCCTCCTGCTCCTGCCACCATGGTGGGTGGCAGCCCCTTGAAGTATGTATAAGCCAGGATGAATGTTCATTCTTTAAATTGCTTCTTATCAGGTATTTTGTCACAGCAACAGTAAAATAACTAAAACAGGAGTCATTTAACATCTCTTCTGTCTTCCTGGCAGCTAGGGCATAGGATTGTAACCTAGCCTGGGTCAAGTTGAAAGGGGTCTTCTTGTTTGGGAACATGTTGCCCAGGCGATGCAGAGGCTAGTCTCTGTGTTTGCAATAGGGACAAAAGCTCAGTGATGATGTGTCATTGCTATCATCAGTAATGAGCATGCTAAGGGGAGCTCTCCTGTAGGCCAATCTTGATACCTCCTTTCCCTCAGATCTTCTCTTATCTTCTGAGCCTAATTCTGAAAACTTCAATTAATTCTGTGACACTGCTAATACACTAGAAATAACATTTTTTGGTCTTTTCAAGACAGGGCCCCCCATGTAGCCCCAGCCATCCTGGAACTTGTTATGTAGACCAGGCTGGCCTTGAACTAACAGAGATCTGCCTGCTTCTGCCTCCCAAGTGCCAAGTGCTGGGATTAAAGGTGTGCGCCACCATGCCCAGCTTAAAAATAAATTTATATTCTTCTTAAATAACCTGGAGTTGTTTACCTCTAAAAACAATAATTGTTAGGGGCTGGAGAGATGGCTCAGTGGTTAAGAGCACCGACTGCTCTTGCAGAGGACCCAGGTTTGATTCCCAGCACCCATATGGTACTAAGAACCCTCTTTAACTCCAGGTCCAGGGGAATCCAATGCCCTCTTCTGACCTCTGAGGCATTGTACGACATGGGTGCACCAACCTACATGCAGACAGTACACTCATACCCATAAAAAGTAATAATAAATTAAAAATTAAAAATAATAATTGTTAGAATGTTTAATATAATTTAGCACACTGTGTATTTGTGTGTGTGTATGTGTGTGTGTGTGTGTGTGTGTGTGTGTGTGTGTGTGTGTATCTGTGATGGTAAACACTGACTGTCAACTTGACAGGATTCAGAATCCCTCTGGAGACAAATCTGTGAGGGATTTTCTGGATTAGGTTAATTTAGGGTGGGAAGGCTCAATCTAAATGTGAGAGTCACTGGGTCCTGGGCTATGGTCTCAGACTACAAAAGAAGGAGAAAATGTGTTGAGCACCAGGTCATCTCTCTTGTTTCCTGATTGTGGAGACTATGTCCAGCTGTCCCATGCTCTTGTGGCCAACTTGGTGCCATCGGCTGGCTGGTGTGCAGAAGTTCACCATGTCAGATAGGACGGAGCATGAAGTTCACCACGTCAGAGAGGACGGAGCATGAAGTTCACCACGGCAGAGAGGAAGGAGCATGAAGTTCACCACGGCAGAGAGGAAGGAGCATGAAGTTCACCACGGCAGAGAGGAAGGAGCATGAAGTTCACCACGTCAGAGAGGACGGAGCATGAAGTTCACCATGGCAGAGAGGACGGAGCATGAGGTTCACCACGGCAGAGAGGAAGGAGCATGAAGTTCACCATGGCAGAGAGGACGGAGCATGAAGTTCACCACGGCAGAGAGGACGGAGCATGAAGTTCACCACGGCAGAGAGGAAGGAGCATGAAGTTCACGATGGCAGAGAGGACGGAGCATGAAGTTCACCACGGCAGAGAGGACGGAGCATGAAGTTCACCACGGCAGAGAGGAAGGAGCATGAAGTTCACGATGGCAGAGAGGACGGAGCATGAAGTTCACCACGGCAGAGAGGACGGAGCATGAAGTTCACCACGGCAGAGAGGAAGGAGCATGAAGTTCACGATGGCAGAGAGGACGGAGCATGAAGTTCACCACGGCAGAGAGGACGGAGCATGAAGTTCACCACGGCAGAGAGGAAGGAGCATGAAGTTCACGATGGCAGAGAGGACGGAGCATGAAGTTCACCACGGCAGAGAGGACGGAGCATGAAGTTCACCACGGCAGAGAGGAAGGAGCATGAAGTTCACGATGGCAGAGAGGACGGAGCATGAAGTTCACCACGGCAGAGAGGACGGAGCATGAAGTTCACCACGGCAGAGAGGAAGGAGCATGAAGTTCACGATGGCAGAGAGGACGGAGCATGAAGTTCACCACGGCAGAGAGGACGGAGCATGAAGTTCACCACGGCAGAGAGGAAGGAGCATGAAGTTCACGATGGCAGAGAGGACGGAGCATGAAGTTCACCACGGCAGAGAGGAAGGAGCATGAAGTTCACCACGGCAGAGAGGAAGGAGCATGAAGTTCACCACGGCAGAGAGGAAGGAGCATGAAGTTCACCACGTCAGAGAGGACGGAGCATGAAGTTCACCATGGCAGAGAGGACGGAGCATGAGGTTCACCACGTCAGAGAGGAAGGAGCATGAAGTTCACCATGGCAGAGAGGACGGAGCATGAAGTTCACCACGGCAGAGAGGACGGAGCATGAAGTTCACCATGGCAGAGAGGACGGAGCATGAAGTTCACCACGTCAGAGAGGAAGGAGCATGAAGTTCACCATGGCAGAGAGGACGGAGCATGAGGTTCACCACGGCAGAGAGGACGGAGCATGAAGTTCACCATGGCAGAGAGGACGGAGCATGAAGTTCACCACGGCAGAGAGGACGGAGCATGAAGTTCACCATGGCAGAGAGGACGGAGCATGAAGTTCACCATGGCAGAGAGGACGGAGCATGAAGTTCACCATGGCAGAGAGGACGGAGCATGAAGTTCACCATGGCAGAGAGGACGGAGCATGAAGTTCACCACGGCAGAGAGGAAGGAGCATGAGGTTCACCACATCAGAGAGGAAGGAGCACGAAGTTCACCATGGCAGAGAGGACGGAGCATGAAGTTCACCACGGCAGAGAGGAAGGAGCACGATCACTTTCACCCATGTTCCACTGGCAAGACATATCCGTCCAATGGGATCCAAATGCAAGAGAGGCAGGGAAGAGTTGTCATCAACTGCTCCCTCAGCTACAACTGGACACTAAGGATGGGGGAGGAAGTTTCTGTTTTGGCCTGTGACCATCTCTGTCATCTACTTAATACCACATCTAATGCTCAAGGAAACACTTGAATTTGTATTTGTGTGTGTATGCTTGTCTGTATGATTAATGTCTATATAGGTCTCTGCATTCATGTGTGTGAGTATGGGGGTGCACATGCCACAGTGAGTGTGTAGAGGTCGGAGGACTGCTCCAGGAGTTGGTTCTCACCTTCTACTTTGCGACAGTCTCTTTGTTGTTCACCACTGCATATACCAGGTTAGCTGGCCCACACACTTCCAGAAATTATCCTCTTTCCATCTCCCATCTCACTTTAGGAGAGATGATCCTTGTTACTGCACTTCGGTTTTGGGGATTTGAATTCAGGTCCTTATATTTGTGTGTAAGAGTTTGACCCACTGAGCCATCTTCCTAGCTTGAGAACACACTTTTAACTCAGCACTGTAGGATAAGATTGGAGAAACCAATTCACCTCTGCCATTCATGTCTGATATCACCCCCTTTCATTATCACATTCACTGCACATACAATTTAAAAAGAGGAATAGGAGGTAGCCTGTCTGGGATTCTTGCTCCCTTCAGACAGTTTTCTGGGAAATAACTGTCATTCCATATGTATTAGAGATACTTGCTCTAAAGCTGAGCATATAAGAGGGGGTGAGGGTAGAAGAAATGATTTTTGTAGACTTTCAACCAAACTCTAGGCCAGCTGTGCCCTTGTTGGTTCTGTAGGTCTCAGAGCAGAGCTGGCTCTCAATTGCAAACATCTTTGCGGGGAAGCTGCCCAGCACCACTTTACCAGGAGGGAGATTGATCGGCACCTCATCCATTTTCCAATGCTGATAGATTCTCTGATTCACTCCCTTGGGCCAGACATGCATCTCCTGTGAGGCAGTAAAAATGTCAATAAGTGCTCTCCTTTTACTCTTCTTCTCTCCACGCTGGAGACATGCTTCTATTAAATCCTTAACCAGAGCTTTTTTTGATTAAATCAAATTTATGGCTACTGGAGAGGGACAGGATTTCAGCTGTATTCACCTTGCCCTCAGCAGAGTGCCCCGGATTTCCAACAACTTTCATATCTGTTTCCAGTTAAAACCAAAGGCAGGCCTCAGCTAAACTTTTGAATCAAGCAAAGCTTCTTCATTGTCTGTGTAGGATGTGGGCATCTCAGGAAGAGGAAGGAAGTGAGGGCCCTGAAATGACCATTGCAGCTGACACTGACGTGAGGGAGGTTCACATCCGCCCCAGAGTGAGCGACTCTAGAGAAAAGACAGGCAACAAACAGAAGAAGCTTTAAAGCCAACCATATTTAAATGTCTTTTATTCTCTGTGAACAGAGCCAATAGACTAATTAATACATGGGCATTGAGATCAATATTAGCTAACATTTGCTTTATTTTTGTTTTTTTGAGACAGGGTCTCATGTAGTCCAGGTTGGAGTCAAACTCACTATGTAGGCAAGGATGACATTGAACTTCTGATCTTCCTGTGTCCACCTCCACAGTGCTAGAGTGAGCCCAGGGATTTGTGGGTACTAGCTAGCACTCTACCAGCTGAGCTCTATCCACAGCCATGCTGTAATAGAGTGATTTCACCAGAGCAAAGCACTCATAGAGATTGAGGCCCATAGAAAGTTTTTAGTCAGCTGATAACTATACATCAGACCCTCTGTCCAGGGTGTATAGCACCAAGTAACAGTTGGGAGGCGTTTTTATAGGAAAAACCATATCCAGAGGTAGAAAGTTTTAGTTCCCAAGCTTAGGGGTGGTAAGCCCCTCTAACAATCCCTATTCTCTAAAAGCAAGCCAACCATAAAGTACAAAAGCCATGCAGAATCAGTTAGTTTCTAAGCAACCAGGTACATACTGACTTGTTCTCAAAACTCCTGCCAAAAATTCAAGTGAATTACACTTTTCTTTTATTACTACACTTTGAGTTAAGTTTTAACTACTGGGCTTAGCTGAGGCTCATAATATGACATAGCTATGGGCAAACTTTAGGTGCCTTATTACAATGCTAACATTTATTGGTTGCTTACTACTTAGCAGTTACCTCATCTAACATGACCAACAAGCCATTGAGGAACATAGTGAAGTTGTCTGCATTTCTCACCTGAGGAAAGGGAGTCATGTAGAGGAAAAATAACGTTCCTGAGGTTACTCACCAGAAAATGATAGAATCAGGACTGAAATCCCCAAAATTGGCACCAGGGCTTGTGTTGTCTAATATATATATATATATATATGTATGTATATAATCTGTTGGTCCTGTAATCATGCGTGGCTGCAATCCACGAGATGTTCTTCCCTCCTTGGACCGGGCTAGCAGCTTTACAAGGCTCCCTGCTGGCAGGCTGACAGTTCCTAGACTGAGCTCTGGCAAGAAGTGGGGAAGGATCTGTGAGAAGTCACCCAAAGACAAAGGAAATGGACTCAAAGAGAGACCAGGAGAAAGACTCAGTTTTATTCATGCCAGCAATGTGTTTATATAATAAAAGCTACTGTGCTCTGGGCAAGGAAGTGGGGGGCAGGAGGGTGTGAAATGAGAGGAACGGAAGGGCGAGCCATCTTGGCTTCTACTGGGGCAGCAGAGCTCCTATTTGTGCAAGCAGTAAACTAGAGGTGTGACATTTTGCTCAATATCTTGAAGGATGAGGCCATCAGGGTCTGGAACTTTACAGAGGTAGGCAATGCAGGAACACTGCAATATCCTGACCTTACAAAGCTACAGATAACTGACAGAGACAACTTAAATGCCCATGGAGATACCAGACAATTTATGGAAGCCCCGGGACAGAGTCTGCAGTTCCTTTCCTTAAGCCAGACAAAGTCTCATTCCTACAGACTTGTCCTTGTAATCATCTCACTATGGTGGATGAGAGTTAGGGCTCTTCATGACATTGACCAAAAGTGAGGCCAAAGAAATAAAGCTCAATGCTTATCCTGAGCTAGAGCATCTGAAAGGTGTTTTACAAAGCTGTCTTACACCAAGATATTGGTGTGGACTGTTGCCTGTTGAAAAGCTCATACCACAATCACATGGAAGAGGAAGGGTGTCTTCCTCATCCTTGACCCTCAGATGTAGAGGATGGAGTCCTGTGTGAGGTCTTTATGGACAGTGCCCAGAGACAGTAAAGAGTTCTAACACTCTACTCTGAACTTTCCCCATGACAGAGTTGTTGGATGTTCTTTCTAGAAAAAAAGATTCAGTATCATGGGGCTAGGCAGATAGTTGAGTTGGCAATGTGCTTGTTGTGCAAGCACGAGGACCTGAGTTTAATTCCCAGCACCTACATACAGATGGGAGAATCTCTGGAGCTACAGCCAGTTTAGTTGAATTGTGGGCTCCAGGTTCAGTGAGAGAACTTGTCTTAAAAAATAAGGTGGAGGAGGTTCAGAGAACACCTCAGAAGAGAAAACAGATGTAAGCACCAGAGGACAGGGAGGAGTGATGTGAGATACTGTCTTCTGGAGGGGACACGGCCATTGCACTCATGCACTGATAGCAGCTGTGGCTACCTGCACGAGACCTGTGTGGTCTGGCCCAAATTCCAGCAGAGATGGGGGAATGTGCTCTCCACGATCCACCTCTTACAGATGAGTTATTGGCAACTGGATGCTGCTGGGTCATCCTTTTGTCAGGGTATGGCCACTGGTAGGCTTCTCGTGCTTGAGTGGCTGGCCCCACACCCATGTACATACAGGCAGCACTAAGTGGACTTAGTAGGTTATCAAAAACAGAAAGGAAACACACATACGTGAAGTTTGGAGGGGGATATGTTGGGGGGATATGGGGGGCTTGGAAGGTAGAAAAGTGGATATGATCATATTTCATTGTATATATATGTTTAAGTCTTAGGAGTAAAAGAAAATTTTAAAACAAAGCAAAACAAAAATGTAAGGTAAAGAGCAATGAATGAAGATGCCTGATGCCTACCTCTGGCCTCCACACACACATGTACACAGGTGTATGTGTACCCATACACACATGCATGTGTACACAAAACTCAGTAGGGAAACAATACACTATCCCAGAACTGCGTACCATTATTATGTGTTAATTAAAAAATTTAAAAGAAGATAAGACTATAAACTACCCTGATGTGAGCAGTACATATGGATACATTGATTAAATTATTACACAACATCCTATAAAGCTGTATAATAATAATTAATTTTAAAATTCAGCATTATTTAATTTGGGTATCATAGTGAGTGCAAGGCACGGAGGAATGCCACATATTGATGGTCAAATTGAGTCCCTTTAATAATTAGCTGGTGGTCTGGAGGGGACTAATGCACAAAAGCACCTCAACCCGGTGGAAGATGGGACTAGGGCTGGATCTGGTCTGGTGTTGGATGGGGTGATGAGAAGGAACTTCAGAGAACACAGGACTTACCCCTATATCTATTACTGCCATCTTCCCTCGAGGATACATCCTTGAACTGTGGTGAGACACAGACCATAGAATAGGCAGGCTAGGCTCTCCATATGGTTATGTACAAGATACCAAATTCAGTGACATATGGGACACGGATGACACAACTATGAGAAATGTCATGGGCTGAGTCTGTGTGGAGGAAAGGGCACCATTTTCTGATTAACATAAAGGCTCTGTGGTATATACCTTACTGTGTTCCTCAGTGCACACAAGTTTCCTCATGGCTAGCTTGGTTCCTGACTGTAACAAGGGATCCCAAGAATGGCCGAGGAGATGCAAAGGGAGTTTCCGTGGCTTCTGTGGGCTGTTCTTGAAGAGCAAGGAAGCTGTGTGAGGCAGAAAGGAATGTCAAGTATATCTGGCAAAGTCATAGAGAGGTGTATATTGTGGGTGACTCAGCTGTGATCCATAGAGAGGTATGCATTGTGGATGACTCAGCAGTGCATGCACAGAGAGGTGTGCATTGTGGGCAACTCAGCTGTGAGCCGTAGAGAGGTGTGCATTGTGGGTGACTTGGCCTGTGCAGGCCCTTACAGAAATGGCACAGACTGGGTGGCTTAAACAACAGACATTTATTTTCTTACAGTTCTGGAGACTAGAAATTTAAGATCAAGGCTCTAGGTGGGCCCTGCTTCCAGGCTTGGAGATGGCTGTCTTCGGGCTGTGTTTTCACATGGATTGAGAGAGAGAGAGAGAGAGAGAGAGAGAGAGAGAGAGAGAGAGATTTTGTTGTCAACTTTACACAATCCAGAATCACCTGGGAATAGAGACATAGTGAGGGATTATCTACACTGGGTTGGCCTGTGAACATGTCTGTGTGGGATTATCTTAATTAAGTTAATAAGTGTGTCATAACCAAGCCCACTGTGGGTGGTATCATTTCCTAGGCAGCAGCTCCTAAACTGAATAACAGTGGAGAAACTGAGCTGAGCACAACTAAGCAAGTGATCATGTAGGCATGCATGCATTTGTCTCCTCTGCTTTTGACTGTGGATATGATGTGACCAGCTGTTTGAAGTTCCTGCTATGGAGCAAAACCTGGAATTATAAGCTGAAATCGGCCTCTTTCTCTTTCAAGTTGCTGTTTGTTAGAGTTGAAACTAAAACAGAGAAGGAGAGAAAGAAGGGAGAGAGAGAGAGAGAGAGAGAGAGAGAGAGAGAGAGAGATCTCAACTGGACTGCAATCTTCTGAAGCAAGGCCTCTGTTTAAAAAGTCATGTGGATGCTAGTACCAACAACCCAGATACAAATATTACTCATGGAGAGGGAGGCATAGTAAAAGAACAACAGAAAGACTGCATCAGAAAATGGACTGAAATGGTGAATTGGAAAGGGGGGATGGGTGGGAGAGGGACACGGGTGTATATTCGATTAAGGCATATTTAATTGACGCGAGCTCAGCAAGTACCCAGTTTCTCCTAGACACTGTCTACAGGACACATGGTGTTTTAGGACTTAGTAAAAGTAAACATGTGTATATTAAACAACATTGGTTTACAGAATCTGATAAAAATGGTAATGCATCTGAATTAAATGGAGATATAATTCGCTGTTGCCCACATTTGCTTTACATAAAATCTGTAGAGCAAGAACTTTGGGATTGACACATACAAATGTTCTCTATAATTTCCCTGTTGTACAGTATCACCTTGTAGCATTCTCTTTAAGATGATTTAACGTAAAAATTAAGTTTGCTTCCCAAGTTAATCATATACAGTCACCCAAAACAACATGGGTGAATTTGATGAAATCTGTGCCTTGACTCCACCCTATAGTCATGTATAATACAACTGTCTTCTGGAGACTCATACACTAAAAAAAGGGGGGGGGATACAGAAAGACATGAAACCTTTTCATCAAACCCTTGCAATTCAAATCTTAAAACTAACTATGGGAAAAGATTTGTTTGTTCCAACAGGACAAAACGTCACCAACTTAACGGCTGAGAAAGAAAAGATACAGGTTTGCATTGAGTAGGATGTACCAAAAAGTGGCAACGGAAAGGCTGACCCGTCTGAACATTCAAAGGAAGAAAAGCCTCAGATTGCCATAAACATCGAACCCCTCTGTGGATCCTACATGTAACAACTAGTTATAATGAGTCCTAATGAAACTTACCTTCTAGGTGCCACAAAGGTTCTGATATGAGAGACTTCCTTGCCTTCCCACCCATAGAACAAGGAGAAATATGACAATGATGAGGTCGCTCCCCAACTGTAAATTGGAGACAACTATTGCAGAGGTAATCTCTTATAAAACCGGTAAAACTGCTTTCTTTAATTGACTACTAGACATGGGAACTGTGGAAGGGATTACTCTCTGTTCAGAACCAAATATAATACTAAAGTCCTAGGGCTATGCACTCAGGCAAAATATATTAATACAGGAGCTCTGACATCAGCAATGGATTGTTCTACCAGGTGGATGTTGGCCAGGGGATCCAAGGCCCCACAAAAGGTAAGGGCTCCTTGCCTCTAAGTTGGGATACCTACAGGAGGAGAGGCAATAAGACCCTGCTGCCGAAGACCTGACGTTAACATGGGAGGGATGTATTGAGACCACACATGCAAGTGTACAGATGGCCTCTGGAATGCCAGAGAGTGTTACCAAAGGCCACTAAACCAATAAAGCAAATATGGGTCTCCCTGAGTCAAGCAAGACTCCACCGTCAGCACCAGCTACACCTCACCTGCCTGGAAATACTGTGCAGCAGAGGCAGCCATGTGCCTGTATATCCCAAATCTAATTGGCTATTGGCTCTCCCCTTGGAGAAATAACCCATGGCTGATGCCACAAGCTTACATCCTCTAATGGTTAGGAGATGTTATAAGCCACAGTAAGACCCTGTCATATTTAACAGGGGGGAAAATTGTAATTCATGGATTAACATATCCAAACATGTGTCTATGCTAAAGTAACCTACCATAACTATTAGTGCTGCTTAAATACCTATATATCTAATTGCTTGTTCTTCATTAGTAGGATCGAAAGGTTATTCCTGGACAAACTGTCAGCCCATGAAAGGAAACAGCCAGAATTGACCAGAGTCCAAGTCAACAGCTCCAGAGAGAGTGGACTGTTTTACCTCTCATCCACCTGTGCCCCTTTTCTAAGCCTAGGGAACAACCTGCGGAAGAGGGGGCGTGGTAGAATGTAAGGGCTGCGATTGGGGTGAATGGTGAAACTACAGCAATGTAGTCTGGACACTCATTTGATCAACTTGATTGAACAAACAACCTGTCACCCCCCACTGGATGGTGGGGCTGTAGGTGTTTGGGCACAACAGCCTGCAGATAGGTTTTGCATGAAGGATGCTTGTACTCATGGATTATCACTTATAGCTAAAAATGAAAAAAAAAAAACTGAGAGAAAGATGCAGGACGGTTATGGCAGAATGCATGATCTGGGATGGGGGGGGGGGGGGGGGGGGAGGGAAAGGGAAATAAGCCTGAACTGAATTGGAAAAAATGTATGAAATGCACAAAGCATCAATAAAAACTAATTTAAAAAAAAGTCATTTTTGTTTTGAAAATTAAGTCAACATACAATATATTTTTCAAAGATTAAAAAAAGATTAAATAGGTACTCATAAAATACACTTACCCTGAAATAGTTAAGCATATAAAGTGTTGATATCCATCTCGTCATTTTTATGACAACAAGTGCTGGTGAAGATGTGAGCACTTATTCACTGCTGGTGAGAATGTATACTTTTGCAGCCACTGGGGAAATCAGTACAGAGGTTTCTCAAAAAACTAAAACCAGAGCCAGGTGTGGTGGCACACGCCTTTAATCCCACACTTGGGAGGCAGAGGCAGGTGGGTCTCTGTGAGTTCAAGGCCAGCCTGGTGTACAGAGTGTGCTCTCCGTACAGAGTGTGCTCTCCAGGCAAGTTAGGATTAAAGGGAGACTCTGTTTCAAAAATACAAAAAAAAACCCCAAATAAAAAAAACTAAAAACAGAACTACCATATGACCCAGCTATACATAAACTCAAGTACGTATCTGAAGGACTCAGTCAGAATTTTTTAATATATTTTTATTGAATTTTTGTACATTTTATACAATCCATTTCAATAGACTCTCTCCCATATCTGCACCCCCTCATTGGCTACCCACTGGATTTCATGCATTTCTTCATATTTGTTAAGGCCTATCAAGTCAGGTTTATGTACCCAGATGTCCCTTGGTGGAAGTTCATCCACTGGGGTCTAGTCAGCCTATCTAGAGTCACTCCCTTAAATATCAGCTCTCCCTCATCCAACAGTAACCAGCTTCCAATAGTTCATCGAATAAAGTTGGGAGCTCCTGCCTGTTTGCCCAGTTCTACACTGGGTCTTTGTCAGATTGAGTTTGCACGGGTCTTGTGCATGCAGATGCCTTTGCTGTAAGTTCATATGAGCAAGTTCCCAGGAACCTGGAAGTCGCTGTTTCCTTATGCTCAGGCACCAACTCTGGCTTTACAGTCTTTCAGCTCCCTCTTCTGCAATGGTCCTTGAGCCCTGGATGGGTGAGGTTTTACTACCACACATATAGTTGCGTATTCATGTTTATTGCTGCTCCATTCATGATAGCTAGGAAATGGAACCAGTTTAAATGTCTATCAGTTGATAAATGGATAAAGAAAATGTGGTAAAAAGAACAGAATTTTATGAAGCCATAAAGAAAAATCATGACCTTTGCAGAAAAATGGGTGCAAGTTCAAGTCATCATGTTATATGAAGTAAGCCAGGCTCAGACAAATGTCATGTTCTTTCTGATATATGGAACTAGATGCAAAATTTTATGCGTGTGTGTGTGTGTATGTGTGTGTGTGTGTAGCCCATGGAATTAGAAAGGGGATCACAAGAGGCGAGCAATAGATTTTTAATCTTTTTTTTTGGGGGAGGGGACAGGGTCTCCCTTTAGTCTTAGCTGGCCTGGAGCTCATTATGTAGGCCAGGCTGGCCTTGAACTCACAGAGATCTGCCTGCCTCTGCCTCCTGAGTGCTGGGATTAAAGGCATGTACCAACACGACTGGCTAGATTTTTAATCTTTAAAAAGATGGAATATAGAATAATGGAATACATGTACTAAGAAAAGAGAAGTTGGGAACAACGGGAAAGAAAAGGAACCAGCTAGAAGAGAGGACGGGGTAAAGGGGGGGCAGTGGGGGAGAGGAATGAATGAGCGTGCAGTGTAACCCATATGTGTACACTTTCCTTGATGAAATCTATTACTTAAAATGTGTTATTTTATGTATATGAGTGTATCGCCTGCATGTGTGTAAATGGACCCATTTCCTGTAATGCCCCTAGAGGTCAGAAAAGGGTGTTGGATTCCTCTGGAACTAGAGTTCTAATAGACAGTTGTTAGCTGCCATGTAGATGCTGGGAATTGAATCCCTGCAAGAGCAGCCAGTGCTGTTAACCACTGAGGTATCTCTCCAGCCCTGAAACCTATTACTTTTTATGGTAACCTAAAGTATCATTTACAAAACATAAATAGGGGTTGGAGGGATGGCTCAGCAGTTAAGAGCACTGACTGCTCTTGCAGAGGACCTGGATTTGGTTCCCCTCACCTACATGGCACCTAACAACTGTCTGTAACTCTAGTTCTAGGGGGATCTGAAACGTCCTCTTTTGGCCTCTGCAGGCATTGCACACACATGATGCACTTACATAACCGTAGGGTGAGGCACACCATTAATTCCAGCACTCAGGAGGCAGAGGCAGGTAGATCTCTGTGAGATTAAGCTCAGTTGGTCTACATAGTAAGTTCCAGGCCAGCCAGGGCTTTAGAGAGAGCCTGTCTCAAAACAAAACAAAACAAAACAAAACAGACCCCCCAAAACAAAACAAAAAACTAACTAAATTAAATAAAGAATACATAGAAAAGAGAAAAAAAGACAAAAATCTCTTGTATTTCTAATTTACAAAATTCTCCTCAGAGTCCAACAGAGTGTTCTGCAGCATAGGTGGTAGTGAAGCCCACAAGAAGCCCCCGCAGTGCATGTGCAGCAGGAGGTGCTCTGTCCCACCAGCATTGTGCTCCCTAGAGATGCTCAGATATTCAATGGAAACCAACGCTGGAGGGAGGGAATTCTTCCATCTGCTCACTCTGTGAGCAGGGGAAGGGATTTTCAGAAAGGAAATGAACTCTAATTTCAGTTATTTCACACTCCAATTTCACTTTGTTAAATAACATTATTTATTCAGTAACCACTGGAATTCACACGCTTCATATTTAATGGGGCCAATTATACTCTTTGTCATGACTGTGAAACATGCCATTTTCTCTTTTCGAGAGTTTGCAAGACACAATCTCAGATGTCATATATTACTCCACAGGGCAAGGCACTTTAATAGCTCCAAACTTCAGGAACAAAGATGACTAGCAGGGCAATAAGCTTTTACCACCAGCCTAACTCTAGAGTTCTGCCCACAGATTCCTAGAGGCAACAGACCTTTATGTATTCAAAACTGTATTAAGACTTGAAGGTAGCTTGCCTTTGTGTGTGTGTGTGTGTGTGTGTGTGTGTGTGTGTATCCTAGGAAGTGTTCTACCATCAAGCTATAAACTCAGCCCTGCTTTACCTAAATGGTGAAACTAATATACATGCATTGAAAACTGTAAGTAGTGAAGAAAGATGTAAAAATAGAGAACATACCTCCAATTCTACCACCCAGAACTTTTAATGAGTTGCTGATTTATTTTGTTTACAAGTTTCCTTACATGTGCATAGATGCTCTCCTCACCTTCTTCTACAATGGGATTGTATTAGATATGTCCTATGCCATTTAAAACCAGTATTTTTTCTCAGAATAAGTGACTGTTGGATGCTCATATGCATGAGACATCTTTACCACCCTGCCCCCTGCAAGACTCAGGGAACAGTGAAGATTGGGTGGAAAGAACATAAGTGGTAGGAATGGGGAGGAGAGCTCTCATCTGGACATGGCCTTTGGACTCATGAAGTCACTGCAGCCATGGGTGCCTACACAAAGCTTGCACAAGACCAAGCCAACAAGATTGGCCAATGTTTCAGCAGGCAGCTCTGATTGGACCCAGTGGGTTATGAGAGAGAGAGAGAGAGATAGTTAGAGAGAGAGAGAGGAATGTATTGGTGTTGTGGTGTTTGGAGAGCTGAGGAGCTAGTATCATGACACATTTTTTACATGTATGGAATTATCAAAAATAAGTAAAAACCCTTTTTATCCTGAAAATTTTTAGACTTACACTGAAATGAACTAAATCTTATATTGAACCTCTTTTTGTGGCCACTCTTTGTTCATATATATCTCAATTTATCCCCAACTCAGATTTTTTTTAAATTTTTTATGTGTATGAATGTACTGTCTGCATGTAGGTTTTTGCACCTGTGTCATGCTGCGGAGGTCAGAAGATGGTGTTGGATTCCCCTGGGACTGGAGTTAAAGACGGTTCTCAGCTGCTATGTGGATGCTGGGGATCAAACCCGGGTCCTCTGCAAGAGCAGTTGGCGCTCTTAACTGCTAGGCCATCTCTCCAGCCCCAACTCATATTTTTAAAAAGAAATTCTAGCCGGGCATAGTGGTGCATGCCTGTAATCCCAGCACCTGGGAGGCAGAGGCAGGTGGATCTCTGTGAGTTCAAGGCCAGCCTGGTGTATAGAGTGAGTTCCAGGCTAGCTGGGGCTACTGGGAGACCTTGTCTCAAAAAAATGCCAAAAAAAGAAATCCTAGTCATTTTTAATATTTTATCAGGAACTACCCCAATATCTTGTCCATTAAAGAGAAAGACCTTTAAAACAATAATCTAGGCCGGGCATAGTGGTGCAAGCCTTTAAACCCAGCACTTGGGAGGCAGAGGCAGGCAGATCTCTTTGAGTTCAAGGCCAGCTTGGTCAACATAGTGAGGGTGTGACAGAAAGACCATATCACAAAAAAGACCAAAAAAAAAAGATAGATAATCTTCTTTTGATACCTAATAAACAGCAATGTCTTAATATCCTTACATCTACTGTTAAAGTTTCTCTAATTGTCTTATGGTTATTATTATGACATATAACTATGTTATATGGTTATATAACTATGTTATATGTTATATGTCTTATGGTTATTATTATGATATATAACTGGTTCCTTTAGCTAATATATCTCTTAAATATTATTTCCCTTAGAGTTTGTTTGTTGAATAAATTAAGCAATCCACTCTATAGAGTTTCTTGGCTTGGATTTTTCTGATTGCTTTCCTGTGGTGCTGCTTCTAATGTCCTCTGTCCTGTAGTTTTTATAAATTGGTAGTTAGGTCTAAAAGCTCAATGATATTCAGGTTCTATTTTTATTAATCAAGTCTATTTCTTTTTTTTTTTTTTTCACGTGGAAGCCAGATGGGGTTTATTAGAATTTGCAGAAGCATGAGATAATGTACCACAAAAATAGCTTTGATTTTATAGCATAAACGTATGGAAGAGAATTGTCTGTATAATCAAGTCTATTTCATAATTAGTATTGTCTTCATTCTCCAGGGGACACGGTGTCTGTTTTTTTTATGTTACATAGATCTGTGACTTAGATTTATTTATTCATTAAACAGCAAAATGGTGATACTCTAAAATGATCATCTATTTTGCTTGCTATCTACATATTTATGTAAAATATCATCTAGAATATTTCCGTAAAAATAAATTTCCTCTAAGTGCTTTTGTATTATCTAGAGGCATAATTTGTATTGGAAGGAAGAGATAAGTGCTTGAGTCTTATGTCTCAGTTTTCAAAATAATGAGTTGATTCCTCCTTGTCCTCTGAAAGCAAACTGTTTCATTTAAGCATGAACTCATGGATTTAAGCATATTTGATGAGTTTTAATATACTTTATTTCAATTCTTTATATGTATTTTTTAATATTTGTATGTGTATCTGTGTGTGGGCACATGTATAAAAGTGCAGGTGTCTGTGGAGTCCAGAAGAGGGCATCCGATCCCCTGGAGTTGGAGTTGTAGGAGGTTGTGAGCTGCCTGACATGGGTGGTGGAATCCAACAGGTTCTCCGCAAGACTCAGAGCCACCTCTTTAGTCCCTTTATCTTGTTTTTAAACATAAAATTATCATATTTCTGTGTTAATCTAACTCTAGAAGATCATTTTAATGGGTGCACATTTTCTCATATAGGAAATTTCAGAATACATTTAATTCTTTCTCATTGTTGGACACTTAGTTTCTTTGGGTGTGTGTTCCTGTGTGTACAGGCACATATGTGTGCATGTGGAGGCCAGAGGTCACTCTAAGCTGCTGTTCCTCAATCACTGCCCACCTTATGTTTTGAAATAAGGTATCTCATTGTGACTTGGTCTTTGCCAAATTAAGCTAGCCTGTCTGGCCAGTGAGCTCTGGGGATCTTCCTGTCTCTGCCTCCTCAGCACTGAGACTAAAAGCATATGTCACCATGCCTGCATTTTTATATGAGTGCTGGGAATCTGACTCAGGCCCTCATGCATGAGGGGCAAGTCCTTTACTCACTTATCAGCCCAGCTCTTTAATTTGGAATTCCTAGTTGTGTTTAATCTTGCTTTTACAAATTATATATATATATATATATATATATATATTCCCTTAAAGAAGAGTATAGTACTTTCTCTAATATTATTTGCAAGGTGAAATTAGTAGATTAATTTTTAATGATGACCAGGATATAAAGGGAGTCTGGTTAGTTGAGCAGCCTTTTTATTGAAGCTTGAAAGATATTTTCTACTCTGCCTACTTAAAATATTCATACCATTGATGAGAGAAAATATCTCCTTTTTTCCTCAAGGAATGAAAAAGCCCTTCACCAAGGACAAAAGAGAAAATAAGATCATCAATTAAGCTGGAATAGTAACTAATGTTTTAAAAGTTAGAGTAGCCAGATACCTTTCATTAGTTCCATATTTGCCTGACAGTTTTCATGTTTTTTCAAACATTTTTTTTATTAAAAAAATAAGTGTTCAGTCCTTGAAAAAGAAATGTACCCTTTGCTGATTAATGGCATGGTCCATCATATCTATTACTAAATGTTATACATCAATGTTCAGCTGTGTGACAGTTGTCAATCAGGTAATAATTCATCCTTTCATGTCCAGACTAGGTCCAGCCTATGCTTCTTTTGAAAAAATCATTATGTTTCTTGTCACTCTCCAAAGAGTCCCAAGCTTTATACTAAATTATATGATCACCCCAGAGGTTTACATTTTAATTTTCTTTCTACTTACTCAGATTCCCTCATTTCTCTTGTTTGTTTCCACCCCTTTCTCCAACTCATTTATACCTCTTACCGCAGTTGTAGTAAGAGAAAGAGGCATCAAATGAAGCACATTGATAGAAAGAATGGAGACCCATCCCCATGAACTGTATAAAGGACAGAATGAACATGTGTAAAAAAACATATGACATACAAACACGGGAGAAAGGGGTGCTACGTAAATGACCCAGAACTTGTCTTGACTCTGATGCCTTGAGCCCTTTAACTTGTTTCTCTAGCTCTGGAACATTTGGGTCCTCAGTCTTATGCAGCAAGCATTTTATGGACTAAACTATATCCCCAACTTTCCCTCAACCCTTGATCTCATGTTGGGCCATCCCCTGAATACTTAGGATGTGTGAATGCCTTGCCTGAGGGACAGTTTGGCTATGAAGACAAAGTTGTGTACTGGCAGAGTTACATTAAATAGTTTTCTTGAAAGACATGTTCTGAGGGGGTGTGGGGTGACCTTGGTCTGAGTAAATTACTTTTATTTTTCTCCATCCTCCTTTTTAGTCTTTGATTTGCAGCCTGTGCAGTGTCTGTAGTATAACAGGGAAGCCCCCTCCCAAGACTACGGCCCACACTAACATGTTGGGAGCAGCCTGTCACTTCACAAAATGGACTTCTTTGCTTGGAGACTGTAAGTGGGCAAGGCAGCAGGTCTTACATTTGCTTTTAAAGATCCAGAAGGCAGAGGGTTCAGAACAGGGATAAGAGACTTTGCCTCCTTAAATTCTTCTCCTATTGCCCAGAGAACCTTTTCTTGCTGGGACCTTGAAGCTCTGGATGATTTGATTTTGAGTCCTAGACCCATGTGAGCTGTTGTATAGCACCTTCCTTGTAATTGAAGCATCCAGTCCTATAGAGAAGGTCCTTAAAACTCAGAAAGTTCAAAAGGGAAATTTGTTAAGAAATAGGAAGTAATCAACTTAGAAGTCTTAGGAAGTCCCTGAAACTTACCAGATGTACAAGGCCCTCCTTCCCTAAGGTTATCTAGGCAGTAAGGACTGCTGAGGAGAGGAGACTCTGACCTGTCAAGCTGTTTGCAAGTCATACAGAAAACTCCAGGGTTCCAGCTTTCATGAGTTGTCACATGCTAGTGTGGACTTTTGGGTTACAGTTGCCTTTGCATCTTCTATCTCCTGTCTCCTCATCTGTATTCCTCAAAGTGAACTCATTGGTTTTCCAAGTTGGACTTTGGTGATATTGTTACTTTGGTTGTTGGTTACCTGTCTAAGGTGAGTAGACATTTGTTCATGAGTCCCTGGGAATATTGTTCCACAGTATCAGCTCTTTTAGACCATTGACAGAGTGTTAACAGAATCTATTTTTCAAGCAAGGAACACTTTCAGAATGGAGCTGGACAAGGTGTCTAATTACATTGGACAAGAAGCAAAGCCCTGGCCTATCCTGTGTGAACCGGGATCTACAGACACCCTGGAAGTGGCCTTCAGGTTTCCTTTCCATTTCTAGAACTTTCTATTAGCAAATATGGAATAAAGAAATTTTTAATTCTTGTAACAGATGTCCTCTGAGGACCTCAATGGGGGATACGGTGGTGAACAAGATTCTTGTATCTGACTTCGTGGCACTTACTCTGTTTAGTGTGTTTGTTGGGTTGGGGGAGGGGTGTCCGAGGGATAAGCAGTAACCACACAGGCTTTTTAGGCCTGGGAGATGGGGTTGAAAGGGATATGGAGGTCTCCCGGCTTCAAGACCATCTGGGGTCTTTTTGTGTATGGTGGGTGTAGAGGCAATAAAACCCCAGGGTTTTCTTCCCAAAGGACATACACTTGGCTGAGGAATAAGATGCTGATTCCCTATTCAGAACTGCAGTGGATCTGCACTTCCATGGTGAGAATAGTAGGTGGGAATAAGCAAGGCCTTAGGAGGGAAAGATCCAACTTAGTAGAAAGACTTTGGTTCTCACTTGGGCCTTCATAGAGTATTTTTGGTAGGATGCTCAGCCTCTTGAACAGCAGTAATGTCCTGCAGGCTGCATGCTGTCTGGGTCTTTCTGAGATGTTTATGCACACTGCAAATGTTCTGAGCAAGACTAGGAAGTAGATGCTGTTAGTTCCCTGTCATAACGGAGAGCCTGCCTAACTTAGTGACTTGCCAATTATCATACGTAAGCAGGGTTTATACTTGAACCAGAGCCTATGTCAAATCTTTGTTCTTGCTTTTTCCAATGGTTCTGAAAATGTAAACTAGGACAGTGTCTTGGTCTACTCTCTGTTGCTATAAGAGAATGGCTGAGATTCAGTGTTTATAAAGAACAGGCTGATTTCTTATTGTCCTAGAGGTGGGGAAGTCCAAGAGCAAGATGTCAGCACATAGCAAGAGCCTTCATCTTTTAAAGATTTCTTTTTATTTTTAAATTACGTGTTTGAGTGAGTGTCTGTGTATGGGTGTGTGCACATGAGTGCAGGTGCTGGTAGAGGTCAGAAGAGGGCTTTAGATCCCCTGGAGCTGGAGTTCCAGATAGTTGTGAGTGACCCAACATGGGTTCTGGGGCCTGAATGTGGGTCCTCTGAAAGAGCAGCAAGTGCTCTTAATTGCTGAGCTGTCTCCAGCCTCTGGTGAGGGCCTTCTTGGCACATTGTAACATGGCAGAGATATCACATAGTGCATATGCAAGTATGCTGGGGTCATGCCTCTCTTCTCCCATATTAAGTTGTGAATAAAAGTTCTCAATAAGACCCTGTGCCTACAAAGGTTGATTGATCAAAGTGTCAATGATTTTGGAGGGGTTGAAATGCTGCAGGTCTACAGCCTCACTACTAATTATATTTGGCTATCTTTATCCCTCTTAAATGGCTGTTTATTGTTAACCTGTGTATGCTGACTTATCCTTGTGACTATTAGGTAAATCCCATGGAATGTATAAGAAGGGCCCCCAGCTTCCACCAGCCGAACATCTAAAAATGTCATCAGACAGCATCTGAGGCTGATAGCAAAGGTTTCCCTGCTTTGGTGGAACCCACCTATTTGATGTTCCCACCAATGTGTTAGAAGTGAGATGTTTATGACCTTTTTTGTTCTCTTACTATAAAAACTTCATGAAGCTGTTGCTATATTGAAATGTGGAATTTAGAGTATCCTAACTGTTTGTTCCAAGACTATGGTCATTCATATTTAGCTCCGGAATAAACTGCCTCTTGTCCTCTTTAAGGTAATAGCTGTTTTTTTTTTTTGCAAATAAAACTCTCTCTCTCTCTCTCTCTCTCTCTCTCTATATATATATATATATATATATATATGTGTGTGTGTGTGTGTGTGTGTGTGTATATATCATCTATCTATCTATATCTGGTATGTGTGTTTATGTGCCACAGTGCATGTGTAGAGGTCAGAGAATGTGTGTGTGTGTGTGTGTGTGTCACAGTGTGTGTGTAGAGGTTCTTTCCTTCTACCATGTGGCTCCTGAGATTGAACCCAGGTTGTCAGCTTGGTGGCAAGCACCTTTGTTAGCTGAGCCATCTCACTGGCCCTAAGAATTATGTTTTTGTATTTTATTATTATTTAAAAATTTTGAATTATATTATATGTGTGTTTGTGTGTGTATGTGGATGCTTGACGAAGCCAGAGGTGTTGGATCCCTCAGGAGATGGAGTTGTAGGCAGTTGTCAGCCACCAGAGATAATTGCTGGGAATTAAACTCAAGTCTTCTGGAAAAGCAACAAAGTTCTCTTAACTGCTGAGACATCTCTCCAGCCTAAGAGGTGTGTTCTTCAATATTATCAAAACCATTAGTGCCATTCATGGGGGTGGGCTCTGCCATCATAATATTATCAACCTTCTAAAGGTCCCACCCCTGAATATCATCAATTTATATGAATTTAGGATTTAAGTTTCCAATTCATGGATTTTTTTGGCGGGGGGGGGAGGGGGAGATACATCCCGGCCACTGAAGACCAATAACACCAATCTCACCTGGAAACTTGTTAGAAATGCTATTCTTGGCGCCAGAGAGATGGCTCAACAGTTAAGAGCACTGTCTGCTCTTACAGAGGACCTGGGTTCAATTCCCAGCACCCACATGGCTGCTAAGAACCGTCTTAGGCTGGGCATGGTGGTGCACGCCTTTAATCCCAGAACTCAGGAGGCAGAGGCAGGAGGATCTCTGTGAGTTCAAGGCCAGCCTGGTCCACATAGTGAGCTACAGGCCAGCTGGGACTAAAGGGAGACCCTATCTCAAAAAGACAAAAAAGAAAAAGAAAAAGAAATGCTATTCTTGAGAGCTTGTAGGCAGATCCACATGGTAAATTGGTTCTGTGGATTCCACTCATGAGTGCATGAAGCAAATCTCCACTCCATGCTGAAATCCCCAAACTCTGGACTCCCTACTTCCTACTCCCTAGTTTGGGAACACCTGGGCCCTTCTGTCAGCTCCAGGCTAGGCTTCCCTGCCCCAGATCCAGATTCAGATGTTTGCAACCAGCCCTGGAGAGCCAGAGCTCTCGACTAGCTGGGTGAGAATTAGCTGGTTCCTCCAGTACAAAATCAGAAGTGAGAACCTGAAGCCTAAACCAACAAGCATGCCTTACTTAATAAGAAGACAACAAAGGCATCTGAAGAATACAAACAAAGTCAGTCTTCAATTCAATAAAGAAATTCTTGAGCTTCATATCAGAATCACAAACAAAAGAAATCCACATGCCAAAATCACAACGAAGAAACAATAGCATGAAAAACCCAAATAATATGTCTCCACTAAGTACTACCAATCCTGTAGAAGAGTACTACAATGAGGACCCCAGAGATGTAACTCAGGACACAATTTAAAAGAACTATCATAGACATGATTAAAGAATTCAAGGAATTTAAAGAACATGCAATATAAAACACCCAAAACCAAATAACTAAAACAAGATAGGGATAAACTAGAAGAAGATAATGATAAACTTCAGATTGAATTAAGAGATAGAAATACTGAAGAAAACTCAGGCTGAAGTGGAAAAGGAAGTGGAACACTCAATAAACCATCTGGAGAGGATGGGAGAAAGCCTCAGTAACAGAATGAATGAAGTAGAAAATAGAATATCAAGACTGGATGATAAAGTGGAAGAATTGCACCACTCAAGCAAAGACTGTGAAAATTAAAAAAATCACCCACAGGAATGGAATAATCATGAAATGTGGGACACCATGAAAAGACTGAATCTATGCATCATAGTGTAGAGGAAGGAGAAGAATCTCAGGATAATAGTATTGACCAGATCTTCAACAGGATTGTGGAAGAAAATTTCCCCAAATTAAGGAAAGACATACCCATACAAATACAAGAAACACATAGAAGATCAAGGAGACAGGACCAGAAAAGAAATTCCTTATGCCATATCATGGTAAAAACAGTAGATGCTCAAAACAAAGAGAGAATACTGAAAGCTCCAAAAGAAAAACAAATCACATATAAAGGAAAACCCATCAATTACAGCTGACTTCTCAATACAAACAATGAAAGCCAGAAGAGCGTGGACCAAAGTATTCCCTGTTCTAAATGGCTATAAATTCTAACCCAGAATGCTTTACCCAGAAACAATGTCTATTATAGCTGATGGAGAAAGAAAAATCTTTCATGACATAAATAGACTGAAAGAATTCAGGGCTGGAGAGATGGTGTGGTGGTTTGAATGAGAGTGTCCCCCCATAGGCTTTAAGTATTCAGCCATTTTGTCTCCAGTTGGTGGCACTGTTCTTGGAGGTCTTAGAAGGTGTGGCTGTGCTGGAGGAAGTATGTCACTGGGGGCGGGCTTAGTGAGTTCAACAAGCCTTGCAGTCTCCAGTCTCTCTCTCTCTGCTTCCTGTGCTCATTGCAAGATGTGAACCTCGGCTTTCTGCTCCAGCTCCAGCTGCCATGCCTCCCACCGCAATAGACTCTAATTCCCTGGAACCGTCAATTGTAAGCTCAAATAAACTCTTCCTTTTATAAGTTTCTTTCTCATGGTGGTCTTATCACCACAACAGAAAAGTGACCAATACAGATGGCTCAGTGGTTAAGAGTGCCAACTGCTCTTGAAGAGGACCCAGGTTTGATTCCCAGCACCCACATGGTGGCTAAGAACTGCCTTTAACTCCAGTTCCAGGGGAATCTGATGCCCTCTTCTGACCTCCGCAACATTGGATGATACGGGTGCACCAACCTACATTCAGACAGTACACTCATACACATAAAAAATAATAAATAAAAAATTAAAAAAGAAAGAATTCCTGTCCAGAAAACCAGCCCTTCAGAGAATATTTGAAGCAATACAAAGAGTAGAAGGAAGGACTATATCCAAGCAGTAACAGAAAGTAGTTAATGAAGGTATAATTGTGGAAATACAAACCTAGAACAAGAAGCATCAGAAACCAAAATGATGGGAACCAACATACATCTCTCAATAATAACTTTAAATATCAATGGGCTGATCTCCCCAATCAAGAGGCATAGACAAGTAGAATGGATTCAGAAACAAAATCCATCTTTTTAAATTAAATTTTTTATTGATGTTTTATGTATTTCATACATCATTTCTCAATTCAGTTCAGGCACATTCCCCTTTTCCTTCCCCTCACCCCACCCCACCCCACCCCAGACCATGCAGTCTGCCATAACTGTCCTGTATCTTTCTCTCAGTCTTTTTTTTTATGCTTAGGAATTCATATTTTCCTCCATTAATTTTATATTACTCTAAAATATGGATACATAGTCTTCACCCATATACAGTAATTACAGAGTTTGAGAATAATTGGTGGGAGGATTCTAGAGCCCATTGAGAGATTCACATTATACCAACATAGTTGCCTTCAGATAGACAAAAATATACCAGTAATGTCATTCAGCTTGCCTTTCATCTGGGGGATTTGGTACTAGCATCCACAAATGAGGGAAACTCTGTTTATCTTTCTGGGACTGTGTTACTTCACTCAGCATAATGGCTTTGAGCTCCATTCATATGCAAAAATCATAATGCCATCTTTCTTTACTGCTGAATAGTACTCCATTGTGTAGATGTACCACATTTTTGTCATCCATTTGTCTGTTGAGGGGCATTTGGGTTGGTTCCAGTTCTTTGCTATTGTGAATAGAGCTGCAATAAACATGGACGTGCATGTATCTTTGCAGTAGGATGAGTCTTTGGGGTATATACCCAGGAGTGGTATGACTGGGTCAGGTGGTAGGCTCATTCCGAGTCTTTTAAGGGTTCTCCACACTGTTTTCCATAGTGGTTGTACAGGTTTGCATTCCCACCAGCAGTACATGAGTGTTCCCTTTTCCCCACAACCAAAATCCATCTTTTTGTTGTCTACAAGAAACCCATCTCACGTTCAAAGACAGACACCATCTTAAAGCGAAAGGGTGGAAAAAGTTATTCCAAGCAAATGGCACTAAGAAGCAAGCAGGAGTTGCCATTCTAATATCAGACAAAATAGACTTCAAACTAAAACTAATCAAAAAAGATAAAGAGGCTCAGTTCATGCTTATCAAAGGAAAATTAACCAAGAAGATATCACGATCATGAAATTATATGCACCAAACTCTGGTGCACCAAACTTCATAAACACAATTCTACAGGACTTTAGGGCATAGATTAATCTCAAAACATTAGAAACAGAGGACTTCAGTACCCCATTCCCATTGTGTCCATTAGACTGGACAAAGAATAAACAGACATCTGAACTGAACAATATGATACACCAAGTGGACCTAACAGACATCTACTGAATATTCCGCCCAAGCACCAAAGAATATACTTTCTATTCAGCGCCCCAGGGAACTTGCTCCAAAATTGACCACATACGGGGGCACAGAAGAAACCTCAACAAATACAAAAATTGAAATAATTCCATGCATTCTCTATCAGACACAATGCAATAGAAATTAATATCAACAACAGAAGAAGCCATAATAACTCCATGAAGTCATGAAGATTAAACAACCCACTCCTGAATAATGGATGGGTCAAAGGAGAAATTAAAAAAGAAAGAAAAGTATTCCTGGAATTAAATGAAAAAGACAATACAACACCACAAAACCTCTGGGACACTTTAAAAGCAGACCTAAGGGTAAATTTATAGCTCTAAGTGCCTACATTAAAATAATATAGAAAGATCACAACTAAATGACTTAACATTGCAACTCAAGACACTTGAAAGACAACAACAACCCAATGCAACAGACAAGAAGAAATAACAAAAATCAGAGCAGAGATTAATGAAATAGAAATAAAGAAAACAATACAAAGACTCAATGAGTCCAAGAGCTGGTTCTTTGAAAGGATAAACAAGATAGACAAACTGTTAGCCCATCTAACCAAAAAGAAAAAAGAGCAACTCCAAATCAACAAAATTATGGATAAAAGGGGAAACATCACAACAGTTAAGAAAAAGATCTAGAGGTGTGGGCCAGCTCCTGAGGGGCAGGCAGGAGGCTGTAAGTCACTCAGGCAGGTACTTTTTGGGGTGGATCTCAGGGACAGCTGGAAGAGGGTCTCGACTCAGCCCTCTTGCAGGGGGTTCCCGTCTTGGCAGACCACGCTTTGCCTTTGCAGCGTGACTAGAGGGTCGGGTTTGGGTTTGATCTGGTCCCTCGGAGGCTTTGTGTGGGTCGGCTCCTGAGGCACAGGCAGGAGGCCATAAGTCACTCAGGCAGGTACTGGGGCATGGGCTAGGTCAGGCATACCCCCCACCCCATATCATAGTTAAGATTCTAGATGCCCAAAACAAAGACAAAATTCTGAAGGCTACAAAAGATAAACAAGTTACATACAAAGGGAAACCCATCAGAATTACAACTGACTTCTCGGCTCAAACCATGAAAGCAAGAACATGGAGCAAAGCATTCCCAGTGTTAAAGGACTATGGATGCCAACCCAGAATACTTTACCCAGCAAAAATGTCAACTATAGTTGAAGGAGAGAGAAAAATCTTCCATGACATAAACAAGATGTTAGAATACATGTCTGGAAAACCAACTCTTCATAAAATACTTGAAGCAATTCAAAGGGCAGAAGAGAGGAGCAACAATCCTCAAACACCTAGGAAAAGAAACTAATAAAAATGTAAGCAAATCAGAGGCTAGAAGTCCAAATGGATAACAAAGTGAAAGGAAGCAACAGCCATCTCTCAAATATAAACCTTAAATATTAATGGGCTAACTCCCAATCAAAAGGCATAGACTGGGAGAATGGATTAGGAAACAAAAACCCATCTATTTGCTGTCTACAAGAAAACCCATCTCAATTTCAAGGATAGGCACCAACTTAAGGTGAAGGGATGGAAGAAAGTATTCCAAGCAAATGGTACCAAAAAGCAGTGGGTTGTGGCTCTTTAATATCAGACAAAACAACTTCAAACCAAAAGAAATCAAAAGAGACAAAGAGGGCCATTCACCTTATTAAAGGAACAATTGACGATGAATGATCTCACAACATGAATATTTGCACCAAACTTTATAAGAAAATTCTTCAGGATCCCAAGGCACAGAATAACCCCAGCACATTAATATAGGGGACTTCAATACCCCATTAAGTCCCCTAGACAGATCAAAGGACAAAGGATAAAACAGAGAGACAACTGAACTAAATGATACATCACCAAATGGACCTCACAGACATCTATCGAATATTTCACCCAAACACCAGAGAATACACTTTGTTCTACTCAGCACCCACGAGAACATTCCCAAAATAGACCATATTCTGGGACACAGGAAAAAACTCAACAAATACAAAAAGAATTGAATAATCCATGCATTCTATCAGACTACATGCAATAAAACTCATATCAACACCAGATAAACCCATAAATACCTACAAGAACACATGGAGACTAAACAACACTCCGAATAATGAATGGGTCAGGAAGAAATAAAGAAGAAATAAAAACATTCCTGGAACTGAATGACAATGATAAAACACACAGCAAAACCTATGGGACACTTTAAAAGCAGTCCTAAGAGGGAAGTTTATGTCTCTAAGTGCCTACATAAAAAACAGAAAGAGAACAAGTGAATGATCTAAGACTGCAGCTAAAATACTTGAGAGACAACAAAGATGAACCCTAAACACGCAGACAAGAGAAATAACAAAAAATCAGAGCAGAGATCAATGAAATAGAAACAAAGAAAAACCATACAAAAAAATCAATGAATCCAAAAGTTGGATCTTTGAGAGAATAAACAAGATACACAGACCTCTAGCCCAGTTAACCAAAAAGAAGAAGGAACAACTCCAAATCTAGAATCTGTGGATGAAAGGGGAAATATCACAACAGACTATGAAAAGTCCAGACAATCATAAGGGAATACTTCAAAAACCTTAATCTACAAGTTTGAAACCTAAGAAGAAATGGAGATCATACTGAAATCCTGGGAATCACCCAAAGCCTCATCCAAGAAGAGATCGACAGCCTAAATAAACCAATAACACAGGAAGAAATTAAAGATGTAATAAGTAGACTCCCAACTAAAAATTGCCCAGGCCCAGATGGTTTCATGGCAGAATTCTATAAAATATTTCAAAAAGACTTACAACCATTAATATTCAAGTTGTTTAGAAGGATACAAACGGAGGGAGTTCTCCCAGATTCCTTCTATGAAGCCAGCATCACGCTATTACCAAAACCAGGTAAGATACAACCAAAAAGGAGAACTATAGACCATCTCCTAATGAACACAGATTGCCGAAATTCTAAACGAGTATACTGGCAAATCACATACGACCCACATCAAGAAGATCATCACCACATGACCAAGTTGAGTCATACCAGAGATGCGGGATGGTTCAACATATGAAAATCAATAAATATCATAACATATAAATGGACTGAAGGACAAAAACACACCACATCTCAATTGACATGGAGAAGCCTTTGAAAAATCCAGCATCCCTTCATGTTAAAGTCATAGAGGGAATTGGACTGGAGGGTTCTTTCTTCAATGTATCAAAGCCATATAACAGGAAACCCACAGCCAATACACCTAAATGGGGAAAACGACAGAAGCATTCCCCTTAAGGTAGGACTTGGCAAGGCTGCCCCTGTCACCACTCCTTTTTAAAGATAGTGCTGGAAACCCTTGCTAGGGCAATAAGGCAAAAGGGAAATTAAGGGAGTTATCTAATTGGAAAAAGAAGTCAACCTATCCTTTTTGCTGATGACATGATGTCTACCTAAGGGATGCTTAAGAACTCCACCAGAAAACTCCTAGAAATGATTAAGAGCTTCGGTAAGTGGCAGAACAAAAATAAATAACTAGAAAATCAGTAGCCTTCTTTACACCAACAAACAAGCAAGTGAAGAAGGACTACAAGGAGACCTTTCCCACTCACAATAATCTCAAAAAACAATAAAATACCTAGGAACAAAACCTAACCAAAGACACCAAGGATCTCTACAAACAAATTTTAAATCACTGAAAAAGGAAATTGGAAAGGAATTAGAAGATGGACAAACCTCCCACACTCATGGATTGAAAATAAATATAGTAAAAATGTCCATCCTATCCCAAACTAGTGTAAACAGATTTATAGCTATCCCATCAAAATCCCAAGATTTTCTTCACAAGCTTGGAAAAAAAAAATCCTCAATTTCATTTGGAAAAACAAAAGACCCCGAATAGCCAAAGCAACCCTGAGCAAAAAGCAATACAGGGGGCATCGTTCTACCAGAAATCAAGCTATACTACAGGGCTATAGTATAAAAACAGCCTGGTATGGCACAAAAACGGACCTGTTGACCAATGGAATAAAACTGAAGATCCAAACTGAGCACATACAATTTCAGCCATCTCATTATTTGACAAGGGGGCCAGGAAGACAATGGAGGAAAGACATCTTTTCAGCAAGTGGTTGGAAAAACTGGATCACCACTATAGAAGAATGAAATTAAACACCCTACCTCTCACCCTGTACAAAAGTCAATTCCAATGGATCAAAGACCTCAACGTGAAACCCTAAACTCTGGAGGTGATAGAAGAGAGAAACTTGGCAGCAGACTACAAGACATAGGTGTAGGAAAAGACTTCCTAAATGCAGACAGCAACTGCACAAGAAATAAGATCGAACAATTGACAAATGGGACTCATTAAACTCAAAAGCTTCTGTACTCAAAAGAAACAATAAAGGAAAGTGAAGAGAATCCCAGAGTGGGAGGAAACCTTCACTGCAGATACTCTGACCAGCATTAATTTCCAGAGTATACAATCTACTCAAAAAACAAAGAAGAAAGAAAAGAAATGAATCACTCAAAATACACACAGGTGTATATTCGATTAATGCATATTTAATTGACGTGAGTTCAACAAGTATCCAGTTTTGTCCAGACGCTGTCTACAGGTTACATGATGTTTTAGGACTTAGTAAAAGTGAATATGTGTATATTAAGCAACATTGGTTTAAAGGCTCTGATAAAAATGGTAATGCCGCCATGTGGGTGCTGGGGATCGAACCCGGGTCCTCTGTAAGAGCGTTTGGCCGTCGCTAACTGCTAGGCCATCTGAAACACTCATCGTCAAGGAAACTCCAGTTCCAGGGTATCCACACCCTTCTGACCTCCGCAGCATGCATGACATGGGTGCACAAACTCGCATGCAGACAGTACATTCATACACATACGGAAATAAATAAAATAAAAAAAAAACGGTAATGCATCTGAGTTAAGATGAGATATAAATTGATGTTGTCCACATTTGTTTTACTTAAAATCTGTATAACAGTAACTTTGGGATTGGCACATACAACATGTTCTCTATAATTTTCTGTTGTACAGTATCACCTTGTAGCATTCTCTTTCACCTATAGGATGATTTTAACTTAAAATAAGTTTGCTTCCCAAGTGTAATCCACATACAGTCACCCAAAACAGCATGGGTGAATTTGATGAATCTGTGCCTTGATTCCACCCTATAGGTATGTTAATACAACTGCCTTTTTGAACTTAATGGGTCAAAAATAAAAACCTAAAATAAAAAAGGGGCTTACAGATAGATATGAAACCTTTTTGTCAAAAACCTTGCAATTCAAATCTTAAAACTAACTATGGGAAAAGATTTGTATGTTCCAACAGGTCAAAATGTCACCAACTTAACGGCTGAGAAAGAAAAGATACAGCTTTGCATTGAGTAGGATGTACCAGAAAGTGTCAACAGAAAAGTTGGCCCGTCTGAACATTGAAAGGAAGAAAAGCCTCAGATTGCTACAAACATCAAACCCCTCTGTGGATCCTACGTGTAACAACTATTTATAATGAATCCTAACGAAACTTACCTTCTATGGCCGCAAAGGTTTTAATACGAGAGACTTTCTTACCCCCCCCAAAAAAACAAAGAGAAATATGATGATGATGAGGTCTTCTCCAACTGTAAATTGGAGCCAACTGTTATAGAGGTAATCTCTTATAAAACTGGTAAAAACTGCCTTCTTTAATTGACTAATAGACATAGGAACTGTGAAAAGGATTATTCTCTATTCAGACCAAATATAATACTAAAGTCTCCTTAAGCTCTGCACATAAGCAAAATATATTAATACAGGAGCTCTGACATCAGCATGGATTATTCACCAACAGGAGATGTTGGCCAGGAGATCCAAGCCCCCACTAAAGGTAAAGGCTCCTTGCCTCTAAATTGGGATACCTGCAAGAAGAGAGGCGATAAGGCTCTGCTGTCGAAGACCTGCCATTAACATGGGAAAGATGTATTGAGACCGCACATGCAAGTGTACAGATGGCCTCTGGAATACCAGAGAGTGTTACCAAAGGCTACTAAACCAATAAAGCAGATATAGGTCTCCTTGAGTCAAGTAAGACTTCTCTGTCAGCACCAGCTACACCTCACCTGCCTGGAAATACTGTGCAGCAGAGGCAGCCATATGCCTGTTGTGGTGGTTTTAATGTGTGTCCCCCATAGGCTCTAGGATTAGAGACATTGTCCCTCCAGTTGGTGGCGCTGTT
>VZQC01009966.1:317307-383804 GCA_009823505.1 Rhizomys pruinosus
AGAGAGAGAGAGAGAGAGAGAGAGAGAGAGAGAGAGAGAGAGAGAGAGAGAGAGCATGAGAGAGTGCTGTCATAGGATTAGGACATAAATTAGGATCTGTGAAACCCACAGCTGAACAGTTTCTTAACTTTGTCTCCAGGAGAGAGCTGCAGGGTGCGTACCCTGATTTCTTCAGGCTTTGGCATTTGACCTCTTAGAGGGCCAGCATCTTAGAGGGACAGGGCCATGAATAACAGTTAAGAGATTTCTCCAGCACAAACTTTGTAGATGAGGACATTGTATTACAATATCAAGAGCTGACATGCCTGGGGCTTGGGGGGGGGTCTAGTTGAAGCAACAGATTATATAGGTGGAAAGTGATAAAGATGAGGGTACTTATTCATAGGAAATGTGTGTAGTTAACAAGCAGCAGGCTTTCTATACAGTGCTTGCTCTGTGTTGGCCACTGTTACAAGTATTAATTCTCATAGCATGCGGAAAGGGATTGTATTCATCTATTTTTGTTTTGTATTCATCTATTTTTGTTTTTGTTGCTATAACAAAACACCCAAATCTGGGCACTCTCAGAGAAAAGAGCTTTATTTAGTTCACCAATTGGAGGGTAAAACCCAATATTGTATGGCCCCATTGAGAGGGCTACCCTTGGCTACATCACAACATGGCAGATGGTATGTTGATATGAACAAGATGATTAAAGATAGGTAATCAGAGAAATACTAAGGAGTGGTCTGTCTGTTCTTATACCACAACTGGGTAATGCACGGAGAATAAAAGGCTACTAAAAAAGAGGCTACTGACTGTTTATCCCTACATAGAGCACCTATATCAAACTTCTGCCTCCCAAGGCTCAGGGATCATTGCAGAAGGGAGCAGAAAGATTGTATGAGCCAGAGGAGGTGGGTGACCACAAGCAAACAGTTTTCCAGACAGCTTAGAAGTTACTCATATGAACCCACAGCAATTGTGACAGCATGGACAAGACTTGTGCAAGCTCAAGCCAGACTAAATCCCAGCACAGAAGTGGGGATCTGGGTCAGAAACGGCAACTCTACCTGAGGAACGATTGGCAACTGATGGCTGCTAGGAGTCAGTGAGACTTTTGGTAGGTTGATCAGGCTCCAGTTGGACGAACCCAAACTGAAGGGCATTTAGGGACAAAAATCTCTCCCTCTCTCATAGGAAATTTGGTGGGGGGCTTAATAAGAGGGGGTGCAGATATGGGAAGGGATCTAAATATAATAAAAATATGCTTTATGAAATTTGAAAAACTTCAATTAAAAAAGTAACAAATTATTTATTATTTGCATATTTATATGGGTTTGCATGTGTCATAGCACACATGTGGAAGGCAGAAGACAACATTGAAGAATTAGTTCTCTCTACCATAAAGGCACAGGGGATTGGACTCAGGTCACAGGCGTGGTGGTCTGTGTCTTTACCCACTGAGGCATCTTGTTCAGCCTTGAGGGAACTTACTGGCTTCCTACAAGAATCTCTTGTCCCTTCTAAGGGCAGTGCTCCTGAAGACCAGCTGCTTCCCACCAGGATCCACTTTTTAAAAGTCCTCTCACCTCTCACACTGGGCACCAAGTTTCCAGCCCACTTGCCTTTAGCAGGAAGAAGCCATGGTCAAACCACAGCAGATACTCAGAAGATGGAGGAGTGGAGGAAGAATGTTAAGAATGTTAGGGAAGTAGGGATGGAGGTGCTGTTCCATGCTGTCACAAAGCAGTCTGAGGAGTTCCGTTAATCTTTTAGGGACCTCCACCCAGGTAAAACCAATCCTTAGATTCAACACAGAAAAGAATTTCAGGATGAGGCAGTAGAGCTGGAGCTCATGCGAAGACAATTTGACACAGATGTTAAGCATGAGGGTTAAGAGAAAAGAGGTGTACAGAGATAGAGATGAGGCTAGACTTCTCAAAGAAGTCACAGGCTTAATTGTCCTACTGATGACTGTGTGCAGGATGTTGGAAGCTTTTGGAATTTCATTGTCTTATGGGTTTCTAAGGAACCTTTCTCTCCTCTGTCTCCATTTCCTGTTCTAATTACTAGGGTTAGAGGATGGATCCACTGGAGGCTTGGATGGAATTGTAATCTGATAAGGTAGACACCAGGAGCTTGGATGGAATTACAATCTGATAAGGTAGACACTAGGAGCTTGGATGGAATTGCAATGTGATGCGGTGGACACCAGGAGCTTGGATGGGATTGCAATGTGATAAGGTAGACACCAGGAGCTTGGATGGGATTACAATGTGATAAGGTAGACACCAGGAGTTTGGATGGGATTGCAATCTGATAAGGTAGACACCACGAGCTTGGATGGGATTGCAATGTGATAAGGTAGACACCAAGAGCTTGGATGGAATTGCAATGTGATAAGGTAGACACCAGGAGCTTGGATGGAATTGCAATCTGATAAGGTAGACACCAGGAGCTTGGATGGAATTGTAATCTGATAAGATAGACACCAGGAGCTTGGATGGGATTGCAATGTGGTAAGGTAGACGCCAGGAGCTTGGATGGGATTGCAATGTGATAAGGTAGACACCAGGAGCTTGGATGGAATTGCAATCTGATAAGGTAGACACCAGGAGCTTGGATGGAATTGTAATCTGATAAGGTAGACACCAGGAGCTTGGATGGAATTGCAGTGTGATAAGGTAGACACCAGAAGCTTGGATGGGATTGCAATGTATAAGGTAGACACCAGGAGCTTGGATGGAATTGCAATCTGATAAGGTAGACACCAGGATCTTGGATGGAATTGCAATCTGATAAGGTAGACACGAGGAGCTTGGATGGGATTGCAATGTGGTAAGGTAGACGCCAGGAGCTTCGATGGAATTGCAATGTGATAAGGTAGACACCAGGAGGCACTAGGGCTACAGAACAGTTTCTAAAGAATAGTTCTAGAAATTTTCGGGCTTTCAGCCAGCCTTCATCCAATGTCAACCATGCTGGAATTCTTGATTCTCAGCTGCCGAGAGGCTTCGACCATTCTCCTGGGTGAGGCGTTCCTTTCCCTTCCCGTGTTCCTATGGGTTTCCCTGTCTTTCTATCTTGTCTTGAGAGGAGTCAAGTAGTTTGTCCACAGAAGGCATTTCTAGGCAGCGTGAGTCATCACCTCTCATGCCTGGCTGTTTCTCCTCAGCATTCTAGGCAGATGCACCTCTCCCCTCCCTGTCTCCTTCCTCTTCTCTCTTCCTCTTCTCCCCCTCCCTTTGTTCCTCTCTTCTTCTCCCTACCCCCTATCCCCATCAGTAGCTGGTGTCTGAGGATCTTCAGCTGTGGATCTTCAGCCTGCCATTGACTCCAGATAGACTGTAGCAGGGTTGATTTTAATTGGAAGGATGCCTAGCCAGTGTTTGTTATAGACTCAATCAATTGTGGCTTGCTGGTTGGGGGAGATCCTCACATGTTGTGAGGGCACGGAAACATTTTGTGTTGATTATTGTGTGAGAGTAGAGAAGAAAAGATAGTTTAGTTTTCCCTCTCACAGGGCTGAAGGGGGCCAGGGATAGGGTCTGTCTAGTTTATTTTCCTGTTGCTGAGGTAAAATACCCTGATGAAAGCAATTTAGGGGAGAAAGGGTTTAATTTTAGCTCATAGTTCAGGGTGTAGTCCATCAGGACGGGGAAGTCAAAGCTGCAGGAGCTTGAAGCAGCTGCTCACATTACACCCAGCATCAGAAGAGAGCAATTGATTCTTGCCTCACTGCTGCTCAGCTCCTTCTACTTATGCTGTCTGGGATCCTTGCCTAGGGAATGGCCCTACCCACAAATAAGATGAGCCTTCCTCACTGGCATGCCCAGAGGCCCATCTCCTAGGTGACTTTAGAGTCAGGGTAACAATACTAACCATCATAGGGACAAAATCTGTATGCATAGACACTGCTTCAAGGCATAGGGCCAGATGAATAATGGAAAAGAGAAGACTGAGGCTTGAGAGCTGAGACTCCAACTTGAGAGGTTGGCAGAAGAGGGAAAACTGCCAAAAAAAAAAAAAAAAAAAGCAGGAGGAGATCAATGAAGCCAGAGAAAGCTGGAGTGGCTGATATCTTGGAAGTGAAACAAAAGAAGTACTTAAGGAAGGCAGGAGAGAGAGGTTGAATCCTGAGCTGCAGTGTGGGCATGGGGTGGGGTGCCCCCTCAGTCAGTAAAGCACTTGCCCTGAAAGCATGAGGACCTGGGTTCAATCCATGGAATCTATGTTCAACAACAACAACAACAACAACAGTAAAACAAACAAGCAAAAAACCTGGCATGGTAGTACATGTCTGTAATCCCAATGTGAGGAAGAGATGGATGGACCCCTGGGGCTCTGTGGCCATTCAGCCTACCTTACTTGGGGAGTTCCAGGGCAACAAGAGACTCTGTCTCAAAAAAGAAAGCAGATGGTACCTGAGGAATAACAGCCAATGTTGTCCTCTGGCTTGTACACACACCCAGAGCCATGAGAAGCCCTGGAACTTGTGTTCACAGCAAGAAATGTGGAAGCCATGAATAATCTTGACAAGAAGCCTTGTGGTAGGCTGTGGTGGTAGATGCCTGATAAGAGTGACTTAAGGAAGACTAGTCATCAAGAAGCTGAAGACGGGGACTGCAGAGATGGCCCCAGGCCCTGGGTGGTTGTGGGCACTTTCTGCTCTTGTGGAGCTTGGTTCCCAGCACCCACATCAGGTTGCTCACAACTGCCTGTAACTCTAGCTCCAGGGGATCTGATGCCCTCTTCTGGCCTCCACAGACACTAAACTATTAGTGCTCACATACACATAAATGCAAATAGATCTTAAGATAAAAGAACTTGGACATGATATATATTGCAATTGTTTTTAGATTTTTCCTGTAAAGGGAAGCCGAGAACTATGAAGATGGAATCACAATTAGTCAATACTCCAAAATGTCAACAGCTGAACTCCTGGGATTATGAATGTTATTTAAAGGAAATTTTGTTGTGACTTAAAAAGATGTATCCTATAATAAACCTGTTAATATTGAACAAACAAGTTATAAAACCAACAGCAGAGTTAGTATAGTTTCTTGACAGCTAAACCCTTCAGTCAGCTTAGTTCCTGAGCTGAGAAGAGAGTGGGCAGACACATCTCCATGGAGGCTTCACCTCTCTGTACCTGGGGTGAAATACAGTATTGTATTTCTTCTTAAGTTACTAGTGTCCATTTTCTACCAGCCCATCTCAAGAACAGAACTGAACAAATTGATCCGCTACGCATCAATGCGAGGCTTTTAAGAGGATCTTCTTACTCTTTTAGTCTTTTAGTGTGAAAGTCAAAAAGAAGTTGGCTATGTCAGATTATTCCCACATGACTGGTATTTAGAAAAGTATTTGGTGCAGCAACTGTTTTTACTTGAGAAGTGATTACTTGTAACGGGAAAAATAGGTATGGGCACGGGCTGTTTCGCTGGAGCCAGCTTCCTGTCAAAGGCTTCACATGCATTTGTACACATAACTATTACCAGAGTTATTAGAATAAGTGCCACGGTTCCAGCAATGGAAACAAGCCAGGTTTAGCCACCCACCCTTAATAAATCAATTAAAGAGACAAATTAATAATGAAAAGCAGAAAAAGGAGATTTATTCAATGTGACCACATTGGGAAGAGGGACAAAGAGATCCAGTGACCCCCCCCCCCATAAGTCAGTCTTCAGGTTCCTGACATGAGGTTAGGTTTAAATAGAAGGCGAGGAACATGTGCAACTAAGCAGTCCTGATCCAGTGGTCCTGCCCACCACTGAACCAACATTGTCTGAGCTCTAGTCTTTCCTGCAAGTTTATTTGACAAATTGTCAAAACTGTGAGATGTCTCTTTCAGTCTCTTTGGCTGGCACAAAACTTCAGCCTTTTCCTTTTCCTAGAATGATATTCCTTGGTGGGAGGAGGGAAGATTCGAATTTCTTGGGGTGCATTATTTTAGATGTCTGAGAGACGCAGAGAAGGGCAGGAGTGTCTCTTTAGAATAGCTTCCGTTTCTGTCAAAGTTATGAGAGTTATAAAGGATTATTGGAGCCCTGACAGCTCCTAAGCCAGGCTCTGGGCCTATCCTTAAGAAACCAACTAAACAAATAAGTAGTAGTGAAAAACAGAAAAAAGTTGTTTATTGAATATGGCTGTAAGGAGCAGAAGGACATTTGGGCCAGTTTATGTTTAAGTGTTTGTGTTGGAATATAACATAGATGTCGCTATCATTTATGGGCCTAGATGGTAAATGCTGGATGTCCAGAGGTCTGTGAGTCAGCAAAAATAGCTGACACTGGGTGTTTGGGGAACCCAAAACTAAGCAGAGTTATAATCTGTTATACAAATGTTCCTGGAAAAATGTCACTTTTGTGTCATTCTGCATAAATATAGCCTTGTGATCAGAGGCAGGTGCCTCCTCCTTGACCTTTTGTCTTTGCTGGCCTGCCTGTGTGTGTCTGCTTTTAGGTCTCTATGCCTACTTCTGTGCAGCCTGTGTGCATGTGCACCAGTGTGGCCTGGTTTCTTCCTGCCTAGCAACCTGTGTGCTGGGGAATAAAAGATGTCCTATCTGCCTGTGGCTCCACATTTTCCTCAACCCCTGGCCTCCTATGACGTGCCTCCTTTTCTTGCTTTGGAGCTTGGATCTCATGGTCCCCACATTGGAAAGAGGGTTGAAGAAATCCATGACCCCTGTAGTAAGTCAGTCTCCAAGGTCCTAACAAAAGGGAAGGGAAGAGGTATGCATACCTGGGTGGTCTTGGTCAAGGTGGGGGCCTGCCCATCACTGACTGGTCATTGTCTGGGCTCCAGTATTTCCTGTATGGTGTTCTGACAAGTTGGCAGTCTTTTTCCAGGAGACAAGCTCCTCTGGCTTCCTCTAGAGGTTCAGCCTTTTTTTCCCTCCCAGTGTGAATTTCTGGGGAAATTCCAGTTTCTTGGGGACCATTGTTTCAATAGACTGATAGCCAAGAGTGGCACAAATGTCTATTTAGAATGTCTTCATTTCTGTGAGGATGGTTACACAAAAATTCCAACAATCCAATTGCTTACATAGTTTCATTTCCTCTATTTTATTGTTATTTTATTTGAGACAGGATCTTTGTAGCCAAGAAGTTGTCTTCCAACTTGAAATTCTCCTATCCCAGTCTTTCAAGTGCTGAGATTTCAGGTATAAGCCACCATCCCTAGCTTGCTATTACCTTCAGTATATTGGCAAGAAGAAAGGAAGCTCAGAGATTATACAGATTGCCTGTTGCAATCAGGGACTCCAGGTTCATCTGACTGAAAGTCAGATAGCAATCCAAAGTCCCTTCTAGGTCTGTAGACAATTTCTTATGGGCAGGTGAAACAGGTAGCATTGAGGCTGGGGCTCTGATGGGACTCTTGGGAGGTTTCCTTAAAAACTTAGAATTGATGAAGATGGATTTTTCTCAGTAAGAAATAGATGAAAAACTATCAAGAAAAGTGAAGAGTAACATCTATAAACTTGGTCTATGTAGGATTTTGGCAAAACAAGACTCTGGGGTTGCTGTGCATGGGTCAAGAGCACATTTTCCTCTGCCCCAGAGATGATAACATTTCAATGATGGGAGAAATGCCATTAAAGTCTTTTAAGTTGTTTAGCAAAAAAATTTGCTCCTATGGTCATTTTATTTCCCAAGTAAGGGCCACTCTTACTCTTGGGTTCCATTACAGGTCCTTTATTATTACATAGATTTGACTCCTTTGATCTCAAGTAACATCTCTACAGAGTATAAAAAGTTGTACATGTTTGTGTGTATGCAGGTGTACGTGTGTGTACATGTGTGTGTGTGTGTGCGTGTGTGTGTGTGCGTGTGTGTGTGTGTGCGTGTGTGTGTGTGTGCGTGTGTGTGTGTGTGTGTGTGTTGGTCAGGGAATGACCTCAGCTGAACAACCTCAGCTGTTATTCCTTAGTGGGTGTCCATCTTATTTTTTAGACAGGGTCTCTTACTTTACCCAAGAGGTTATATTAGTTGGCCAGAAAGTCTCCTGGATCCTTCTGTTTCTGCATCCCTAGGGCCTGGGATTATAGACATGTGCCACCATATCTGATATTTCTTATATGGGTTCTGGTGATCAAATTCAGTTCTTCCTGCTTGAATGGCAAGCACTTTGCCAACTGAGCCATTTCCCCAGCCCCTCTCTGACTGTTGAATTCCATTCCATGCCTTTTGTTATGATGTGAATTTGACTCTTTTGATTGCTGGTAACATCTCTATAAAATGCAGTAATTTTGTACATTAACTTTAATAAACCGAGTGGGTATTTCCTCTAGCCCTGGTCCCTGTTTATGAAGGTAGATAATTGCCTCTCCT
Source organism: Rhizomys pruinosus (assembly GCA_009823505.1). Taxonomy (NCBI): domain Eukaryota; kingdom Metazoa; phylum Chordata; class Mammalia; order Rodentia; family Spalacidae; genus Rhizomys; species Rhizomys pruinosus. The sequence goes on from VZQC01009966.1 coordinate 325,626, forward strand.
ACAGTTTCAGCTAATGCCAGTGCTTAGCACATCAGCCAGCCATAATAAAAGCTCAGTAAATGTTAGCTGACATTAATAATAAATTCACATTAGATGACTGGCATAATTAGCATATCAAACACTAGCCAGAGCGTCATATCCTGCTTCTTTAGCTGAAATTACATTCTTTGTAGGCAAATTGTGTTCCTAAGATGTTTAATCATTTTCTTCTCTGAAGTAGGTAAATATTGCTCTTATAATTTGATTTACTCTTTAAGATGAGCGCAGTAAGTTGTTTTGTCCCTAGATGGAGGCATTGATTTTAGGTGCCTGGATTCAAAATAAGTGAAGAAAATTGGAATAAATGAAATATAGTCTATGTTGAAAGTTTCAAGTTTACTCATAGCTAAAATATAGTTTCTTTAGGTTGACAGTAACCTAATATCCTTAAAATCAACTTGATGAATTCATAGGTAAATATTTCATTTAAATATTTCAGAAAAAGCTAGACAGACATTTTGTTTCCATTCTTTCTTCTTCCATTTCTCTAAGGTGACATCTGTTGAGGAAGAAGGGCTTTTTCTTTTCTCTTTTGAGACAGTCTCATATGGCTCAAGCTAGCCTGGTTACTCACTATGTAACCAAGCATGACCTTAAATTTCTTATTGTCCAGTCTCTGCCTCCTGCATACTGGGATTACAAGTGTGCACCACCGAGCTTGGGTTATGGTTTATGCAGTGGTGAGAATCCAACTTGGGCTTCATGCATGCAGACCAGCATGCTACCAGCTGAGCTGCATCCCCAGCCCCAGGAAGCGTAGATTCTTGGACAGGCATTCAAAGTGGCTCCTCCTAGGAATCCCTCCCCCCCACACACTCATTTGATCAACTTGATTGAAAATACAACCCCTCACCCCCCGCTGGAAGGCGGGGCTGTGGGGGTTTGGGCACAACAGCCTGCAAATTGGTTTTACATGAAGGATGCTTGTACTCATGGATTATCACTTATAGCTGAAAAATGAAAAAAAAAACAGAGAAATATGCAGGACGGTTATGGAAGAATGCATGATCTGGGTTGGGGGGGGAAGGGAAATATGCCTGAACTGAATTGGAAAATGATGTATGAAATGCACAAAGCATCAATAAAAAAAAATGTTAAAAAAAAAGGAATCCCTCCCCCATATGCACTGCCCTTCAGCTAACCTACAGTCCTTCTGCTGTTGTTATACTGTCTAGCTGCCTCTTCTTCTTACAGTTCCCTGGACCAGAAGAGGTGGGCTTTCTTCCCTTTCCACTTGGCTCTTCTTCCCTTCTAGAACAGGGGTGGGGTGGGGCGCATGGAAAAGGAAGTGTGTTTAAATTGGACTGAGAAATGATATATGAAACATACAAAACACCACTAAAAATATTTTATTTTTTATTTATTTTTATTATTTTTTGGGGGGTCTTTTTGATACAGGGTCTCCCTGTAGCCTCAGCTGTCCTGGAACTCACTCTGTAGACCAGGCTGGCCTTGAACTCACAAAGATCCGCCTGCCTCTGCCTCCCGAGTGCTAGGATTAAAGGCGTGTGCCACCATGCCTGGCTATTTTATTTTTTAAAAAAAGGCCCAAGACTCTGATGTCTTTATCCTTGTCCTTGACTTCTCTAGTAGATTCTAAAGGAACTTGGTAAATTCTTTCTCCATTTTGCAATGTCCAACTTTCTAGTTCATCGTCTTCTTAAAGGGGTCATGTTCTTGCTTTCTTCTGCTTTGGAACAAAGGCCACCATCCGGAGAGTGAGAGTTTACAAATTGAAAATGAAGATGAGGGGCAGTGGCTAACCACTTTAATATTGGCAAAATACTAGCAAGTTTTTGGAAAGGTGTGCAAACCTGACCATCTAAATGGCCACACTAACTTGGGTAAGTGCCAGCAGTAAATAGCTGCAGAAGTGGCAGGACACAGCAGATGGTTAATAACTGACATGGCAATGGCGTGGAATCAAGGAATTAATGGTGAGTAATGACCGGAATGCTAACCGACAGTGCTTCTGACACCTGGAGCTGCAGTGAAGAAACTTGGTAATAATCAGAAAGGGAAGAACAAAGAAAGGCTATGTCAGACTTTCTGTCAGCTAAGGGTTCTACATGGACCTGAGATTATTGTAGTGATTATTTCTGTTTCACCAAGACCATCTGCTTCCTTGAAGCAGCATTGTTTAACATCAAAAGGATAAAACCTCATTGTTAAATTCTGGGAAGACTACTTGCTGGAACTAATGAGAAGTGGAATATTCATTTTAATGTATGAATTAATTCCCTTCCCTTCCATTGTGTGTGTGTGTGTGTGTGTGTGTTTGTGTGTGTTTGTGTGTGTTTGTGTGTGTGTGTGTGTGTGTGTGTGTGTGTGTAGGGCAGAGGTCAACCTCAGATATTGTTCCTCAGGCACTATCCACCTTGTTTTCTTAGATATGGTCTCACTGGGGTCTGGTACTCTCTGGTTAGGCTATGCTGTCTGGCCATTGAGTCCAGAGATCCTTCTGCCTCTGCCTTCCCAGTGCTAGAACAACACGAGTGCCCCTCTGCCTGGCTTTATTACATAGGTTCTGGGGATCTAACTCAAGCCCTCATGCTTGCATGGCAAGCACTGTACTGATGGAGGTATTTCTCCAGCCCCTGCTTTCTTTGCTTCCGGTGGTGTCTTTAATTGCTTCCTGGTGAAATGGGGTGTGTTGTTTGCACGTGTGTGCATATATGCATGTGTCTGTTCTGCTTTTGGTGAGAGCCATGTAGCTGCATCATAACATGGAAGATGGCACTATGAGAGGAACACATGCAAGAGGGATAGTCAAGTAATATGTGTGTGTGTGTGTGTGTGTGTGTGTGTGTGAGTGTGTGTGTGAAATATTTGGGGGCCAGGGTTCTCTTGTGGGAACTTACAGGGATACCTTGAGTACTACACTAGTCCCTTCCAAGACAGTGTCCCCTATTTCAGATTTTGGATGTTGAACCTGTGCTTCCAGTTGATATTTGCATGTGCAAAAACGACACTTTGCTTTGCAAGAGTCTACTGTATTCATGTATTCTGAAAGAATTTGTTCATGTATTCTGAATTTGACAACCTAGTTTAGTCTTTTTTTTCAAGGGATATCTGGCCACTTAATTAGTTTATCTTTTCCACTACCTTGGGTGCTTCTGCAACTCAAATATTCCCCTTCCTTTTTTAAAAAACAGACTTTATCTTTAAAGTCTGCAGGGCTTCACATTCAAATTTTCCTAATCTTCTGATATAGGTGTCTTTTTAGTCTCCAAGCTTTAGGAGGCCTCGAATATCACAAAACACAATACGTTTATTTGAGAACACATGGTTCTTGGGAGCTTAGCACTGGCTTAGCCGTTTGCTCTCATGTTAGTTGTTTTTTGGCAGCTGTGACAAAGTACCATGACCAAGAGTGACTTAAGAAAGAAAGGGTTTATTTTCTCTTACGATTCCAGAAAGATCGGGTCCTTCGTGGCTGGGAAGGCATGGCATGGTGGCAGGAGCAGGAAGCTGGCTGATCACATTTTCATCCACACACAGGAAGCAGAGAGAGAGAACAGGAAGTAAAGTGAGTCTATAAGCAACAGGATGGGAAGTGAGTATCTATGCCCTCAAAACCTGCCCATTTTACCTGTCTTGTTTCCTGTTGCTTTCTTCTTCTAGGATAGTAAGTGGTCCATTCTAGATATTAAGTATGTGAACATTAAGTATGTGAGCAACAAAGAGCTAGCACTCATCTCTTGTGAGCTTCAGTGTAACTGAGAAGTGGCTATGGGCTACAGGCGATATTTCACAAAGCATCCTTCCCATGGGGGAGTCTCTGGTCTGGCTCAGAGGGAGTCTAGTAGCAGACTAGTGCTCATGTGGAAGACAGAACCTGGCCAGCTGGAGCCTGTGCAGCTCTGCAAATTGGGAGGAGGAATCTTGTTAGTTCTTCAGGGTCAGAGGGTAGACTTTGAATTCTGAGAGCCAACACTAATTTTCCTCCTCCCTGGTTTGTTCTCTGCCTCATTTTCCAGGCACTAGGATTCTGCTTGTTAAGACAAAGTGGGCTATGGGGAGAGATGAGGAAGGAAGTAGAGACTTTTGATATCCCGTTGGCTATGAAGGCAAGGATTGCCAAGGAGGGAGACAGGGTCTTCGTGAGTTTTCAATTTCTGGCCAGGAATCCCTTTTCAGCTAAGACGACTCAGGAAGGAGATGAATAGAATCAACACTAGTTTTCTCTCTCCCCCCTCTTTCTCCCTCTCTCTCTTTGTCTTTGTATATTTGAGTTAGTACTTGCCTTTAGCAGACACAGTATATAACTGCTTCATGCTGTGAGAGTTGTACTTTTGCCTCTGGAGCAGCTCAAAGGTGGCAACACTTTTGGAACTTTTCCCTGTTTGGGCAAATAAGACTTGGACTTGAGGGGCTGGAGAGATGGCTCAGCGGTTAAGAGCACTGGCTGCTCTTGCAGAAGACCCAGATTCCATTCTCAGTACCCACATGGTGGCTAATAACCACCCTTAAAGGACTCAAATTCCAGGGGAATCCGATGCCCTCTTCTCACCTCTGTGGGCATTGCATGACATGGATGCACTTACATACAGGCAATTTACTCATACACATAAAATGAAAATAATAAATAAAATTTAAAAAAGACTTGGACTTGAATGCTGCTTACCCGGAACTTGCTGTGTGAATGTAGGGGTGAATCCAGCACCTCTAGGCTCCAGTTTATCTGTAAAATGGTCATTCATACAACAGGGGGTACCTTAGAGGCTGGTTGGCTTGGGGACACAGAGCTGAGGGCATGCCTGGTTTGTGGAAGGTGACTACAGTGGACACCCAAAGTATTTCTCTGCTCAGCATCCTTCTCCCCTCTGCCAGGTGTATCCAATTTGTGACTTGAAGGCCACATGCATCCCAGAATAGCTATGGATGTGGCCCAGTATATGATAATATTACATGATAATGTCAAAAGGTTGGAAACTCTCCTACCCCCACCCCCTTTGGAAGTCCTACTTGCCCACTCACTGAGAGGAATTTGACCTGGGTTAGAGAGTCAGAATCACTAAATCTGGTTCAAAATATGTGTGTAATCCAATGCCATCAAATAGAATTCAACTCTAGGACCTCCTGGAAGGGCCAGATATTGCTGCACGACTGTGAATGTCCCTCTGTTGGCTTGCATGTTTGAACACTTGGTCCCAGCTGGTGGTGCTGTTTCAGAAGACTGTGAACTCCTTATGAGGTGGAGTGTAACAGGAAGAAGTATGTGCTGGGGGTGGGCCTTGAGGTTGTATAGCTGATGCCCCCTTCCTGCTCTTTCTCTGCTTCCTGACTGCTGATGTGATGTGACCAACCAGCCTTCTGCTCATGCTTCTTTGTCTTCCTCACAGTCTGGAATCATCCCTTCCAAGTGTGAGCTCAAATAGGCTCCTCTTCCCTTAAGTTGCTTTTGTATTTGGTCACAGCAATGAGATTAGTAACTGATACACTGGGAGAAGGAAACTGACTCCGAGTTGCTGGTAATGCTGCAGAACTATCTTGGTAGAGAAAAGCAGACATGTAGGAGGGAAGGCAAAGGAGAGAGAACTGGATGTGTGCCAATCCATGCAAAGAGGACACAGTCTGGTGGCATTCCCAGGGCCACGGTTAGCTGTGGGGCAGCAAGGGCACGATTTCTGTCCTTCCACATTACAGGGGATAATAACACGTGGAGAGTGTGCCCCTGGTGGTGGAAAGCCACTTGATCCTTTCAGTGCTCAATATGAACTGTGGAAAGGGTGAACGTTTTCATGTGCTTTCAGTCATTACTGTCCACAACAGAGAGCCAGCAGTGCATGCTCCTCACTGAACCAGACAATGTGTTGGGTCTTCTGCCAAGTGTTTTTTTTTTAATTAAAAAAATTTATGTTTAAGAGCATTTTGCCTGCATGTATGAAATGCACCTGTGTTGTGCCATGCCCATAGAAGTCAGAAGAGTGTGTTGGATCCCCTAGAACTGGAGTTACAGAGTGCTGTCAGCTTCCATGTGGGTGCTGGGAATTGAACCAGAGTCCTCTTCAGGAGTAGCCAGTGCTTTTAACTGCTGAACAATTGGTCCAGGCCTTCCTCCAAGTGCTTTGTACACTAGGAGTCTCCCTAGTGGACCTGTTACCATCCCTGCTAGCAGATGAAAAAAATGAAAGAACAGAATGGTTGTGACCAGCCACTGTGCAGATGAACTACGTCATACAGAATATTGTTGGAAAGTTGCATTTTATCTATCATCTATCTATCTATCTATCTATCTATCTATCTATCTATCTATCATCTATCTATCTATCATTTATCTATTCATTTGGTGTATATGTGCAGGTGTGTTCATACATGTGGGTGGAGGCTACAGGACAGCTTCAGGTGTTTTTCAGAAGTCTAGCTATTTTTTTGTTTGAGATAAGGTCTCTCACTAGCTTGGAGCTCAACATGGAGGCTCCGCTGCTGGCCAGTGAGCCCCAGGGATCTGCCTGTCTCCCCATCGTCAGCAGAGATTCCATGCACATGTTGCTACACCCAGCTTTTTTATGCAGGTTCTGGGAAAAGAACTCAGGTCCTCATGCCTGTGCAGTAAGCTTTTTATAGACTGCATCATCTTCCCAACTCTGTTTTTATTGATTGATGCCAAGAAAGCATTCTTCTCCTGTAGACTCCTCTTTCAACCCCAACCCCAACCCAAGCATATTGCAGATGAGTTAGAGTGCTCCAGAGAAAGAGCAAATGGGGTAGTTTAAAAAAATATTTTTATTGAAGTTTTGTGCATTTCATACAACAGTTCTCAATCCAATTTAGAGTCATTCCCCTTTCCATGCCTCTCACCCCACCCAAATTCCTGCATTCTGCCATACATGTTTTGCATCTTTTTCTCAGTCTTTTAAAAGTTTTTCTATGCAGAGGTTTACTGTTTTGGGCAGAAGTTTACTGTTTCAGTCAGTTCTTTGACCCAGTCCTTTTGTTGTTGTTTTCCTCCAATTTGTATTGCTCCAAAATATGCATAAATATATGGGGCTGGAGAGATAGCCTAGCGGTTAAGAGCACCGACTGCTCTTGCAGAAGACCCAGGTTCGATCCCCAGCACCCACATGGCGGCTGAGAACCGTCTGTAACTCCAATTCCAGGAGAACTCCAGTTCCAGGGGAATCCGACACCCTCTTCTGACCTCCGCGGCATTGCACGACATGGGTGCACAAACCTCCAAGCAGACGATACATTCACACACATAAATAAAAAAAAAAAAAACAAAAAAAACCAAAAAGAAACAAAATATGCATATATATGTATGTTACACATATACCAAAATTAGGATGTCTGAAAATAAACTATATGTTAACTCCAAAACATGTTTAGGAATTAACATTTTTCCCTTTAATTTTATATTACTCTAAAATATGCAAACATACCCTCCACCCATATACCAAAATTATAAAGTCTGAAAATAAGTGGTAGATTAATTCTAGAGCCTGTTAAGGGATTCTCATTTTAACAGTACAGTTGCTTTCAGATAAAAAGAAATATAACATTAACTTTTTTTTAGAAAAAGTGTTCATGTTTATTCATTTGTTTGGAGAAATGGACTCAGGTGATTGGTGTGAGGTGGAAGGTGGGTGTAGTAGATTCAGGTGGTGAGTCTGAGATCTGTAAAGTAGCCTGGAAACTCAAGTAAGAGTACCTCTTGCAGTCTTGAATTTGAGACCTGCAGGTGTGCCAGTAGGCTAGAAATGTGTTCCTTGTAGGCTTCGGTGAAGCAGGCTAGAAGCTGGATTCCTTTTTTGAGAAACAGTTCTATTTGCTTTGAGGTCTTCAGCTGATTAGATGAGGCCAACACACGTTGAAGGAAGGAGTCTGTTTTACTGCAAGTCTATGGAATTAAATGTTAATGACATCTAAAAAGTTCTTTTGCAGCAGCATCCAGGCTCACCTTTGAACAACTGGGTGTCATGACCTACTCCAGCTGGAGGTATAATCACCACCAATGACCCCTTGGCTAGCCTGGCCAGTCATTTCCTTCTCCGGGCTTAGTTTTCCCAGGTGTGAGGGGAGGCTATGCCAGGGAAGTGTCTGGGGGCTTCCGGGTGCACGAATTCTTGCTTCCTTCGCGGCACCTGGTGGTCCAGGTCTGGGTCGTGGATGGTGCACTGGCGGCCCCCCCTCCTGCCTCCCGCCTTTTGGCGGTCAGCTCTCATCTCAGTCTGTAGGCCCTTCCCTTTGCTTACTGCCAAGAGACTCCCGGGCCGCCCTGAATGGGTGCCACAGGGTGGTTGTTCCCTCCCCACCACAGACATGCAGAGCTCCATCCCTTCCTTCAGAAATTATATAGAACACACGTTTAGTTGTTGGCCTGCCAGCGGCTGGAATAGGGCCAGAACTCGGGTCTGGCAGTGGCTCCTGGTTTAATCTGCTCTCTCGGGAGAGTGAAAGCCTTTGGTTTGGCTTGGGGTTTCTCACCAAGGCTTGTGCAAGTACATTTCTGGAGGAAGCGGTTTTTATTTTTGCTTTTAGTGTGTATACATTCTGCGTGTGTGTGTGTGTGTGTGTGTGTGTGTGTGTGTGTGTGCGCGCGCCTGTGTGTGTGCCTGTGTGTGGGTGTGTTGATGTCTGGTGTCTTCCTTGATCACTTTCTGTCTTATTCATTGAGTCAGTGTCTCCCAGGTGACTCCGGAGGAGCTGGAGCATTTGTCTAGTCTAGTCGGCCAGCTTGCTCGGCAGGAGGCCCCATCTCCACCTTCATAGGGCTGGAGGTAAAGGTAAGCGCTCACACTCACCTGACATTAACAAGGGTGCTGGGGATCTAGTTCAGATCTAGTCCTCACACTTGTGCTGCGAGTGCTTTATCCACGGAATCATCTTCTAGTCCAGTAGAAAGGTACTGTGGGGAGAGAGAAGCTCAAGAGAGGGTCACTGCCCTGTGGTGGTGGACAGACTGAGTGATGGCTGGGGTGATCCACGTTTTGGTATCACTGTGTCTCTGGTTCTGTGGTGACTATGCCAACTGAATGTCATCATGTCACTTGTCAAGGAAGTGTATTGGATCTTGACTATGGCAGAGAGTCCACGGTTGAAAATATTCTGAAGACAAACAGATGGAGAGTGAGAAGGCTGATTTCCTCTGCACCGATGACCCTAAAATGTACTCAATGATCCAGAAACTTCAAAAGTAAAACCATTAGTCACAGTGTTGTCAAGATAAAAGAGAAAGAAAGAGAAAATGTGCAAATTCCATTGGAACCGATTCCATGCAATGACCATTTCAAATGTCTGAGTACCTGGGCCATGCTGGGTGATGCAGTTATTGTTTGCCCTGCATGCTCTTAAGTGACACATCAGAATGGCAGGGAGAAGTCTGAGCTGTTGAGGTAGAGCTGGCTCTTTTCCTTCTGGGTTAGCAGCCTGGGCTCCTTGCATGCCTGGCACCACTGTCCCATCATTTCGGAGGACAGTGAAGTCCAACCTACAATGATGACGCACAGACGACCCCAGGATCCCTTCCAGGATGCCTCTGGGTCATCCAGAGCCAAAAGACAACGTTAAAACAGGTGGTAGTGGAGTTCTACTCAGTGGTAAAAAAAAAATGAAATCATGCCGGGTGTGGTGGCGCACGCCTTTAATCCTAGCACTCAGGAGGCAGAGGCAGGCGGATCTTTGTGAGTTCGAGGCCAGCCTGGTCTACAGAGTGAGTTCCAGGACAGCTGGGGCTAGAGGGAGACCCTGTCTTGAAAAGACCAAAAAAAAAAAAAAATGAAATCATGAAATCTGGAGGTAAAGGATAGAATTAGAAACTGTTATACTAGGAGTTACTGGTTAAGAGTCTGGTTACTAAGGTAACCCAGACTCAGAAAAACAAGTAACACATGTTTTCTCTCATTTGTGGATCCTAGTTCGAAATCTTTAGATGTGAGTATAGGTCCTAATATAACCATAGGATCCAGGAAAATGCAGAAAATAATCAAGGGGGAAAGGGGAAGAAGGAGTTGGAGAGATAAGGACAGTAGGTGTTATCAAGGGGAAAATGGAGAGGGGGTGCTTTAGCAGGTGAGAGAGGAAGGAGGGCATGCATGCAGGGGCAGAGAGAGGAGAGACACTCATACTTAAATGGTATGAACAATCAAAGGGAAATGTATTTAATAACCTTATTGAAAAATACACATACAATATAAATGTATGTGCACATGTAGAACTGATGACTATATAACAAAAATCAGAGTGCCAGGCATAGGAAACCTCCCTTTGTTGGTCAGGGTAGTCCAAGAGACTCCCAAATAACATAGGCTATTGCCACAGTCCTTGATTGGCTCCCAGAACCTGAAGGTAAGACTCTGTTGCTGAAGACAGGCCACACACAGACACAGGACTTGGAGCAACCGAGATGAAAGGCCTGGAAGGCTCTTCCCTGAAGAGTAGCTCTCATAATATCAGAAGACTATGCAAGCTGCCAAAGGATAAAAATCAATCAGTGATTCTACCCAGCTATAAAGTCTACGATCCATAACAATGACTGGCCCAGCAAACTATCTCTATTGGTGCGAGAGTGGCATTTTTATCTTGGATGTAATCGATAACTGTCTAATTGGACTTAAAACTGTTCAATGGAAGGGAAATCATGAGTGATACTGTAGATACAGCTAAGTACACATGTCTAGAGAGGTCACAGATACTAGAGAAAAACCCACCTTGTGACTTCCTTAGGCCAGTGTAATTTCTTATTGTATTTGAACATTTACAGACAAATGTACCTCTTACCAGTGACTCATTGAAGAAACTTATCTTGCGTTTGAGGGAGACTATTTCAAAGTTCCACAGCTAGTCAAATGCAGAGACTAAGTGACTGTGAGGTTCTCAGCCCTAAGTGATAGATCTACAATGCAACCTCTACACCTAAGGGAACATTGCAGAAGAGGGGGCGCAAAGAATGTTAGAGCCAGAAGACAAGATACTAACTGCTACTTATTACATTCTAGGCATAAGAGGGAATCTGCACTGTCCTAGTTTGCTTTCAATTGTTGTGACAAGACACTCTGACCAATACCAACTAAGGGAGCCTAAGTAATGAACTGTGACCACGAGATGTAAGACAAATAAACTCTTCCTAGTCCCTTCTTGATTTCTGAATAGTATGTTGCGGGGGTTACTACAGGATGTCACATTACAACAATGCCCAAGTAAAGACAGACTGACTCAGCATATTGTGAAAGTCATTCCTACAGTATGTTGTCCCAGAATAGCTATAAATAGCACCCAATATGAAATTGTAAACTTAGAATATTATGAGGATTAAAAAAATCAACTTCAAGATTCTCAAGATGATGACAACATCCTGTCCGATGTGAAAAGGCTGAACATGCCCATATCCTTAGTTTATTTATTTATGTCCTCAAACTATAAATTCATAGGGGTGAGATTTGTTTTGACTTTGTAATATAGTGTTTTTGTTATTTGATGAAATGGTATTTTTTTTAAATTTACCATGTTCAATGTTGAGTTCTTCCCATATATGGATACTTTTTGAGTTGCTGTGGGATTATGTCTTGATAAACTCTATAAATTGAAAATACTGGAAAATACATTTTATACGCCTAAGCTGCAAGCAGTCAGAGAAGAGGCAGGCATCCTCTCAGTTCTTTTTTAAGTTAATCAAATTTGTTCTTTGACAATTTTACACATGTATATAATTCATTCTGGTTAGTTTCTGTCCTCTTCTTACCCCTGTCAACCCCCTCTTCCCTACAACTCCTTTTCTCGAATCTACATCTTTTGGTTTTGTGTTGTGACACACTGGGTGTAACCATGACTGTCTTTGTGACTATGGGTTTGGAACTAGTCACTGGAGCTGGTGGATATACAACTAAAGATAATGACTGCTCTCACTCCCTCCAGAATCCTTTAAGATCCAATAGTTTAGCAGGGAGGGTTGGGGCCCCATGTCCTCTCCCCATCCTCTGAATTTGGAAAGGTGAAGAGGATTTACCTGGTATAACTTTGTAGTATTGTGCATAGACTCATTGAGGAGCTCTTCAGTACCTACCTGAATTTGGGTCTTCCCAAATTTGAGATTTCCTTAACAATACATATATCTTTATGTATAATTCTTTCTTCATCTCCAGAAGATCACTGGGGTAAAGTTTGTGTAGTTTACAAACCTTCTCCCACCTTTTTGCTTCATATGCTAGAGATGGAACCTGGGGCTTTGCACATGATAATGTGATGGTCAATATTGATTGTCAACTTGAGTGGATCTAAAATCACCTAGAGAACAAATCTCTGGGTATGTCTTTGAGGGAGCATATGATTATTTTTCCATTGTTGTGATAGAATACCCTGACAGAAAGGAACTTTGGGAAGAAAGGGTTTATTTTGGTTTATGATTGCAGTGAGATGGAGTCCGTCATGGTAGGGAAGGCCTGGCCTCACTTCAAAGAAATGCATGAACCTTGTTAATTTGTCAAGGTTGCTGTGTGCAGGACAAGCTTGTAATGGACCATATTCCAAAAACATATTTATTTTCCATCTCTTATGTTACCATGTTATCTTTCATGGCATCATAATTGGGGAGCTTTTGTTGAACATTGGGGTACAATGCCACCTCACATGATTATTGCCAGAGGGTTAGTGTGACAGAGGTGTATAGACCAGCCGCAGGGCAAATTTCATTTTCGGCAGTGGACTTCAAAAACAGACGATTCAGGCTGGGGATATGGCTGAGTTGGTAAACTGTTTGCCATGTAAGTTTGATCCCCAGAACCCACATGAAAAAGCTAGGCATGGTGGTGTGTGCTTGTCCTCCTAGTGCTGGGGAGCAGAGACAACCTACTTGGAAAATTCCAGGCAACAATAAACCTATGTAAAAAATAAGGTGGAACTCATCCAAGGCTGACTTCTGGCCTCCACGCTAATGTGGTTGGACACACACACACACACACACACACACACACACACACACACACACAAAGATAAATGAATAAAATTCAAACGAAACAAAACAAAAAATCCCCAGATGATCCACATTTGCACTCAGCCAAGAGCCCGCATCAAAAGCCACATGGTCCTGCAGCTCAAAGAGCATAACTGATTCCATAAACAATTTAGACTTCATTGTTTTGGCTGATTTCTAGGCTTTATTTTCACCCATGTCTATTATTACAAAGGTTTTCTGTCTGACTTTTCCATTAGTACTCTATTTGTGAAGCTCAGATTCAATATTTGTAGGCTGAATTTTCCCTTCATATCAAACTTTACTGGCAGAGTAATAGAGAGATATCTGATGGGCAGAGGGGAAAATGAGATGAGATTAACTTCCAAATTGATGAAGAAAACGCAAATGATATGGGGCAAGAGTTGAGTTTTTTTTTTATAATTTGGGGGAGGGACAAAGGAATTGTGGCTGGCATTTTGACTTCTTTTGATGCTGTGTTTGGTATTTTTTTCAGGTATATTATTGAAGCTATGACTCAAGATTTGTTGTTTTGTCTTTGTATTTTTTTTTTTTTTTGAGACAAGTCTCCCTGTAGTCCCAACTGCCCTGGAATTTACTGTGTAGACCAGGCTGGTGTCCATTTGACAGAGATTTGCCTGCCTCTGTCTCCTGAATGCTGGGATTAAAGGTGTGTGCCACCACACTTGGCCCGTGGCTCAAGAATTTAATATCCACACTTTAATGACTTTTCTTCTGAGGCTGGAGAAAGACACAAGTTGATTTTGGAAGCAGGGATGGTGTAACACCTGTAATCCCAGCAATCCAGAGACAAAGCCTGCCAAATTAATGGCTATTCAGAGTGACACAGTGGGAGCCTGTCTCAGAAAGTAAATAAAGTAAACTGAAAATATCAATTAATTTTGGAGAAAGGGTGCTTTAATCCCTTAGCTTTGGATACTTTAAAACTTGTGCTTTCAGTTACTTATTTGCAAATCTCTCTTAGCAGACAGTCTCATGATGACTGGTTGTTTTTCCTTCTGCTTTTGTGTGTGGTGTTTATTCATGTTTGTGTGAGTATATGTACATGTATGTAGAGGCCAGACAGAGGTTGATATCAGGTATCTACTTGAATTGCTTTCCACCTAATATTTTGAGACAGAGCCTTTGACTGAACCTAGAGCTTACTGATTCAGCAGAAATGACTGGCCAGAGAGCCCCAGGATGCTCTTGTCTTCCTCTCTAAAGCCCCAGGATTATAGGTACATGATACAACACTTGGCTTTTTACATGGGTACTGGGATTTGAACTCAGGTCCTCCTACTTTAATGAAAAACACTTTGCTGACTGAGGCACCTCCTTAGCCCCTCATAATTTTTTAAATAGTCTTTATCATTTTACTCATTTATTATTAATATTTATTTATTTATTTATTTATTTTTAAGTATTTATTTATTTTTACTTTAAAACAACCAGGCCTCCTTTTATTTTGTTTGTTTCTTTTTAAAAATATATTTTTATTGAAATTTTGTGCATGTCATACATCATTTCTCAGTCCAATTTAGACTCATTCCCCTTTCCATGCCTCCCACTCCACCCAAGAGTTCATGCATTCTGCCATACATGTTTTGTATCTTTTTCTGAGTCTTTTTAAAGTTTTTATATGCATACATATGTCACACATATACTAAAATTATGTCATCTGAAAATAGACTGTATGTTAATTTAAAATCATATTTTGGAATTCACATTTTTCCCTTTTAATTTTATATTACTCTGAAATATGCATACATACTCTCCTCCCATATACCAAAATAATAATGTCTGAAAATAAGTGGTGGGTTAATTCTAGAGCCTGTTAAGGGATTCATATTATAAGAGTACAGTTGCTTTCAGATAAAAAGAAATATAACATTAACATTGCTCAGTTTGCTTACAACTAGGTATTTGGTGCTAGCATTCACAAATGAGGGATACCATTCATCATTTGTTTTTCTGGGACTGTGTTACTTAGCATAATATCTTCTAGTTCCATCCATTTACCTGCAAAGGTCATGATGTCATCTTTCTTTACTGCTGCATGGAACTCCTTTTGTATAGATGTACTACATTTTCTCTATCCACTCATCAGTTGAGGGGCACTTGGGTTGCTTCCAGCTCTTCGCTATTGTGAAGAGAGCTGCAGTGTATCCTGCAGTAGGATGAGTCTTGTTGGTATATACCCAGGAGTGGTATGGCTGGGTCAGTTGGTAGGCTCATTTTGAGTCTTTTAAGTGTTCTCCACACTGCCTTTCATAGGGGTTGTACAAGTTTACATTCTCACCAGCAGTGGATGCGTGTTCCCCTTTCCCCACATCCTCCCTAGCATTTGCTTTTGCTTTCTTGATCCTAGCCAGTCTTATTGGAGAGAGATGATATTTAAAGTGGTTTTTAATTGCATTTCCTAATTATTAGCGATGTTGAACACTTTTTAAGATGTTTCTCAGTCATCTTTACTTCCTCAGTTGTGAAGTCTCTCTTCAGCTCTTTACTCCATCTTTTGAGTGAGTCATTTGTTTCCTTACTTGTTTGTTTTTTGAGAAGTTTATATATTCTGGATGTTAATGCTCTGTCAGATGTATCACTGGTGAAGGTTTCTTCCCACTCTGTGGGTTTTCCCTTCACTTCATTGATTGTTTCTTTCACTGTACAGAAGCTTTTGAGTTTAATGAGGTCCCACTTGTCTATTGTTGACCTTACTTCCTTTGAAGTTGCTATTTTTATATGATGGGTGAGTTATGCTGAGAACAGAAAAGGGATGATAACATTTTAGGGAAGAATAATAGGAAAATATTTAATTTCATGAACTTTAAGATTTTCTAATAGTTTACTGGACCTGTGAAGCCCAAAGGAAGCCTAATATCCCATATTGAAAGCTAACTTGTTTTACATGTCAAATATATCTAGAATACTTAAATCCACCAAGACCTTCAGCGGGCCATGAGGGAAATCTCCGTTTGTCCATAGGCCTCCCTTGCTTGTTCCCAACCTCTTCTTTCTAGGCATGTGCCCCATGGGAGAAGAAACTGTTGCCTCTTCTATTTTGTTCTAAGGCGTACCTGTGTAAGAAGGTGACCTTCAAGGGGTTAGGAAAGGCCACTGGGATGGTGGCTGGAAGCTGGTGCTGTATAAGCAGGCAACTGATAAGTCCTAGGCAGAGGAGACAACCTCTGTTCCATGAGGGGTGGTCCCAGTATGATGCCCCACCTCCCCACCCCCAGAAGAAGAAATGTGGTGTGGGGAGCTCAGGATGGAGAATGGGAGCAAGGCTCAGACCGTGCAAGGGTGTTAGCTTGGAAATAACCATGTGTGAATGTCTGGCAAAAAGGAAAAACATAAAAATAGGTATTCATTTGTTTTTATGAGACAAGGACTCCCGGTAGCCCCAGCTGGCCCAGAACTCATTTTGTAAATTAGGATGGCTTCAGTCTCACAGAGATCTTCCTGACTCTGCCTCCAGAGTCCTAGGATTAAAGGTGTGCACCACTATACCTGGCTACTTATATACTTTTTTGATATATTTATTTTTATTTTATATGTATGAGTATTTTGCTGGTAAATGTGTAAATGCACCATGTGTATTCAGTGCCCACAGAGATTGGAAGGCATTTGATTTCCTGCAACTGGAGTTAGCTGCCATATGCGTGCTGGGAACTGAACTATTTCTCCAGTCCCATAAGATATTTATTTATTTATTTATTTATTTATTTATTTATTTATTTATTTGTATACCTTTGCAGACCAGAAGAGGGCCTTCGAGTTTTTGGACTTGGAGTTGCAGGCAATTGTGAGCCATACCAAGTGGGTGCTGGGAGCTAAACTCGGGTTCTCTGGAAGGGCATCAAGCACTCTTAACTGCTGTATCCCTCACTCCCCATTTAGTTTTGAGGGTGATAGGACCTCTGGGAAGTCCTGTGGTCACTGGGTCCTAGAAAGGAGAGTTTTATAGCAGGGCTGATGGTGTGGGGGGTGGGCATGGGAGTCAAGAGGATTGTTGGGAGCCTGGGAATTCCATCTAGGGTGTGGACTGGCACATGGACAGGCAGGGAAGTGAGGAGGAGGCCAAGCTGTCTGAAAAGATCAGGGATAGCCATTGTAGGGACTGCCCAGAGGAGGGACTCACATAGGACTTGGGAGCATCAGCCACCAAAATGAGGCAATTTGGAGGATGAGTGAAGAGGGATGAGGAAGACCCAGAAAGAACAGCCATGGGTACTGCTGAGGCTATTAGAAGCAAGGCTGGTGGTGAGTCCTTTTCACTGTACTCTGCAACACTGTAGCTGTGATAGCTCAGCCTTTCTCACACACAGGACCTGGCTTTGTGTTTCTTGGTTTTTCCCATCTACCTGGATCAGATTCTCAGAGTGTAATAGTTGTCACATAGAGTTCCTCATCACATCTCTATAAACGTGAAAAGTCAGTAAGTACTCTTAGCCCGCCATCCCCTACAGTGTTTCTGAGGAGCCCTGGGTTGCTGAGCTGAGAGGCCAAGAGGTCTGTGAATAGATATTTTTAGGAAATGGTCATCCATAAAGCTATGTTTTTTTTATTGAGGGACTTATCAGAGCTCTTACCGTGCTCACATGTGTGTGACTCCTT
The DNA here is from genome assembly GCA_009823505.1 of Rhizomys pruinosus. Lineage (NCBI taxonomy): Eukaryota > Metazoa > Chordata > Mammalia > Rodentia > Spalacidae > Rhizomys > Rhizomys pruinosus. Next base: position 343,192 of record VZQC01009966.1, read on the forward strand.
AAGAAGGGAGAGTTTTGAAAGTAATATTTCTCAAGTATTTCTGATAATAGAGTCCTTCTGAGGGAATACTCACAAGCAGGTAGAGGCCGGAGGACAAACTTGGGCATCATCCTCAAAAACACCATGTACCTTCTTTTAGACAGGGTCTCTCATTGGCCTGGAGCTTACCAAGTAGGGTAGACTGAGCAGTCAGTCTCAGGGATCTTTCTGTCATTGTTTCCTCAGAGCTGGGGTTGCAAGTATGTACCAGAATGGCCAGCTTTTAAAAAATTGCTTGAGACGTTCATGCATGAATATAATGCTTTGATCAAATCCACCCTCTTTACCTCTCCTCCAATTTCTCCCCCATTCTTCTCACCACTATTTCTGCTCAACTTGATGTGTTCTTTTTTTTTTTTTTAAAACCCATGGAGTCCAATTAGTGCTGCCTGCAGGTGCATGGATGTAGAGCCATCTGCATAGGCAGCCTCTCAGGGCCCACATCTCTGAAGGAAACAGACTCCCCCTTCCCCAGTAGCTATAAGCTGGTAAAACTCTCTGCTTAGGTTGAGACTTCACGAGCCCCTCCCCCATTCATGCTGGGATTTTGGCTGGCTCTTGTGCATGCAGTCACAGTTGTTAGGAGAAGCTCCTTTTTAGAGTAGATGGCAATGAAATACAGAGAGCTGCAACTGGTCCACATTTGGAGGGTAAGAGACTGTGCAGTGCCCTGCTTAGCTGTATCGCACCCCCATCCCCAAAGCTCAGGGATCATCTTGGAAGAGCCAGAAGTAGTGGTGGACATCTTTTCTAGACATGATATGCCACTGCACACATGCCTGGCATTTTTATGTGGATTCAAGGGATGGAATTCAAGCTTGCATGAAAAATACTTTACTGACTGAGCTATGCCCCCCTCCCCCAGCCCAATAATAGCTTTTTAAATTGAACTATGTTAGGGAACGCCAATTAAAACACAACTTTTCATAGCACATATATACATACATATATACATACATGCTTACACTATATATATATAAATTGTTTACTGAAATTACTTTAGGAAAGCAGATTTAAGTGTTCTACATACACAAACATATGTACACACCGAACTCTGGGAAAGATATGCTAATTTGCTTGCATCAATCAATCAAGGCACACATATATCAAATTATCACATTTTATGTCTTGAGTACACGCTTTTCCTTGTACTGGGATGGAATCCAGGGCCTTATGCATGCTGCTTAAGCACTCTACCCATGAGCTATACCCTTAGCCTGCCTGAACATATATCACCTTTATTTATTATTTGTCAATAAATCTGGGGGTGGAAAACTATTTGCCTTGTAAAAATATTTCCATAAACATTTTAAGTAATTCAGGAAGAAATGTAGATAATAAACAATTGCCCATCTCTCAGCATTGATAAATTGTTAATGTTATACCTCATTGGTTCAGTTCCTTTGAGAAATATGACAGGCACTAAGTAAATGCACCTGCGTTGCATATTCTGTTGTTCTTTGGTAGTCCTTTGCATCTCACCTTATTACTGGAGTTGCTGGGGTCAGGGTCTAGGCCCTGGCAGCCCTAGCAAGCTAGGCTTGTCCAGTACTTACTTCCATATGCCAATTCAAGAGACAAACACTGGTGAAAGGCAGAGACAGGAGATTTGTTCAATATGGCAGCACTGAGAAGAGAAACAAAGAGTTCCAGTGGCCCCTTGTTCTGCTTCATGTCTGTTGCTGTGATAAAATACCCTGACCAGAAGCAGCTCAGGGGAGGAGAAAGTTTATTTGGTTTATGCATCATTTTAGGGAAGTCAAGGCAGAAACTCAAGCAGCTTGTAACATCACATCCATAGAGCAGAGAGAAACAAATGCACCCCACCCATGCTGCCTTCTTCCTGTTCTCTCAGCTACCGTTTCCTCTCTCACACTATTCCTAACCCCAAACCGAAGAATAGTGCCCCCCTTGTTCAAGGGTGGGTTCTCCCACCTCATTTCACAGTCAAGCCACCCTTGCAGATGTGCCCAAAGGCCAACCTGGTCTAGACATTTTCTCAATTGAAATTCTCCCAGGTGAGTCTAGGTTGTGGCAAGGTGACATTTAAAACTAATCACACCCAAGTCCATCTTTGAGGTGTTAACTTGAGGTTTGGGTTGAAATAGAGGGCTAGTGGTATGCATAACTAAACAGTCCCTGTCAAGGACCATTACACAAAGATAGCACAGGTTCCAAGACAGAATAAGCAGAGCCCCTCACACGCTTCATGTGTTATTCTTCATCCATCTCTGGAAAACTCCACTGGGAGGATTTCTCTCAACTGGAAATAAATAACTCAGCAATCGAGGATATAATCGGAGCTCTTGATCCAGAGTGTGACCTTCCACTTTTCTCTATTTATTTTTAAGATTAATCAGAGTCTTTACTGGGCTCATGTCAATAAACAACAGGCTTTTCCAATATATACCACCTGCACATCCAATATATCCAAGAAAATAAAAATATATCCTGAGGGATTAGCAGCCATGAATCACCGGGAGCCAAGCAAAGCACTGTAGATTTTTACAGCCCTGACTAGCTGTCTCTTCTAAATGGAACAGAGGTCAGTCCAGCCCACCCTGCTCATGAAAAGGAAATGTGACAGAACCAGCCATATTTTTGACAAAACATTCCCTTGAAGAATAGCTGTGTTTTGATGGCCGTGTCATGTATAAAAACAGGTTTCAAGGTTGAAACACAAGCCCACCTGGGACAAAGAAGGAGGTGAAAAGAAGGAACAAGGATAGGAGGATGGACAAAGAGAGAGAAGGGGAAGGGAGGGAAAAGAAGGTGAGACCAGCAGAGGGGCTGGGCAGGTGGCTCAGTGAATAAGTGCTTGTCCCACAAGCATGAGTACCTGAGCTTGGATCACCACCACCAAGTAAAAATGAGAGGCTGCACCTTTAGCCTCAGCCTGGGGAGGCAGAATCAGGTTTATTCACCATTCAGCCTAGCCAAAATGGTGAGCTCTCAATTAAGTGAGACTCTGTCAAAAAAAAAATAAGGCAGAGAAGTGACTGAGGAAGAATCTCATTGCCAACCATTAGGCTCACATGAGTGAACATGCCTACTATATGGGTGACAGTTAGGCTCACATGGGTGAACATGCCTACTATATGGGTGAGCACGTCTTCACACAAGCATACACCCCACTCCCTATGACAAGACCAGATCAGACCAGAGCGGTAGAATGCACCTGCCCTCTCCTGTAAGGTGTCTAGGAAGGCAGCCACAGCCTGATGTGAATTGGGCATTCTGTTGGACTCTACATTACCCTGTTCCTATTGGTGGCAAACTGGGAACATTTGATAGACAGAGGTGGCTTTGCAAATAAATAACAAAGGATGGATCATTCAATAAATGGTGTTGGGACATTTTGTATTGTAAATAAAGAACAGTAAAATCAGATATCAGACTCTTACTAACTACAAAAATAACCCCAGAAGAAGTAAGATCGTGCTTGCCTGGAAGGCATGAAGTCCTGGGTTCCATCCCCAGCACTCATAAACGGAAGCATGGTGGTACAGGCCTGTAATCTGAATTTTAAGAGGTAGAGTCATGAGGGTCCAAAATTCAAGATCATTCTCAGCTACATAGTCAAGGCCAGCCTTTGCTACCTAAAAAACAAACTGGGGACTGGAGAGATGGCTCAGTGGTTAAGAGTACTGTCTGCACTTGCAGAGGTCCTGGGTTCGATTCCCAGAACCCAACACAGAGGCAAATAACCATCTGTAATTCCAGTTCCAGGGGATCTGACCAATCTCTCCGTGGGCATTGCACAACATGGTGCATTTTACACACATGCAGGCAGTACACTCATATATAAAATAATAGAAAATTTAGATTCCCTCTTGAAGCCTTCCCTAGCTTTCCAGGTAGCTGGCTCCACTGGTGATACTGCACACTTGAGCATGAATCCCCTGTGCCCCAGTACTCTGTAGTCTTTTGTCCTAGTGCACTGTGAGTTCCCCTCATCTAGTCATTGTATCTTATTCATCTTTGTCCCTCTTGTGGAGTGTAGGCATGGCACAAGAATGAAAGTGGATAGGGTCGGGGGTGGTGGCACACGCCTTTAAGCCTAGCACTTGGGAGGCAGAGGCAGGCAGATCTCTGTGAGTTCAAGGCCAGCCTGGTCTACAGAGTGAGTTCCAGGACAGCTGGGGCTACAGGGAAATCCTGTCTCAAAAAGACCAAAAAAAAAAAAAAAAAAAAAAGTGGATAGGTAGGTCTTGCTTTCTTGGGGATCCCTGAGTGGTAGTTACACCAAACCCCAGAAAACTCTCCTCCCCTCCCTCCCCCTCTCCTCCCCTTCCCCCTCTCCCCTCCCCCTCTCCTCTCTCCTCTCCTCTTAGCCTCACTCCGTGATATATGCATGTGCACAATGAGGCCTTCAAAATGCTTTCCTCAGTAGTGTCTCCATATTATTCTTTTTTTTCATCCTTTTGAGACAGGGTTGCCCTTTAGTCCCAGCTGGCCTGGAGCTCACTCTGTAGATCAGACTGGCATTGAACTCACAGAGATCCACCTGCCTCTGCCTCCCAAATGCTGGGATTAAAGGCACGTGCCACCACGCCCGGCTATTCTTTGAGAAAGGCTCTCTCACTGAAGCTGAGGCTCACTGTTTTGATAGACTGGCTGACCAGTAGGCTCCCTGAACCCACCTGTCATTGTATCTCAGCACTGGAGTTACAGATGTATGCCACCACACGCAGATTCTTTTTTTGTAAAGATGTATTTATTTTTATGTGTATGGCTGTATTGTCAACATGTATATAAATATACCACGTGCATACAATGCCTGAAGAGGCCAGAAAAAGTTATCAAGTATCTTGGAACAGGGTTATAGACAATAAGCTACCATGTGGGTGCTAGGAACGGAGCCTGGGTTCTCTACAGGAGGAACCAGTGCTCTTAACTGCTAAGCCATCTTTCCAGCCCCATACCCAGCTTGTACATGGAGATTAAACTCAAGCCTGAATGTTTATTCAGCAAGCATTTTACCAATGGAACCATTTCCCCAGCCCAATTTTGTAAAACTCTTTAATTAAAACCATCCAAGAGACCCCAAAGATGTATTCTCATGATGATTTGCTTTTTCTTGTTGCAGGGTTCTGAAATCTATCAGTACATTTGAATTTAGGGGACCCTTGGGTTTCTCTCATTTAGAGCTCAGGGCAGGAACCAAACTACAGTCTGCCTTCTTCCTCTCCATCTCCCAGTGATGATTTCCGTTACAGCAGTTGCTCAGAGCTGAGATTCTAATCAGAAATGCACCTACTTTATGCTGCAACTTCTGCATCCTGTCCATCTTCCATGGATGCAGTCTCTGCACATTCCATTTGATGGACTGCTAATTCCACACTGTTGCTGGGCCATGTCCCCTGTGGGACTGGAGCTGGTAGTAGCTGAGGCTCTAGAAAGCTGTAAGCCTGAACAGGGGAGACAGCTCAGTCAGTAAAGTGAGACATGAGCTTGATCCCTAGAACCCAGGGAAAAGTAGGTGGGCATGGTGGCACTTAATTTCAGCTCTGAGGAGGTGGCGACTGGTGGATCTCTGGTGCCGTCTAGTCTAGCCCACTTGGAGAGTTCCCGCCTGGTGAAAGACCCTGTGTTGAAAGCAAAAAAGCAGACAGGGGCTGAGGAACAACATCCACGTCCTCTTCTGACCTCCACATGCATGCACCCACATTCCTCTCCATATTCCCCCCCCCAGGACCACAAACACACACACACACACACACACACACACACACACACACACACACACACACACACACTTCATACACCCCACACACTTTATGAATCCCTGGTCAGGAGGCTCTTAAAGAACTTATAAGACTTGGAAGAATCCTGTGGTCCAGGCTCCTTTTTATTATTGCTTCACAGTTGACAATACTGGTGGTCCACTGTGTCTTCCTGGGAAGGAGGGTATAAAAAGAGGAAAAGCATCTGTGTTTGTGTTTGTGTGTGTGGTGTGTGTGTGTGTGTGTGTGTGTGTGTGTGTGGTGTATGTGTGTGTGTGTGTGTGTGTGTATGTGTGTGTGTGTATGTGTGTGTGTGTGTGTGTGTGTGTGAGAGAGAGAGAGAGAGAGAGAGAGAGAGAGAGAGAGAGCTAGACAGACAGACAGATCTTGGTAACTTCTATCCCTGACGCCTCCAGGGAAAGTGGGTGACAATGATAAGATGACTGTAAGAAGTTAGGCTATCGTCACATTGGATATAGAAAGCCACTGTTTTCCAAGACTCAAAACAACTTGTAATAGTCGTAAGCCCCAAAGCTGCAGTAGCCAGATGGGTAAGACATAAGAATGAATCTTAGCAAATAAGGAGCAGTGCAGACTATGGGACACTAAAAAGTATCTAGAAACATTAACATTTATTGTCTAAGAAAATTCTGGTTGAGTTAATCAAACACATGCTGTAGAGTTCTCTTTATGCTAGTGGTTTGTAATGTCCACAGAAGCTGTGTGAAATCCTAGGACCAACATGTAGGGGTGTAATAAGCCTGGTAGGGATGGAGATTTTTTAAAAAAATTATTTATGGGTAGCAATCACTTACAGATTTTTTTGTTCCCATTTGATTTTATATTTTTCCAAAATATGCATATATATACTCCTCACATAAATCAAAATTACAAAATTTGAAAATAAACTATAGATTAATTCCAAAGCACATTTAGAGAGTCACATTTTAACAGTAAAGTTGCATGCAGGTAAAAAGAAGTATAACTTTACATTCTCTATTTTTTTTAGAATATGAATATTCCTATATGATAGAACACACCATAGGATTACATAAGGATAAATTATGAATGGTTGTAGCATGTATCAATAAAAAGAAAAAATATTATTTTACAAAATAATTTTAGCTGTTAAATATAATTTTTTTTTTTTACCAAAAGATGTCGTATTTTCCCCAAGGAAGTGCTTGAAGGTTCCTCCTTGGCAAACCCAAACAACCATCAATCCTGCCCCATGCTCTATGACCATGGGGTCCTCCCCCATGGTCACCCAAATGAGGTCCAGCAAGCATGTGTCCTGTCTTGATCTTCCTGCACTGGCCTCCATGACATAGCATGGGTAGTCAAACAATGGCAGTCTACACTCTGAAGAGGCTGAAATCCCAGTAGCCACTCAGTCTACAAGCTGGCTATCTTAGTAGTTCCCATCTGGCATTGGAGGTTTGAAGGATTCTCAAGTTTTATATCTGAAATACAATTTCTCAGACCTTATTGATTATTTATTTCTGGTTATACTTTTCTTTTTGGATGCTTAAGGCCACACAGTCAGCCCAGATTAACCAAGGTTTCTGTTTTCTCAAGGTCAGTTGAGGATCTGGTCCTCAACTGGGGTTTTTTTTTTTTTTTTTGGGAAAGCCCCTGGCTCCTTTTGGTTTTTCAACCACCAGTTGGGATGGAGATATTTTAAAGAAATACTTGTGCCTCTCAATCTGGCCATCAGACTATTAAAACAATGGACAATAAGAAATTGAAATTTCCCCAGGAATCTCAAGCTGAAGAAGAGAAAGCCTGGAGCAGTCAGAGTAGAAATTTTTTTTTCCAGTAAAGAAATTTCAACCTGTTAGAGCACCTTACAGAGGAGGCAGCGGTGGGTCAGAGGCAGGACCACAGCTTCACTGGGACAGCTTACATATGACTGTCTCTGGTCTTTTATTTAAATCTTAATATTACTTCAGGACCCTGAAGACAGACTTGGGGAGTTACTGGATCTCTTTGTCCCCCTGTCTTCTTTTTCTGCTTTTCACTATTACTTTGGCTGTTTGAATTGTCTTCTTGGGGCACAGACTGTAATCTTTAAGTTTGGTAACAGGGGCACCTTGATTAGTTTCACCCTTGTGCCTTCAATCGTAGTTGAAAAGACTCAGTTATTTTTTTCTTTGAGAAAAGATCACAGATACCTCCAGTTTGGTGTTGTGGTAGTTAGTTGTAAATGGCCACAGGATGTGGGACTGAGCTATCTTCTGCCAACAACCAAGGAAAGGCACAGAGCTGGGGAGACAGATTCACAGAAGTGGAAGGCACACAGCTACAGGAAAGAGGAGCAGTGCGCAGTTGTTCAGAAGAGTGTGAGAGAGCTGAGGGGCCTTCAGGCATGGGATCTGAGGGGTCCCCAAGGACAAGCAAGAATTGGGTGGGCAACAATAACCACGGCAATTAGATTTATCATGCTCTGAACTTAAACTGCCATGATACTTCACCTTCACATTACTAAACAAATCTCTCTCTCTGTAGAGTTTATGACTGGGACATAGAAGCATGTAGAAGCTTGAGCAATTATAGGTAGTATTCAGGGGCTAGTACTGCTCTTAGCATTATATTCATATCGACCTATAAAGTGGATTTATATAACCACCCCTGTTAGAGTTTGTGTATGAAACACCCCCAGAGCTCATGACTAGAGTGCTTGCTCTTGGGAAGGTGGCTTCACTTTAGGTTAAGGAGGCTTAGGAAGTGGTGGCTCATCCTCATCCCGATGTACTGACAAGCAGTGCGAACTGAGTGGGCCCCATTCATTTGAATGATATTCTTTACCATGTATTTTCAGCAGATGGCAGTAGAGTATCTTGAGCTAACAAAGTTTATTAGGATGTTCTGACAAAACTAAAATACAGGGCCTCTGAGAGCTCCTAGGTCCTGAAAGGGTCTGCTGTCAGAGGCCTGACCGTCCTGGTTTCACAGGCCACTGTGTTGCCGTTCTAGTCCTTTTTTTCTTGTGCTTAGCCCTTACCGAAGTTTCTTCCTGTTCTGTGGAAGCTTGACTTAATTTTTAAAAAATTTATCATTGTGTGTGTGTGTGTGTGTGTGTGTGTGTGTGTGTGGACAACTTTGTGGAGTTACTTCTGTCCTTCCCCAACTTTATTTATCTGAGTTTCAGGGACTGAACTTAGGCTTGTGCAGCAAGTGCCTTTACTAATTAAGCCATCTCATAGGCCCAGGAACTTGACTTTTGAGCCCCAAGGAGAGTTCAGAGAATTCTGCAGGCCAGAGTGTTATGAGAACAGAAATGTCCAGGTTCTTGTGTCTTGGAACAATGATTTGGACAGGGAGGGGCTTGGAAATGCGCCAGACCTGAAGCCAGATCCAGGCCCCAAAAGAAGTCTAGCTGGGGGCCTGGACAATCACGGGTCATTTACACATCATGCATGCTTTTCTTGCATGCTCCATTCTATTCCTTGTAGCTAGAAGTCAGGGGATTTCCAGTCCTCTTCTGCTATTGGCTTCTTTCATTCATTAATACTGGTGACTTTGGATTTTCCCTCTGTCCTATTCCCCAGGCAAGTCATGCGGGTGATAGTCGAGGTTAGGGGGCCTGATACTTCCAGGGAGAGGGTGACTGTGGCCAGAGAGACAGGTGTCATTCAAAGCTGCTCTGAAGAACAATGGGAAGGGTTTATTTCAGGTCATTTGAGAGGGGAGAGGTAGGGGGTGTATACCGGCCTGATGGAAATGAAGACATTCTAAAGAGATGCTTGTCTCTCCATCTGTCAGACTATTGAAACAATTCCCCAGGAGTCTCATGCGGGGAGGAGGAAAAGAGATTTACAACCCCTCAGACCACATTGCAGGAGGAGACTGAAGCCCAGACAATGGTGGGTCAATGGAGGGTGGGATGTCCACATCCCCGAGAAACAGTGCTTTCTGTGCAAGTGTAGACTTGAGTTCAGATGCCCAGCACCTGGGAAAAGAGCCCGATGCAGTGACATATACCTGTAATCCCAGTGTTAAGGAAGCAGAGTCGGTCTGATCCCTGGGCATTGCTGGACAGCCAATCTAGCAAATTAGTAAACTCTTGTTTCAGTGAAAGACCCTGTTTCAAAAAATAAGAGTGACTGAGGAAGACATCTGACATTAACTTCTGGCCTATACACACACACACACACACAGATACATGCATATATGCACACACTTGTGTGCACACACCATATGCATGTATATACCCCTACACATACATGCACAATATGGAAGCAACTCCTGTTCTTAGAGAGTGCACTAACTGGTCAGGGGAGATGCCCCAGGAACTGGGCCTATTAAGGTTTGAATATACATCCCCATCCCCTGCAGCCATATATGGGGGGCTTGATTGCTGTCTGAAGGGCATTGGGGAGCTGAGTCCTTAGCACCCTGATGGTTCAATATGATGACATTACTGGGTAGCAATAACAAGACTAACATAAAGTGGGCCCTAGTTGGAATTGAGTGACTGATGGTGTGTCCTTAGGGATGATATCTTGGTTTGGTCTCTTTCTATATTTCCTTTCTCTGCTTCCTGCTTGCAACATGCTCTCATCTTTGTGATGTCCCACTGTGTCATGGGTCCAAAATCAAGAACTAGGGGCTGAACCCTCTGAAATTGTGAGCCCAAAGAAATGTTTCCTACCATAAATTATGTGGCGGGTCGAATGAAGTGTCGCCTAGAGGCTCAAGTATTTGAAGACTGGGTCAGTGGTTGGTGTTTGTGGAGGCTCAGGAGGTGTGGCCTTCCTGGAGGAAGCATGTCAGTGGCGGAGGGATTTGAGAGTTCAGAACCCGGTCCTACTTCCAGTCTGTCTCTTTCTGCTTCTTTCGCCTGCTTGAGGATATAAGTTCTCAGCTTTCCACTCTGGCTCCCTCCTGTCATGCCTCCTCACTGTGATGGTGATGGACTCTCATCCCTCAGGAACTGTAAGCCACATAAACTCTTCCTTCTTTAAGTTGCCTTGGTCATGGTGTTGTATCACAGCAACTGAGAAGTAACTAATACAAGTTGTTTCTGTCAGGCATTTTGTCAGAACAACAAAAAAGGGCCCCTGAGAGGGAACAGGGATGCCTGACAGAATTTACAGGATTTACAGGGCAGCACACTGCAGGAGCTGGTCCCACTGATATCTTTCCTTAGTGTTCAGTGAATCTTACAGCACCTGCTGATGTTTGATTTGAAAGTTTTCACAGTATATCCCAAAGGTGTCAAATGTATGTGCATGTGAGAGAGCTGTCTAGACAGGCTGACCTGGCACAGAACAGAGGTGGCAGAGGTGGAAGAAAGCCTGGACACTGCAGGGCCACTTCAGTGGAAGGCCCTCGGGACTCCACAGACCTGTGCTGCAGGCTCTTAGGGTCAAAGAGGGGTATAAAGTGAAACACTCACTCTTGCCTGGATGCCAAGAATCTGGGATATGCCCATAGTCATTTGCATCACAAAGGCAAGCCTGTGCGTAGAAGGAGTCTTGGAAGTCTCCATGATCCTTAGGAATATACGTATTGTCCGCATCCCCATTATCCTATGTGAAGAGTTAATCTTTCCCACTGTCTCCTCAGCCACAGCTATGTATTTCATAAGCATACCCAGATTGTAAATGAAAGATTTAGAAATAGGCTGGAGAGGAGGCTCAGCTGGTATAATGTTTGTCACGGAAGTATGAGCACCTAAGTTGGATCCCCAGAACCCATGTAGAAAAGCCAAGTGTGGGACATGTGGGTGTAATCCCTGTACTGGGGTGAGTGGATCCCTGTACTGGGGTGAGTGGATCCCTGGGCTCACTGGCCAGCCGGCCTAGCCTACTCATTGAGCTGCAGACCAACAAATCCTGTCTCAAAAAATAAGGGTTATAACTCATGATTGGTTGATTCAATATGTATTCTCAGTAGCCTGATATGTGTTGGAGCTTTCCTGAGCACTGGGGTCATGAAGAAGGTGGCTTCCACTTAAGGAGCTGCGGGACACAGGAGTGGGACTGCTGAGTTCTAAGAAATACAGCAGCTCAAGGTTGCACTTTTAGCAGCTACTTTAAATTTTCTTGACAAATTAATCTGCTTGACAAACTGTGTCAGGAAGATCCCTGGGTAGAAATTGCTCCATGTTAGGGAAATGCAGGCCTGTTTCCAGCACAGGCCTGATAGGCTCACTGAGCTTTTGTCTGGAGCAGGAAGAGAGACAATTGGACTAGTGTGGGTTTGACCCAAAGTAATCTTTGGAGAAGAGTCTGGGGCTATGTGGCCTCAGCCACTCTGCTTTTCCATTACTGAGATTGTATGCATCTTTAGTCTCATGCTGGCTCTATAAAGGGATTGCAAAATTGTTCTTAAAACCAAAGGATAAAATTGCACTGGAGAGCTCTCATTTAGGTCTCCTGGTGGGGTTGTAAGCAAACATATTCTTGGAAGCTAAGTGATGAAATTCTGTTGTTTCAGGTTAGGTGGCTGAGGCAGCTGAAAAAGTTCCACTGTTTTGGGAACTCCAGACCTTTGTGGTCTATCAAGAAGAGGATCTTGGGTGTTGATCTTGTGCTGACCACAGAGCCTGGTCAGTTCACAAGGTGTGTAGTTAAGGGCTCAGTATAGAGCCTGGTCAATTCACAAGGTGTGCTGTTAAGGGCTCGGTACAGAGCCTGGTCAGTTCACAAGGTGTGTAGTTAAGGGCTCAGTACAGAGCCTGGTCAATTCACAAGGTGTGTAGTTAAGGGCTCAGTACAGAGCCTGGTCAGTTCACAAGGTGTGTAGTTAAGGGCTCAGTACAAGCTCAGTAAAGAAACAGGACAGAGGAGAAGAGAAATGGCTCAGTGATTAAGAACAGTGGTGCTCTTGCAGAGGACCTGAATTTAGTTCTTAGTACCTGTTTCATGAAGCTTACAACAACCCATAATTCCAGGTACAGGGGACCCAGCACCCTCTTCTGGCCTACATACATATATACATACATACAGAGAAAGAGAGAGAGAGAGAGAGAGAGAGAGAGAGAGAGAGAATAGATGAAAAAAGAAACATAACAAGGATTGCCACATAGCACCAGATCCTAATCTTCCACCTTTTATCCCCCAGGGGAATGGTTTATAATTTAAATAAAATTCACTCTTTTATTATTTACTGATTTGTTTACTTTTTTGGTGTGTGGTTGTGTGTGTGTGTGTGTGTGTATGCATGTGGAAACTAGAGGTCAGTGTCAGGTGTCTTCCTCAATCATTGTTATTTATTTATTTATTTGTCTCTTTTGAGACAGGGTCTCCCTATAGCCCCAGCTGGCCTGGAACTCACTCTGTAGACCAGGCTGGCCTTGAACTCACAAAGATCCGCTTGCCTCTGCCTCCCGAGTGCTAGGATTAAAGGCGTGCGCCACCACGCCTAGCTTAAAGACAGTTCTTAGCCGCCATGTGGGTGCTGGGAATCAAACCTGGGTCCTCTGCAAGAGCAGTCGGTTCTCTTAACCACTGAACCATCTTTCCAGCCCCTTGTCCATCTTATTTTAGAATGATTCAGGTAGACTGCCTGGCCAGCAAGTCCCAGGGATCCTCCTGTCTCTGCTTCTTCATCACAGGAGTTATGTCTGTGTGCTAGCTAAAAAAGGTGAGTGCTGGGGATCTGAACTCAGGTCCTCATGTCTGCACAGTAAGTACTTTACTGACAGAGTCTATCTACTGTCAGGGCTTTAAAATGTTATAGTCCCTCCCCCTGCCCAAAGGCTATATGCAAAAGTGGAGACTAGAACTCCAGTGCAGATGTGATCCCTTCTGGTGAACAGCTTTGGAACTGGATTCCTAGATTTTCATGGTGAAAAGGGGTTATATCTGTTCCCCTATTTCAGTGCTCAATGCTTTTTTCAGATTACCTCTGCAGAGGGGCCATTCTAGGAAAGAATGGAATTTACCTCCAGTTGAAGATACGCCATTGTCTCCTCCTTTTAGAGTTGATTGATTGGGTGGCCGTGACCCTTTCTTTTTCTTCTTTCTATCTCTGTTCCAAGCATGCTTTCCCTAACTCTGAGCCTTTCTACTCTTTCTCTAAAGACCCCCTCCCCACCATGTAGCCACCTGCTGCCAGCACATGGCTGATCTTGCCAGTTTACCTCAAGTGGCATGGCTTTTTCCTCTTCTCTCCTCCATTCTCTTCCTCTGGGCATTTGCTGAGATTTACAGCTTGCCTGCCCTGGGCTGTTTTCCTTTTAGACTCAAATAAAATTGCCCTCAAGATTCCATATGTGCCTGTTCTTAAATTCTTTTATTAATGAGACTACGACCTCTAGGAGATGACTCCAGTTTCCCTGTATCATCTACATTTTTTTTTTTCTCTGACTCTATTACTGCTTGGTACTAAGCATTAAGCTAAACTTTTTTCAAATCACTTATTTTCTTTGTAATTCAATTTTTTACATTTGTGCTTTGTGTTATTTATTTCTTCAATAACATGCAAGATAATTTAAATAATTAAATATAAAATAACACAAAAGTATAAAAATGTTATAATTCTGAGAATTTTGAAAAATATATAGTCAAGCAATCGGTCTCAGGATAAGAAATTCTTTTGAATTCCTCCTAGAGTTCTCTCAGGTCCTAGCTACCTAAACACTGTCCAGTTTGATGACTTTTTCTTAAGAAAAAAAAAAGTTCTTATGTGGGAATAGTGGTGACAGATCATGCCAGAAAGAGTTCGTTAGATACACAGTGATACAGCCGCAGTGGACAAGAGAGCAGGCGGGCCTGCCTGCACAGAGGAGGCATTCTAAAGTGCTTCTCTCTCTCTCTCTCTCTCTCTCTCTCTCTCTCTCTCTCTCTCTCTCTCTCTTTCTCTCTCTCCACCTCCAGTGTTGTTCCTCAGGTGCTATCCACCTTGTTTTTGGGGACAGGGTCTCTCCCTGCCTTGAGTTCCCCAAATCGTCTGGGTCAGCTAGCTGCAGGATCCACCTGGCTCTGCTTTACTGACTGAGCTATCCCCCCATCCCTGTTCCTTGAAGGGCTGCTCTTATCGGGGTGGACTGCTCCACAGGCAGCCAAGCATTGATTCTTTGTTGTGTGCTCTGAAAGCATTTCAGTTAGGGCTCGTCATGGTTAGCAACAATCTGGCCTTGAGGCAAGAACAGTTTTGCCCTGGGCCAGACAATATCTCAGCACAGCCGTCTGTCCTAACATTTCTCTCCTAACAGACCAGCCATGCCAAATTACTATATTTGTATGAAGTTCTCTTCTTCAGCTTCTTCTGTAACATGCTGGTGAGACCTAGCATGTAGTATTATCCACCTGATGGGGATTTATAGGGATGAGGGGTAGACCAGGAGCTGTAGTAGAAGCTTAGGGGAGGGTTTAGAAGCCCTGTCAGAGCATCACATGTACATGGATTTGTTTGATTCTATGTGTCTGACGTCCTTGTTATCTGTGCTGGTAGTGTAACAGAAGCTGGTTAGGTTGAAGATGGGAGCCTGTCATGTTAGTATAAGTAACAAACAAACGATTTTGCTGACTGAAAGTTCTTAAAATGATTTTGTCCCATTTGATCCAGAGTAGAATATGATGTTTAGAGTCTGGTAACAGAAAGATACACCAACATCTTTGCTATATAGAACCCTTTAAAATGTAATATGTTGAATTCTTGAAGAAATAAACCTGATTAAACATTGAAGGAATCAGGGACTAAAAATGTAGAGCAATGTAAGAAAGTTGACTGGTAGAGAGATAGCTCAGGCAGGAAAATCTTGCTTGCTATGCAAGCATGAGGCTTTGAAGACAATCCACAGACCCCACGCTAAAAATACTGGGTGTAGTGCATGCTTGTAAATGCTGGGGAGCAAGCACAGGTGCACGCTGGGGTCTCACTGACTAGCTAGCATAGCCTAGCCTTTGGACCCCAGCCAATGAGACAACCTGTCTCAAAAGCAAGGTGGACAACATCTGAGGTTGAGCTCTGGCCTCTACACACATGTGCATGTGTACACGCATGAAAATGCACATGTGTGCACATACACACATAAAGACATTTTACTAGAGGGAAAAGAGGGGAAAATCATGATGATTGGAAAAACTGGCAGAGAGAGGAAAGAAGAACAGCCTGGCACAGAGGAATGGCTCTGCCTAGGAAAGAGAGCAGGCAGAACAGAGCATGTTGGTCCACGGGAAGAGGCAGAGGATTGTTCTAATTTTGTTCCTGGAAGGCCCTTCATGGCAGGAGAGAATCAAGAGACAGATTTAGATATGGTCAGATTTAGATGTAGTTTGTACCAGTTGCCTGCCAATGCCCTAGTGGTCCTGTAGGGTCAGAGACTTGTAGTTGGACTTAAGGGATATAGTGTGAAGACAGGTAAAATCCAGGCAGAGAGGGCTGAACCTGAGGATGAGTATGACAGACAGCTGTGATGGAGATTTTCTTAGCGACAATGGAGGCTT
Source organism: Rhizomys pruinosus (assembly GCA_009823505.1). Taxonomy (NCBI): domain Eukaryota; kingdom Metazoa; phylum Chordata; class Mammalia; order Rodentia; family Spalacidae; genus Rhizomys; species Rhizomys pruinosus. Next base: position 359,357 of record VZQC01009966.1, read on the forward strand.
TTAGAGAGCTAGATATTTATTTATATTATTTATTGATGTGTTCACATGTGTGCACATATGTGAATGTTGCATGTGATGTAGAGGCCAGAGGTCAATGTTAGATGTCTTCCATAATTGCTCTCCACCTTATTTTTTTAATTTTTTTTAATTTTTAAAAATTTTATTTATTTTTTATGTGTATGAATGTACTGTCTGCATGTAGGTTTGTGCACCTGTCATGCAATGCTGTGGAGGTCAGAAAAGGGCATTGGATTCCCCTGGAACTGGAGTTAAAGACAGTTCTTAGCCGCCATGTGGGTGCTGGGAATCAAACCCGGGTCCTCTGCAAGAGTAGTCGGCAGGTGCTCTTAACCTCTAGGCTATCTCTCCAGCCCTATCCACCTTATTTTTTGAGACAGGATCTCCCAACCTAAAGGTCATTGACTGAACAAGACTAGCTGGCCAGCAAGCTTCAGTGATTCTCATGTCTCTGCTTCCCAGTGCTGAGATTATAGGCATGCACCCATACCTGTGTGTGTATCCACAGAGTGCTGAGGGTTTGAATGTAGATTATTGTGCTTGTGCAATAAGGACTTTACCCATTGAGTCATGTCCTCAGTCTGAATACTGAGGTTTTACTCAGAGCCAGACAAATGAGTTTTTTTGACAGAAGAATAAAATATTTTGAAAAAAATTATACAGCAGAAAGAAAGGATTTTCTTGATGGGGCATGGGTAAGGGTGACCATACATCTTATTAAAAGAATCCCATTTGGTAATTCCTAAATCCCTAGTGTGAGTTATTTGAAGCTGGCCCTTGGTGTCCCTTTTGAAGTGGAAGTATGTGTAAGTCCTCATTTGGTTTACTGTTCCAGTGGGGCTTTTCTATCACTCTTTGGGTGCTTTTTGGAAAAACAGATTCTATATTGCACAGGTGAATTTTATCTTGGGCTGACTAGAGTTTGGCATCCACTGAAATGCCCAATAAGACATGGTAAGTTCCTTTTTTCTTCATTGACTGTAGTTTTTTTTAGGATAATCAAGTCATCTAGCTCAACAAGGATTAGAATCCTGACTAGGGGCTGGTAGAATTTTGTTTTCTAATATTACCAATTGTTTTTTTTTTTCAACTATACTTTCCTGTTGGGTATTTAAGACCATGTAGAGAGTCAAAAATTACCTTTTTATTTTAATTTTAAGGTATTTGAATCTCCTTAAGGGTTACTGTTGTAGTTTATTTTCAGTTGCTGTGACAAAACACTCTGAGCAATACCAACTTGGGGAGGAAAGGGTTTATTCATCTTACATCTCGCAGGTCACAGTTCATAATTAGGGAGCCCAAGGTAGGAACTCAGGGCAGGAACCTGGAGGCAAGAGCTGAAGCACAGACCATGGAGGAATGCTGTTCACTGCTTGCTCCCTTGGCCCATGCTCATCCTGCTTTCTTTTAAAAAATTTTTTTTCAATTTTATTTTATTTATTTATGTGTCTGAATGTACTGTTTTGCGTGTAGGTCTGTGCATCCATGTCGTGCAATGCCGCGGAGGTCAGAAGAGGGTCTTGGAATCCCCTGGAACTGGAGTTCTCCTGGAATTGGAGTTACAGATGGTTCTCAGCTGCCATGTGGGTGCTGGGGATTGAACCCGGGTCCTCTGCAAGAGCGGTCGGCGCTCTTAACCGCTAGGCCATCTCTCCAGCCCTCAGCCTGCTTTCTTATAAAATACAGAATGATCTGCCCAGGGTGGCACCACTCACAGTGGGCTGGCCCCCCCATATCACTCAACAATCAAGAAAATACCCCATAGAAGTGACCACAGGCCAGTCCAATAGAGGAAGTTTCCCACCTGAGGCTTCATCAACTCAGGTGTGTTAGGTTGACACTACAGCTCTTCAGCACAGTTACTCTCAGGGACTAATGGAGACCATCTTGGCTCCTTTACCGTCTGTTGTGATGAATCAGGGTCTTTCTGACTATGGTTTTCATTGGCAGCACAGGCAATATCTTTTCATCTAATGATTTTTCTCTTTATAGGATGTAAAATGTCCATCTAACCTATTGCATCTACCTACATGAGTTCTGTGATCAAGAGAACATCTGATTTACTGGAGTTTTAAGGCTTTTTTAGAGAGGTTCTATTATCCCTTGGTCTTGGCTGACCTTGGGGAGGGAAATATTGGCTGTCTTTTTATCTCTTTTATTCTCTTTGATTTTGGCTTCCAAAGGTGGTTGAATACTTAGGACAATTTTCTCAGTCTTAAGTAGCAAGTAATATATTTTAGTTTTAACTTTTGTGTAATATGGAGATAAATCTTAGATGAAAACAAAATGAATTTTAATAAATCATGATTTTGTTAAGACTCAGTTTTCCAAGTAGTTAAAAGTCTGACAAACTTAGCAGAGAATGTAAGTAGTTATCTTGATAAAACATAAAATCTTTGTTCTTAAATCAATTCTTAAAAATATCAAAATCAGATCAATGTCTTAAGAAAGCTTCATTATTTTAAAGAGAAGAAAATATTTTCAACTTATGTCTGCATACTTAACTTTGGCCTCAAGAATTTTAGTAGCCATCAATAATCACATATATGTTTATATATGTGATCTTTGTTTTTCTTTCAAAAGCCTTCTGTGACTTAACTGATCCTTCTGTGACATGTAGAAGCTTTCTAGCTTTAGCTTCATTTTCCTTTGTAAGGAAATCCAGTCATTTTACCTCAGGACAAAAAAAATCTTATTTTAACATACAAAATACTTCTTTATCTAAAAGGTATTTTTTTCTTTAATCTTCTGTATTAATGTATTTATACCGCTCTCTCTCTCCTTTACTTACAAGCTTTATTTTACTTTATTTTTTCCTTTAATATAATGAAATACTTTCCCTTTTCTCAAACATGTTTTGAGGGCATCATAGAGGCTTCCTGGAGGATTCCTTTATTCTCCTGTAGCAAACCACGGCTGCTATGGGGATGGGGATCAAGGGTCCATGTTTAAAGAGGGTCAAACGTTTTTCGAGGGTACCCACAGCAGCTTCCCAGGAGATTCTGGAAAGATACAAGCAAGGCCTCAGCTTTATGTTAATACGGGGTCACACTGCTACTGTTCTGGCTTTCTCTATTGCCAAGGAAGGCTTTGAGAAGATTAGCAAAGGTGTTAACCCAGTGGAAATCAGGAGAGGTGTGATGCTAGCTGTTGATGCTGTAATTGTTGAACTTAAAAAGCAGTCTAGCCAGGTGTGGTGGCACACACCTTTAATCCTAGCACTTGAGTTCAAGGCCAGCCTGCTCTACAGAGTGAGTTCCAGGCCAGCTGGGGCTGTAGGGAGACCCTGTCACCAAAAAGACAAAAAAAAAAAAAAAAAAAAAGCAGTCTAAATCTGTGACAACTCTTGAATAAATTGCTCAGGTTGCTACAATTTCTGCAAACAGTGACAAAGAAATTGAAAACATTATTTCTGATGCAATGAAAAAGGTTGGAAGAAAGAGTGTGAGTTAGAAATTATTGAAGGCATGAAACTTGATCAAGGATATATTTCTCCATATTTTATTAACACATCAAAAGATCAAAAACGTGAATTCTAAGATGCCTGTGTTCTGTTGAGTGAAAAGAAAATTTCTAGTGTCCAGTCTATCATTCCTGCTCTTGAAATTGCCAATGCTCACTAGAAGCCCTTGGTCATAATCGCTGAAGATGTTGATGGAGAAGCTCTAAGTACACTGGTTTTGAATAGGATAAAAGTTGGTCTTCAAGTGGTAGCAGTCAAAGCTCCAGGGTTTGGGGACAATAGGAAGAACAAGCTAAAAGATATAGCTATTGCTACTGGTGGTGTGGTATTTGGAGAAGAGGGATTGAATCTAAACCTTGAAGACATTTAAGCCCATGACTTAGGAACAGTTGGAGAGGTCATTGTCACCAAAGATAATGCCATGCCTTTGAAAGGAAAAGGCAACAAAGCTCAAATTGAAAAGCATGTTCAAGAAATCATTGAGCAACTAGACCTCACAACCAGTGAACATGAAAAGGAAAACTGAATGAACATTGGCAAAGCTATCAGATGGAGGAGCTGTGTTGAAGGTTGGAGGGGCAAGTGATGTTGAAGTGAATGAGAAGAAAGACAGAGTGACATGTGCTCTCGATGCCACAAGAGCAGCTGTTGAAGAAGGCATTGTTCTAGGAGGGGGGTCGTGCTCTGCTTTGTTGTATCCCAGGCTTGGCCTCAATAAAACCTGCCAATGAAGATCAGAAAATTAGTACAGAAATTATTAAAAGGGCACTGAAAATTCCTGCAATGACTATTGCTAAGAATGCAGGTGTTGAAGGCTCTTTGATAGTTGAGAAAATTCTGCAACGTTCCTCAGAAGTTGGATATAATGCTATGCTTGGAGATTTTGTGAACATGGTAGAAAAGGGAATCATTGATCCAACAAAGGTTATAAGAACTGCCTTACTGGATGCTGCTGGGGTGGCCTCACTGTTAATTACCACAGAAGCTGTAGTCACAGAAATTTTTTTTTGTTATTCATTTATTGTTTTTTTTTAATTTATTTTTATTGATGCTTTGTGTATTTCATACATCATTTTCCAATTCAGTTCAGGCATATATCCCCTTCCCTTCCCCCCACCCCACCCCTACCCATCCCAGATCATGCATTCTGCCATAAGTTTTCTGCATCTTTCTCTGCTTTTTTGTTTTGTTTTGTTTTCATTTTTTTTAACAATAAGTGATAATTTGTGAGTACAAGCATCCTTCATGTAAAACCAATTTGCAAGCAGTTGTGCCCAAACCCACACAGCTCATGGGTCCCACCATCCTGGAAGGGGGGGCTTGTATGTTCAATCAAGTTGATCAAATGAGTGTCCAGTCTATATTGTTGTAGTTTCACCATTAACCCCAATCGAAGCCCTTACATTCTACCACGCCCCCTCTTCCGCAGATTGTTCCCTAGGCTTAGAAAAGGGGCACAGGTGGATGAGAAGCAAAACGGAAATTTTTAAAGAAGAGAAAGACCCTCCATGTAGTGCATTTACAGGGTGAGGGTAAAACGTGGAAGGTGGAGGCCACATAATTTTGACATATGGTAGGGCTGTTTGTTGGATGTAATGGGAGCCAACTTTCAATCTTTAGCCCAAAGGAAGGTTTTTCTGCATTTGGGGCAAGGAGTCTTGGGTTTGGTGAAGGGATTTGTGCAAGATTGCATAAAGTGACCCTTCTTGCCTCATCCCCAACAGACAGGGAACTTGGAAGTTTCGTGTGTCTTATGGGAAAAAGCTTGTAAGGAGGCAATGAGCACCTCAAAAGGAGCCAAGGCAGGGTTAAGGTCACGGGTGGTGATGACCCATTTATGAAGGTCTTCATTATGTACTGATGCAACAGCATTGCAGGTATGAGAATTCATGCCTTCCCAGGTGTATGAAACACTTGCATGACACTCGTACACTCGTAGGGCACACTTGTATGAAGCCACAGCAACAAAGCACCTCTCGCTCGTTCTCCTCAAAGCTGTTTATTATTCAGGCAGGCAGGTCTTGTCAGAACGGTTTATTCAAGCACATCTTTTCTCCTTCTCCAAGCCTCTCCCTCTAAGCCTTCTCCTTCCTCAGGCAAGCAAGCTTCTCTCTCAGACTTGAAAGGAGAGAGAGAGTGTCTATCTTCCTCAGGCAAGCAAGCTTTTCTCCTAAAACTAGAAAGGAGAGAGAGTCCCTTCCTCAGGCAAGCAAGCTTCTCTCCTAAGACTAGAAAGGAGAGAGAGAGTCTATCTAGAAAGTCCCTCTATTTATCCACCTTCCCAGCCCAGGTTGCGTGGCTGGTCTATTGGTATCATCTGGCCTGATCTTGTATACAGGGTGCACCTGCACAGCTCAAACAGTGAGCGTGGCTTTACTTTGAGGTAGGAGGGAATCAGGTGTTAATCATAAGACTCAGGTGTTAGTCATAAAACTTTGCTATAATCTCGGGTGCCTTCTTAGAACTGTCGCCACACCTGCTCTCCACATCTCCCCCTTTTTTATTATTTTAGTAAAGAGATTTTTAACTGTTTTCCCTTTTCCGGGCTTTAACTGTTTCTTTTTTGGACTTTAACTGTTTCTCCTTTTTTGGGCTTTAACTATTTTTTCCTTATTGTCCCCCATTTACCGGGGAGCCTTCCCCCCTTTACTGGGCTTTAACTGTTAACTATTCCTCCTTTTCTGGGCTTTAACTGTTCCTCCTTTTCTGGGCTTTAACTATTTTTTCCTTATCTGGGCTTTCTTTAACTATTTTCCCTTTTTTGGGTTTTAACTGTTCCCTTTACCGCGCTTTACTTTCCCTCTTTTCCGGCTTTTAACTGTTCTCTTTACCGCGCTTTACTTTCCTTTCCCCGCGCATGGCGGTGCCCCAGTCCTCAGTTCAGCCTCTGCTATGAGAAAGCCCGAACCGCGGCTTTGGCGGGGCTGCTCCGCCTCCTCGCCTGCAGGCTGTCCAGTGCACGGCGGTGCCCCAGTTCCCAGTTCAGCTTTGTCACGAGAAAGTCCAAACTGGAGGAGGCTGTTCCACCTCCTCGCCTGCAGGCTGCTGGCCGCCGACACGTCATCTCCTGCGCGCCTTAAGCAGGGTGGACCAATGTAATGCATTTGAAGGTTAATTGCCTATTGGGTGAGAATTTGTTCAAAATAGGGAGAATCGGGGCCAGCTTCTTGTGCTGCCTTATGACTAAGGGATATGTCAGAAAGGAGGGTGGAGATCCAGGGCTGGGATAGGTCAGAAAGGAGGGTGGAGATCCAGGGCTGGGATAGGTCAGAAAGTGGGGTAGGGATCCAGGGCTGAGAGGCAGTGTTGGGATCCACATTAACAGGGAATGCATGCAGGTGCGAGGGTGGATGAGGGGACTTAGTAGGGACAGCTGAAGGCAATTTTTGTGAGTTGCGAGCAGTAGGGGAATTCTCTTCATTCGATTCGAAATCAGGTATAGAGGGGAGGGCCAGTTTGTCTTCATTGTTTTTGTAACAGCCTAGACACGACACGGGTGCACAAACCTGCATGCAGACAGTACATTCATACACATACGGAAATAAATAAAAAAAAAAATTAAAAAAAAAAAAAAAGGCTTACAATTGGGCTGGAGAGATAGCATAGGGGTTAAGAGTGCTGAACCTGCTCTTTGCAAGGACCAAGTTTCGATCCCCAGCACCCACATGGTGGCTGGACCGTCTTTGGCTCTAGTTCCAGGGAATCCGAAGCCCTTTTCTGACCTCCGATGGGTAGCATTGCACGGGTGCACAACCTACATGCAGACAGGTACATTCTTGACCTAAAAAATAAAACCGGGGCTGGAGAGAATGGCTAGTGGGTTTTAGGAAGTGCCCGACTGTCTACCTTGCCGAGGACCCGTTCAATCCTCCGCACCCACATGGTGGCTGGGAACCATCTTTTAACTCCGTTCCAGGGGAATGGACACCTTTCTAACCTCTGTGGTTTGCCACGACAGGGCACATGGGGCACAAACCTATTATGCAGACAGTACACTTCATATCACATACAAAAATAAATAAATAAAAACAGGGGATGCTTACAATATGGTGAGTGAGGTTGCCCACTGACAGCCGGGGGAAGAGGGATGGGCAGGCAAGTGCTTGGATTGAGCTAGGACAGATCAAAAGTGTCTGTTGTCGGGCTTAGCTATGGAGGACTCTCCAGGGGACATTTTACTCCCTTGGCCATATGTCCCCACATGTGTCTCCAGAGTGGCATCTCTTTATATACAGAGGGCCAGGTTCCAAGTCCTGAGTGAATCAGCTCTTATGTGGACTTGTCAGGCTCTTGGTGGAGCTGCCAGTGCTATTTGGCACAGCGCAGCGTGGGGTGTGTGTGTATCTCCCTAATAACGAATAAAAAGGACGATAAACGAATTGAAAGTCAAGGGAAGGGGGCTGTAAGCACAGAAAACACAAAGGAGTCTATTCACCGGGAAACGCAGATGTCTCACAAATGCAGGGGGTGGAGGTGGGACAGAGACCAAGTTGGGCACCAGATGTGTAAACTCCGTCGTGACTGCTTCAGAAGTTTCTAGGTCACGGCTGAGAAATGGAGGTGAGTAGATGGTGAAGTCAAACCCACAACACCAAAGGAGTAGGGTGAAAGCAGCAGATTGTGAGCTCCGGCAAACTCGTTTTTATCAGGAAAATAGGGATATATATAATTATATATATAAATTATATATTAGTATATATATATATAGATTTAATTGTCCTCTACTCTTCCGGAGACGTGTCAAGTGTTGATCATTGGCTCAGATCGCTGACTTAGCTGTTGCCATGGTTAACTTCTGAGAACAGGTTAGACCTGTTCAGCAGGCAAAGCAATAATCACACTGGTGTGCAGGTGGGTAACACTCTACATACATTGTTAAAGGAACTTTTTGGGCCTTCTTAGGCAGATTTTATTGCCAACTTGGATTATTTATTTAATTATTTGTTTATTACTTGTGATATGATGTTTGTGATGTGATATGATGTGTGCATGTGCACGTGTATGCGTGCATGCATATGTTTGTGTGTGTAGTTATATTGTACTCAACAACAGCTTGGCCTTGAGGCAGTTATGGTCTTGTACTGAGTCAGAAATGGCTTATCACAGTCATCAATCTTAAACTGTCATCCATACTTTGCACAAAGCATTTGACCTTCAGGTTCAGTTATTATCCCTGGCTCCTGATGGTCACACTCTTATATAATGCACACCTCTGAGTATTAGTGGGACCTACAATTTTCTTTATTATTTATTATGTGTGTGTGGGTATGAGCTATGGGGTAGGTGTGGATGTGTGTGCAGGCAGAGGTCAATGTTGTTTCCCTCTCTTGCTCTTTACCCTAGTTTTTGAGCAAGCACAATACTGACCAAGCCAATTCCCAGCCAAGGGCTGAAGACTCCTTCTGTGCTCCAGAATGTAATCATATCTCTCATTTATCGATGCAATGATCTCTGGTTCTGGGTGACCCTATTGGCTCCAGAGCACCTCTGATCTGGCTTTCTCTCCAATTGGGGCCACATTTTTGGCCCTTGGGAAACACTGCTATCTCCCTGTTCAGTACTCTCCTTGTCCACATTCACCATCCCAATTTCCCCAGGTGAGAGTTGGATCCCAGTCCTCTATAGCCTCCAGCTATAGGGCCACACTCAGCTCCCCAGGAAGCCTAGTAGGTGGGTTTACAACCTACTGTGCCCTAAGGAGAGGATCCCCCCCCCTTTTTTTTTGAGAGAATCCCTTTTTACATTCTTAGAGAGTGAGGCAATTGGTTGAGAATGAGGTCCTGGGTCCAGCATTTAACAATTCAATTGTGACTCTGGTGATCTGTGTCACAGGCACTTCATTGCTGAGAATCTATTGCCACTATATTGAACTTAAATGGAAGCAGGAGAAGTTCTGCCCTATAATCCTATGGTATTTGCAAAGGGCAAACATAGTCCATGTGAATTTTCAATAATGTTAAAAAAAATCTTTCTGTTGTTGGACCTGGCTGTGTTCAGAACCCTGTTTGTGGAAAGGTGATCCCCAGATGACGGAGCCTATGTGAAGGTCTGAACCTCTGTCCTATGTCTCCTACTCTTTTTTTTTAAAATTTTATTTATTATTTATTTATTTATTTATTTATTTATTTATTTATTTATTTGTATGAATGTACTGTCTGCATGTAGGTTTGTGCACCCGTGTGGTGCAATGCTACAGAGGTCAGAAGAGGGTTTCAGATTCCCCTGGAACTGGAGTTCTCCTGGAATTGGAGTTACAGACAGTTCTCAGTTGCCATATGGGTGCTGGGGATCGAACCCGAGTCCTCTGCAAGAGCAGTTGGTGCTCTTAACCTCTAGGCCATTTCTCCAGCCCGTCTCCTACTCTTTTTAAAGACTTTTTAAAAATTTATTTATTTATTATTTTTTAAGTGTATGAGTGTACTGTCTGCATGTAGGTTGGTGCACCCGTGTCGTGCAATGCTTAAGAGGTCAGAAGAGGGCATTGGATTCCCCTGGAATGGGAATTAAAGATGGTTCTTAGCCGCCATGTGGGTGCTGGGAATTGAAGCTGGGTCCTCTGCAAGAGCAGTCGGTGCTCTTAACTGCTGAGCCATCTCTCCAGCTCCATGTCTCCTACTCTTTTTTTTTTATTGTTATTAAACTTTTTCCATGTGTCATATATCATTTCTCAATCAAATCTAGAGTTGATTCCCTTTCCATGCCCCCCACCCCACCTGAGTCCCTGCATTCTTCCATACATGTCTTGCATCTTTTTCTGAGTCTTTCCAGAGTTTTTTTCAGTTCTTTTGTTGTTGTTTTCTCCAACTTGTATTGCCACAGTATATATACATATACATATATATATATATACATTATGATATATATATATATATATATATCACTTGAATTAAAAGTGCAGGATTTATGGTTGTTTGGGATTTCCAAGGAGGAACCTTTGAGCACTTCCTTAAGGAAAATATGACATCTTTTAGGAAAAAAAGCCTCCTTCTCTTGATGCACCCAAGAGAGCAGGCATCCTTCAGCGGGACTTGGAATAGGTATTCTCCCCCATCCTGGCTTCTGTGGTATGTCTCATCAAAGGAAATTACATTTTCATTTTCCTATGACCTGTGGGTGTTATTTCTTAAAACTTAGCAAAATAAATTCTTCCCATTTCATGCACTCTGCTGCCACATAAATTTAATTATTAGGTCAGTCGAGTGGCACAATGAGAAGAAGCTCAAGGCTGTGCGTATTAGAACCAATTAGTATAGACCTTGCTTTAATCTGCTTCCACCTTCAGTGTCCAAGCCCTTTTCAAGGCTGTGAGTTCAACAGAAGGATTTATGGCAAAGTGGGAGGGGGCTGAGCCACATTTTAGCCATATGGAGACAGTGACTCATTTTTGTTCCGATGTGTTTTAGCCCCAGAGTCTAACACTAAAGAGATTCATTCAACGTGCCCTGGAAATCTGTGTGCTTGTCATTGAGAGGTACATGTTTAGTGAAAATGAATCTATTGCCTGACCCTGGAGCAGCTCAGAGGCAGAGAGGGTTGAGAGGAAGAGATTGGAGACACAGCACAGCCAGTCTCCTAAGACCAACTATGCTCATCTGCTTCACCTTGCCTGGGAGTTCTTTCCAAACTGGTCTCCAGAATTCAAGTGCTAGCCTCTCATTGCCCCACCCTTCTGTACTTCCATTTTGGGGTCCTAGCTACCCTCCTCTGAGCCAATCTCTTGGCTCTCATCATTCATGAAGGTCCCTGAACTGATGGTACAAATGGACCTGGACCACTTCATTTAGGGTGAGAACTTTGTGTTCACACAACCATGGCTGTGGTCATGTGTTAGCCTAAGACCTTGCAGCTGTGTTCTCTGGGTGAGATAAAGAAATGCAAAAGTCTGAAACGCTTACCTCCAGAATGCAATGTCCATTATGTATGTCAAACATAATGGACTTACTCCAAAAGACATCTCCTGCTTATTGTGATTCAATTTACCATCTGGCTTCCACTTTGATGCTGCTTCAGCTCAGAGACTTTTAATCTTCTCCAGGGTCTCTAAAGTGGTGCAAAGTCTAATGCCTCAGGCCAAATTGCAGGAAGTCATAGATTGCCAAGCTCTCAGGGATCTTTCCTCTCCCACAGGACTCATTTTCTATCAACCCATTTGTGGTTCCTCAAGCCTACTTTCTGGGCCCTTTCTCACCTCCAACTCCTCTTTGCTGTTCCCTATCAGTAACTGTACTCTCCTTTATCGAGCTGGTGAACTCAATTGTCCCAAGACCCAGATTCTGCTTCTTTCCAGACTATTCCAGTACATGTGAGCCTGTTTTCCTTTATGCCAACTCCCATGCTTTATATTGGCTTTCATTCACACAGAGAGAGCATCTCAACTGGGGTTAGGGAACCTTGAGCATTTTTTTTTTTTTTTTGCTGTTTTTGAGACGGTCTCCCTGTAGCCCCAGCTGGCCTGGAACTTACTCTGTAGATCAGACTGGCCTTAAACTCACAGAGATCTGCCTGCCTCTGCCTTCCAAGTGCTGAGATCAAAGGTGTGCACTACCATGTCCAGCTCCATTTTTGTGGTCACTGTTATTGATTTATTCATAATAATTGTACGAGTGGGGAAAGATGTGATCCTTTGACACATCTATACATTATGCAGTGACTGAGAATCATCTTCAACATTCCTCATTTCTTGGTAGAAAAAACAGCCTTGCCATGTGCCATAAAAGCTCCCAGGCATAGGGAAGGGGAGGCTGACAGTGGGTAGCTATTTGGAACTTATAAATGGTGAGCTTTGAATGACATGAGGGTGGCACTGGCAGCCTCACCAGTCTGCATAAACTCAGTTTCTAGATCCTACACCTGATTCTGTCACTAATAAGGTCCCGAGACCCATTTTCTTCAGTTACTCCCCAACCAAAACAGGATTGGAGACTTCATCTCTGTAAGTAGATTGTGCACTCCCTGGGAACACAGACTATCCTTGGGTACTTTCTCCCAGTTGTGGGTTTAGTTTCATCTTGCTGCCTCTTCTGAAAATCATTGTAATCGAAACCTATGGGAGATGTGGACCATGCAGAATACCTATCTTCCTAGGAGATCCGATAAAAATTAATCTTGATTGTCCAGTAGACCAGATCTAGAATAGCCATGGAAACAAATCTTTGGGTTTTGTTTGCGAGAAAGTTTCGAGTCTGGGTTAATTGATATGTGAAGACCCACCTTAAATGTGGGAGGTACCATTCAGGCTGGGGTCCTGGACTAAATAAAAAGAAAGAGAGCAGAGCACTAGCATTCATCTCTCTCTGCTTCCTGACTGTGGATGCAATGTGACCAGCTGGCTCACAGTCCTGCTGCCAGGACTTCCTACCACAATGACCTGTGTGCCCTCGAACTATGAGACAAGACGAACCCTTCCTTTATTAAGCTGATTTTGTCAAGTATTTTGTTACAGCAAGAAGGAAAGTAACTAATACGTGGACCAGGCAGTTTCTCCTATACTAGGACCTCTTTGTTGCTCAGCCCTGGTCTAGCAGCAGGTGTTATGTGATGAGGGGAAATGGGTACACAGTCATCCCTATGCTCTAGGCACATAGAAATACATGGCACAAAGACTAAATGTTCCCTTATTTTTAGCTGTATGGCAGGTGCATGATCACAGATTCCCTTGTATATATAATTGTGAATAGACACATTCTAAAATTTCACCCATAGACATTAGGTATGCAGATATTCTCCTTGGAATGGGCCATTAACTGCCGTTTATGAACTGGTCTAAATCCCGTGAACAGAGCATCCATGGATGACCTTGGTTCAGGTGTCATTAAATTATTCTGCACAGTATTTGGCTCCATTCTGCAGTCCCTGGTCTGAAGGTGGGCTAATTATTACACAGTCAGTAGGCATGTCCTTTTCATATTCATGGGCTTAGCTTCTCCTTGGCTGTCTGCTTGCTTCTAAGTGCTTTCTGAATAAGTCTTGAAGTTTTAATCTGACTTTTCTGAAAGTGTGGTTTAATTTTCTTCAGGAATCACCCATGTTTAGAAATCATTTCTGGAAGTGACTCTGGCAGTTCAACCTAAACATAGTTAGTTTTGAGATGGGGAAAGTCATGACTAATTGGGCTTTGGAACAGGAGGCCTGGTGTAGTTATTCAAAAGTTTGAGTTTGCCGGCCATGGTGTGGCATGTCTTTAATCCTAGCACTCAGGAGGCAGAGGCAGGTGGATCTTTGTGAGTTCAAGGCCAGCCTGGTCTACAGAGTGAGTTCCAGGACAGCTGGGACTACAGGGAGAGCCTGTCTCAAAAAGACCAAAAATATAGTTTGAGGTTTCCTTTTGTGATTCTCTCTCTCTCTCTCTCTCTCTCTCTCTCTCTCTCTCTCTCTCTTTCTCTCTCTCTTTCTCTCTCCCTCTATCTATCTATCTATCTATCTATCTATCTATCTATTGTCTATCTATCATCTATCTATCTCTATTATACATACACAGACTCAATGCAGTTAAAATAAAGGTGAAGAAATTGAGACTACAATCTTAGAAATAAAATAAATGTTGAGGAGGTGAGACTGCTACACTGTTGATACTTGTTACGGTTAATACTGCTAACTTGACAGGATCTATAGTCACCTAGGAGACAAGCCTCTGCAGGTGTCTGTGAGGGAGTTTCTAGATTGGGCTTGTTGAGTCGGAAGACCTATCTTTTTTTTTAAATTTTTTTATTTTATTTATTTCTGTATGTGTATGAATGTACTGTCTGCATGCAAGTTTGTGCACCCGTGTCGTACAATGCCGCAGAGGTCAGAAGAGGGCGTCGGACTCCCCTGGAACTGGAGTTCTCCTGGAATTGGAGTTTCAGATGGTTCTCGGCCACCATGTGGGTGCTGGGGATCGAACCCGGGTCCTCTGTAAGAGCAGTCAGCGCTCTTAACTGCTAGGCCATCTCTCCAGCCCGGAAGACCTATCTTAACTGTTGACAGCACTATCCCATGGGCTGGGGACTTGGGCTCAATACAAAGGAGAAAGCGAGCTGAGCACCAGCATTCATTTTTCTGTTTCTTGATTGTGGGTGTGATTTGACCAGCTGTCTCAAGCTCCTGTCACTGTGCCTTCCCCAGCCTGATGGCCCTCAGACAATGAACCAGAGAAAAACTTCTTTCTTAAGAAGTTTTTTAATCAGATATTTTGTCATGATGATGAGAAAAATAACTAATATACTAGTGTTCTAGGCAAGTATGAGAGGTGATTACAAATTGGGTTCTGCACTTCTGAGTATCCAAACTGAGGAACACTATGCATAAAATGTCAATGTCTTTAGAAGAAGAAAATTCACCAACTTAGTAGAGGTTCAGTTTCTTATTACTACTAGATCTGTGGGTTTTTGTAGTAGGTATGCATGGTTATAACGAAGATGATTTCAGCTGTTGTGTGGGCTGTGCTCTGCTGTGTAGTCTCTGTATGATTATGCACCAGACTGATCCAAGTGAGTGGTCTCTAAGGAGCCAAGCTTCCAAAGGGAAAGAGAATGGGTTCCCATGGTAGTCCTATGTAGCCCAAACTACCTCAGAGACCACCTGTCGGTCCAGGTCACTCTGGATATCCAAGAAGACTCAGAGGAAGGCTCCTTTTCCATAGGAAAAGATCCTGAATGAAGTTCACTTGCTAGGCAGGGAGTGAGACATTCTTTGGCACCTGTAGGTATCACTGTTCTTCTCTGTCCTGTATATAACCATCCTGGCAAGAATGAAGGTGTTCTAAAGGGACACTTGTGGCTCTCCATTTGGCTAGCAGATTATTAAAATAATATGCCCAAAGGAACTGAAATTTCCCCCAAAGTCTCATATGGAGAGAAGGAAAAGCCTGGTAACCTGGTATCTGGGAAAGGAACTTGTCTCTTTTATGCAGTTCTGACAACTTGTCAGATCACCTTACAGAAAAGACTGCACTCTAGACACTGACGGGTCAGTGGTGAGCAGGACAATACCCTGAATAAGACTGCTTAGTTATGCATCATTCTTACTTTCTATTTAAACCTAAGACTTGTGTCAGGACCTCAAATATGGACAAGGGAGAAGGGTCACAAGACCTCTTTGTTCCTCTTCCTAATGTGGCCACGTTGAGTACATCTCCTTTTCCTGCATTTCACTGTTAATTGCATCTTTAATTGGTCTGCTGAAGCAGGGTAGTTGAACATAACTTGTTAGGGCTGTTAGGTCCTGGGATCTGACCCTAAACCACTCCTATAACCTGAATGGCTTGAAGCAGTTCAGTGTCAGAGCAGCCTGGCCTCAGGAGACTGGGTGGTGGATTGGGTTATCAGAGCCCATTCCTCTATGCTTCTTGCTTCTAATGGTACTTAGAGGAAAGGCACCCCAAGGAGGTGTGATTGACCAGAAAGTACCAGTGGCACATGTCAGAAATATCTGTTAGAGTTGTATTCTGAGCATGCAAACTCTGAGTGTTGCTTGGGTCATTTTCTGCCAGTGAGAAGGGACTTTCAATACCCATGGAAGCAATAAACTTTAAAAGATGGTTTCCTTGCTGAGTGTGTGTGTGCATGCAGTT
The DNA here is from genome assembly GCA_009823505.1 of Rhizomys pruinosus. Lineage (NCBI taxonomy): Eukaryota > Metazoa > Chordata > Mammalia > Rodentia > Spalacidae > Rhizomys > Rhizomys pruinosus. The sequence continues at coordinate 375,388 of VZQC01009966.1, forward strand.
CTGAACTCTAAAGGCTGATATGTCTTATTTTGCCTCTAATTGAACCTCTCCACCAACAGTTTTTCCCTTGCTCTGATCATTTATTATGGATTATTTTCACTTTCTAGAACTAATGTCTTGAGATTGCAACTCAGTTCCTGGCAGCACAGAAAAGCACCTCCTCCTGATCGGGTGCAGGGAACCATCACAGCATGTGAATCAAGGGAAGCCCATGGCCATGACGTTCCTGATTACTGTGCTCTTTTTGCTTCTGTGGATATGTGGATGGATCAAAGCTGTGAAGAAACTTGTGGTTCAAAGAGACTCCTAGGAGATAATTTTGCTACAGGATTGATCAGTGTTAAGATGTGAAAAGTGCTTATTGGGGAGCCATGGAGTACTACCTACCACATTACCTGGGGGGCAGGGGTTGAGAACTGTTTGGAGACTTCAGAGCACTTCTTTATTTTCGCCATGCCTTTATAAGGGAGTATATCAGTTAGAGTATCCTTGTTGCTGTTGACATAAAATACTTCCTCTAAAAAGGAATTTACCAGCTTATTTGTTTTCAAAGATAGGATTTTCTGATGGTTAATCTTGCTTGTTAACTTGAGTAGATTAGTTGGGGTAGACTCACCACGGAAACATACCTCTGGGTGTGTCTGTGGGGGCTGGGTTTAACCTCATCTAGTCACAAGGCTAAGAACAGGGAGAGAAGAGAAAGGCAATCCAGGTAAGGAGGGAAATTTGCCTGCAGGTTCCTGCACATAACAGGTACTGTCAGCCTACAGCAGTTACCAGTTTAATCAGGATCATTTGATAAGAAAATGGTACTCATGGGGCAGTTTTTCTTCTTTATATCACATGGTCAATTAATGGGGGGCCTGGGCCACCGATTTTTATTTTCTCTTGATTGCTTCAAGACTTAGCACAGTGTAACACTGGGTTAATGAAAAAGGATAATTCTAGGATGTGGGAAATAGAGTGGAGCCAGTCTGGGGCAAGTGATGATTAATATGGAAGCCTAGGAGCTAGGCAGCTATGTTGGTTATTTTTTGTTAACTTGACAGGAACTGGAGACATGTTGAGATAAGAAACCTCAACTGAGGAATTTTCTCTACTACATTGGCCCAGAGCACATCTGTGAGGGTGTTTTCTTGACTGCCAGCTGTGCCATAGGGTTGAGCCCTCTGGGTGGTGGCGTCCTTGGCAGGTTGGCCTGGGCTATAGAGAAGTAACCTAGGAAACAGCATCCCTCCATGGTTCTTGCTTCAGTTTGCACCTACAAGATTCTGCCTTGGATTCCCATCTTGGCCTTCCTTGATAGATGAGAGCTGTAAGCCAATAAACCCTTTCCTCCCTAAGTTGGTTTTCATCAGTGTTTTATCACAGCAACAAAAAGCATGCTAGGACAGTGACCAGCTGGTTTCTGGTTGCATTTGAAGCCAGCTTCACAATAGGTGATTCATGCCTGCTATTGTAATGTGGTCCGAAGCTCCTGTCTAGGGGAAATCCCAAGCCCCGGTGTAGGGGGGAATCTACTATTACAGTTTTGCTAAATGGTCAAACTGCCTTCCAAATATTTATCTTTCTACCCATGGAATTGCATGGTTCTCAACCTTGATCAGAGAAGCTTCTTCTGAAGTGGACAATGGTTAATGCAGAGACTTATAACTGGTAAAAGTTCTGAGAATAAGTGACTGTGAGTATGCAGCCATAAATAAGACATCTGTATCAGCCCCTGCCTGCAAGGCTCTGGGAACATTTCAGAAAAGGAGTGGAAAGAATGTAAGATCTGCAGGGTGGGGAAGAGTGCTGTGAAATTCTGTCTTCTGGACTCACAAACTTACTGCAGTTGAGGGTAGCTGCTCAAGTCTTGCACAGGATTGAGCCAGTTACAATTCCAGCATGAGTAGGGGAGGGGCTCATGAGGAGCTAAGGAGCTATTGGTAGTTAATGGCTACTGAGGGAGGGAGAGTCATTTTTCTTTGGTAGTGTAACCACTGGTGAGTTGCCCCTGGTGGATGAACCTGCACATTTGCATGTGGGCAGCAGTAATTGGACTCAGTGAGTTATTAAAAAAAGAAGGGGACATGAGATGGGGAGGCAGGGACATTTTGGGGGGACAGAGGGAGGGGAGGCAGAGGGAGATAATGAGGGGGTAGACATGATCTAAATATCTTCTCTGTTTCAAAAGCACAACTTTTACCTCAAAGGGAAGAGAGTTTGTTCTGGAGCTATACATGAGATCCCATGGCCTGGGAATAGGTTACCCCAAATGCCATGTTCCAATGTGGTAACAAAGAAATCCACAAATCAAGACACTTTTCAAATACAATGGTGGAGACATCAGAGAGGTGGTTATAGTGAAGCAGGAAGAATTCTTCCATAGGTCTTAGATGATAGCCAACAGGCTTCTTAGTCCTTGGGTTGGTGGAAGTTGGTTGTCTTTTAAGGTAATGCGTTCCAAAAGGTTTTATCTGTTAGTCACAAGATAAGTCAGACATAGAGGTTGGCAAAGAATGGCTGTTTAGGGTCTAACAATAGCCCAACTGTAATTAGGCTGTGGACCTGCAATATCTCAAGCTCTCCACAATCATTGAAGTGCTAACCAGTTGACCAGCCTTGCAGGTGGTTCAGTTGAAGATACAGATTTTTATCTGGCAACTGTCATTAGCGTACACATGTATGAACTTCTTAGGGGCTGGAGAGATGGCCTCGTGGTTTAGAGTGCCGACTGCTCTTGCAGAGGAGCCGGGTTCGATCCCCAGCACCCACATGGTGGCTGAGAACTGTCTTTAACTCTAGTTCCAGGGGAATCTGACACCCTCTTCTGACCTCCGCGGCATTGCATGACATGGGTGCACAAACCTACACGCAGACTGTACATTCATACACATACGAAAATAAATAAAATAAATAAAAATAAAAATAAAAAAGAATTAAGAAAAATTCTATCATCTTTCATCTATCTATCATCTATCTATCTAAAATTCTATCATCTATCATCTATCTATCTATAATCTATCTATCTACTATCATTTATCACATATGTATCAGTCAAGTAAAATGAAAGTCTAGGAAGTAAGCTATAACTCATTTTGGAAGTCTGTGAAACAGGTGAGAATTTGGGGTGACTCAACAGTCAACTCTACTGAAGAAAAAGATGGGACAATCATGAAAGGAAATGTGCAGGATTTGAACTGAACTGGGTCATAAATGCCAGAAGGCCTTTGAGGAGGTGGTGACATCCAGCCTAAGTCATCTGGGCAGAGAGAGCATGGATGGGATGCTGGTTGGTGCTTCCCCGCCATCACCACAACCCCAATCCTAGTATACTATACTATGAATGAAGAAGTATTGAAATTTATGGTGCACAAGAGAAAATGCACAGCACAACCACACTTTTAGGTCCTATAGGGGTTAGTGTTCTTGGAGTTAAATGGTGAAACTTGGATGACATTTTGGGTCCCCACCACCCATTCTGAACTGAGAAGGACACAGATGTTACTTGAGTTGTCAGGATCAGAGCCTGGGCCCTGGCCCCATAACAAACATGGCTGGGGCACTCATCCTCAATTGGCTAATTAAACAGACAAATAAGAGTGAAAAGCAGAGAAAGGCACTTAGGTCAATATGCCCCAGTGGGAAGAGGAACAGAGAGATTCAGTCATGCCCCAGCCCAAGTCCATCTTTAGGGTCCTGACATGAGGTTTACCTTTAAATAGAAGACCAGAGAAATGTGTAACTAAGCAGTCTTGGTCAGGTATAGTCCTGCCCATCATCATGATCTAAGCTACAGTCTCCCCTGCAAGGTGGTCTGATAAGTTGTCAAAATTGTTTGAAATGTCTCCCTGGGAGGTAAGTTCCTCTTCTGGCTGGTATCAGCCTACTCCTCCCATCATGAGATTCCTGGAGAAATTCCAGTTCCATGGGGACCATCGATTCAACCATCTGATAGCCCAAGAGAACGGCCCATGCATCTCTTTAGAACATTTTCATTCCTGCCAGCATGGTTATGGAGAGCGACTGCAGTACTGGTGGTGTTTACGGGACAGCAGGGCACACTGAGGCAGCATAAAATTGTAGGACTCAGGTTGTTCACATGGGCATTAAACGGATGGTGGGGGAAATCCTCTAAAACAGGGTTGGTCACTAGGAAGCATTGTAGATAAACATGGGGACTCCTCGAGCTTCTTTGTCCCCTGGTCTGGACATGGCCACTGCTGCCTTCCTTCCTGCTCAGGACGGGGGTGCTGTCCCTATGCTAGGAATGCAGTATGGGCTCCAGACTCTCTAAATTTTCATTAGGACCATTTATTCCACACCATCTTGTCATAGTCTTTGCTCATCCCTGGTTTCAGCTTTGAAATGTCTTACATGCAGTGTTCGAGAGGGACTCTGGGACAGCTTGGTGAGGGTAAGAAATTTATTAGAAGCATTCTTAACAACATGGACATCAGGCAGACAACATGGTGGGTGTCCTGAAGAGGAATGAAGCCTGCATGGAAGACTTGGGGCTCCATATTATAGATCTCTGAGGAAGGTTCTATTGTGAGCCTGGAGTCAGGCACTCTTATTCCACAGCAGGCTGGAGAGAACCGGGCAGGGAGCAGGAAGCAGGAAGCAGGAAGCAGGAAGCGACCACTCTTACCACTTTGACATGTCTGAACCTGTAACCCTATGAACTCACTTCCTCAAGCCAGAAATCCAGGCACTTGGAAGTTAATTCACTAGAGAATCATAGCCGGTGATCTCAGAAGAATGCCTTCAGGGCCTGTGAGAAGAGCAGAATGGGCTTCAGGTATTATGGCCTGAGCGGGAGTCTGGTCTGCATTCTAACAGGCTTCCTTCACAGGAGACCACAGTTGAAGCCTCTTGGGGGCACTAGTGGCAGAGTTTTCTGCTCTTGATGCCTGTCAGTATGTCAGGAGAAGTTGGCTTAGACCTCCTGTGGCTAGCTGTTTACCCTGGTGGGATACCCCTGGAATACTCCCTGGGGAGACACTAAGGGTAACAGCAGTATATGTCTCCAGCCTCTCGTCTTTCCAGTGCAATCACTTGATCCTACATGACCTCTGTTGAGGTCAGCTTCCCTGAGTTGGAGGAAGGAGTAAGGCAGGTATGATTTCTCGAAGTGCCAGTTGCGGTGCTGCCACTCCTTGGGGTGCACAGCAGGTTAATTGGGTTAATTCAGATGCCCAGATATGAGACTTCAGACCTTGGTGCAATTCAACACTGCAGTGCTTACCTGCAGTCAAGAGAGCTGGGCCTACCATTGTTTTAACCTAAAACTTCAGTGAAGGCCAAATTTCTTCTTTTTCTCCCTCAGTAGAAGCCATATGGGAAGGGCCTCACAGCACAAGTATAGCCACTCCAATAGCTATCAAAGTGACTAAAAACATCCTGTGTTCATCACTCTGCAGTCCAGCCTTGGAGGCCAAAATGAGCAGCCCAATAGATGGATGCTCTTGGGAGCCCATCAAGAGATCTAATGGGTTAGATTTTGATTTGGACATTAAAAAAATACCCTCTGTTCTGGCTTTGCCTGGCTTCCTGGCTAGGACTTGTATTGCTAGTAACTTGCCTTTACAGCTGCCTTACATCTCTTTCCAAACACCAGTCAAGAACTTTCTTTCCTCCTTAAAGCTACAATTATAAAAATAAAATCACTGATGCACTTTTGGGGCCTTTTAGATAGGCTCAATGGAGGGATACACAGACTGCTACACTCAGTACCCCCATTAAACTAAATTAGTCCGATTAGTGAGTGGACCAATCCCATACTGGCAGTTAGGGTTACCTCTTCAGAGTGGGAGTGATGATGAAAATAGAAAGTAAAAGTGGGATAGGTGGTTTGGGGTTAAAGCCCCCCCAAAGAAAAAGACACAGTTTCTTTCTTGGCAACCCCCACTCCCCAATATCCTTGGATCTCTTCGAAGTCTCATTCTTGCCAGAGGTCAGAGATGCCAGAAGTATCTGGGGGCTCTGATTGGGTTCCTAAATGATTTTAGGTCTGTCTCTTCAGAGGGGGCACAGATAGAGGAGTAAAAGGCTGAACAGGAAAAACCAAAACCAAAACCAAAAACCCAACTCCTTCTGGTAAAAAAATTAGACTCTCTTTTCTGGTTGGAGACCTAATATTCCAGTTGGGTCAGGTTAATTATATGGGCAAAAGACCCTCCCTAGGAAGGCAGGTTTACCTTAAGCCATAGTAAAGAGATAGGCAGAATAGTACTTTAATGAGATAATGTGCTTTTCCTTCCCAGAATTCCTGCTCTCTCACAGTAGCTTACCAGCTTGCAGCTGTGCAACTTCTGTCTGTCCACTTTTCTAATTACTCAGAAAAGTATAACCTCTCTTTTTCTAAGCGTGCTTTGCCTAAACTTTGGGCATCCCAACATTTTGGGCATCTTTCCTTTTCTCTAGATATCTCTTCCCTACCATGCAGCTGCTAGTCCACCATGTGTCTGACTTTTATTCTCTCCTCCATTCTCCTACTCTGGGCAGCTGCTGAGATTTTGTTTGCCTGCCCATGGGTTTTTCTTTTAAACTAAACAGTTGTCCTCAAGCTTTCATTTGTGTCTATCCTTAAATTCTCTTACTAATGAGACTGAGAACTCCAAGAGGGGCCTCAGTTTCTCCTCTATCTTCTATATTTTCAGAAGCCCCTCACAAGTGAAGGTTCCTGGTTTTCAGATCCAGTTGTTCATAAGGGAGTGTATGTTAAATTTTAGGGAGCAAGAAAGGGAGCAGAGTCGGAGAATAGACCAGTGCCTGACCTTCAAGAGATCAAGACTGTGTTTATTCAGTGCAGCCAGTGACAGAAGATTCTGTAAGAATCTTTGGCAACAACAGTTGATTAAGCCTAGTATAATGATCTCATTATTTGGGATTCAATAAGGATTTAGTGGAAGGAAGAGGAGAAGAGGAGATGAGTTGGTCATTCCAGTCCTCCTTCCAGGCGTCCAGGTCCATTGAGGTTCTGGCCATGTCCTCAGCATATCCTGCAGGAGAAGGATTTCAGGACAAAGAGAAAGGTATGGGAAAAAGCCAGAACCACTTATTGGCATCTCCAGCCTTTAGCTATTGCAGAACAAGATTTGGAGTAGATAGTCATAGGTATATTTGGATTAGATTAACTCAAATAAATATTTAATATATTAATTATATACAATTCTTAATTATATAATATAATTTATTAATTATATATAACTAATTATATATTAAAATAGATATATTTGGATTGCATAGTTCTGACATTCTTAGCCTCAGGTAGGAACAAAGAACCAAGAGAATTTTCAGCTCTCAGCCAGGGAAAAACTAGCTGTTTTCCTTTGGGGTATTCACCCTAAAGATCTCTAGCCAGTTTCTACCTCCTATTCTTGTTACTTACTACTCCCTCTGAAGAGGGAATACTAACAGCCAACACAGAATTGGTTTTTTGGTTTGTCTGGCTTCTTCTATGCTGAATAGGGGCATGGAGTAGCAATTGGGGTACCCCTTCATTGGGTATATCTAAAAGCCCTCCAAAAGTGTATAGCTGTTAGCTATAAAGAGAAAAGAATGTCCTTGGCTTATGCCTGGTAGATGTGTGAGAAAGTAAAGGCAACAGTAGTTAGGCACAAGTTCTAGGCAGGGAACCAGGAAAAGTCAGAACAAGGTGAATCTTAAATGCCCATATCAAAGCCCATTAGAATTTCTGGATGAGGGTTTCCCAAAGCATCTATCTATCAGGTTCCTCCTATTTTTCTTTTGGAAGCCATGGATGGACTCAGGATTTGCTTTTCAGGCACTTTGGTAGCTTTTGGAGTGGCTAGAATCACAGGGTGAGTTCTCTCTCAAATGGCTTCTAGACAGGTAGTGACAAGAAACTTAGCCATCTTAATTTTTTCGATAAGAACAAGAGAGGGCTTGTCTTTCTTGACAGCAGGTAGGCACTGCAGTGTTGAACTAGGCTAAGATTTGAAGTCTTACACATGAGAAGCAGTTTTTTTTTATTAAGGAGAAAATCAGCTAGCAATAATTATCTCAATAATATTTTATGCAAACTTAAGCCTAATAATTTGGGAAACATACTTCTTCAGAGTTTAAAAGAAGCATACTGATGATTTTAACCATTTTTATTTATTATTATTATTTTCTTTTTACCGATCATCATCTTTATTTTATTTTTTTCATATAAATTTATTTTTATTTTTTTAACAAATCTAGACCCGTGTTCCCGCCCATTCCCCCACCCTGCCAGAGCTCATGCATTCTGCCAAATATGCTTTTCATCTCTTAGTCTTTCTCAATATTCTCCATGAGGAAGTTGACTGCTTTGAGCAGAAGTTCACTGTTTCAGTCAGTTCTTTGATGCAGTCTTTTCTGTTGTTGTTGTTTCCAATATGCATTACGCCCAACTGCTTTGGACAAAAGCTCAGGGGGCCCTACAC
>VZQC01009966.1:384931-418454 GCA_009823505.1 Rhizomys pruinosus
CTCCTCCTTTTTAATATAGTGCTTTGAAACACTTGCTAGAGCAATAAGGCAAGAAAAGCATATTAAAGGAGTACCTAATTGGAAAAGAGGAAGTCAAGCTTATCCCTATTTTAGCTGTGATATGATATGGTTTACTTAAGGATGCTAAAAACTCCACCAGAAAACTCCTAGTAAAACGTTACAGCTTCAAAGCAAAGTGGCAAGAATAACAAAATTAACTTAAAAAATAATGGCTTTTCTTTACACTAAGAACAAACAACTTGGAGAAGAAATTCAAAAGAGACCGTTCCACCCTCACAATAGCCTCAAAAAACAAATGAAATACCCTAGGAAACAAACCTAACCAAAGACACCAAAGCCTTCTACAACAAAAATTTTAAAAAAACCTTTAAAGAAAGAAATTGAAGAAGACATCAGAAGATGGAAAAACCTCCCATGCTCATGGATTGGGAAAAATTAACATTGTAAAAATGTCCATTTTAACCCGAAACTCTTGTATAGATTTAAAACGCAATCCCCAATAGAAATCCCCAAGAGTTTCTTTCACAGGCTTGGAACAAATCATTCTTAAATTCATTTGAGAAAAACAAAGACCCTGAATAGGCCAAAAACACCCTGAGTGAAAGAACTACATAGGGGGGATCTCTATACCAGACTTCAAAACTACACTACAGGACTATAGTCATAAAACACCTGTACTTGCCAAACAAAAACAGACCTGTTGACCAATGGAAACAAAACCAAAAGATCCAAATCTGAGCAACAAATACAATTTCAGCATCTTATATTTGACAAGGGAGCCAAAGAAGCCACAATGAGAAAAGAAGCATCTTCCAGCAAGTGGTGTTGGCAAAACTGGATCACCACTTGTAGACGAATGAAATTAAACCCCCTACCTTCGCCCTGTACCAAAAGCGTGAACCTCCAGATGGATTAAAAGACCTCAATGTGAAAACCCCAAACTTCTGAAGGTAATAGAAGAAAAGTTGGCGGCCAGGACTACAGACATAGGTGTAGAAAAGACTTCCCTAAATCAGACGTCAGCTTGTGCCACTAAAAATTAAAGATGACATAATTGACAAAATGGGACCTCATTAAAACTCAAAAGCTTCTGTACATTCAAAAAGAAACTTAATCAAGGAAGTGAAGAGATAAATTCCAGCAGAGTGGGAGAAAACCTTCCCTGCAGATACATCTGACATAACACTGATTTTAACCAGAATATAAAGACTACTCAGAAAACAAAGAAAAAGAAAAACTAATGACCCACTCAATAGATGGAGAAAAGGAACTTGAACAGAGACTTTCACAAGTGAGGAAATTAGAGATGTCTGATGACAACACCTCAAGAACTGTTCAACATAACTATCATTTAAGGGAAATGCAAATCAAAACCATTTAAGTTATCATATTACTCCAATAAGTCTGGCTAAAATCAAGAAAAATGTACACCAATGTGTGGAGAAGGTTCGTGGGGGAAACTGAATCACTCAATCCACTGCTTGTGGGAATGAAACATCTTGTACGACCTCTATGGAAGCAGTGTGGAGAACCCTTGGAAGACTTGGAAATGAACTTGCTCTCTCGACCCGATCGCAGCATACCAATCTCCTGGCATTGTACCGGCTCGGGAAAAATCACCCCTACCTAAACAGAGATACATGCACCGGCCAGTTTTTATTTCTGCTCTCTTCACAATAGCCAGGAGGTGGAACCACCTAAATGACCCCTCAACTGATGAGTGGATAGAGAATGTGGTACATCTACACAGTGGGTTCTATGTTCAGCAGTAAAGAAAGACGACTCATCCAAATGAGCCCTTTGCAGGAATGTGGCTGGAGCTAGAGGACAATCATGCTGAGTGAAGTAACACAGTCCCAGAAAATAAACGATGAATGGTTAATCTTCCCTCTATCTGTTAGATGCTGTGAACCAATACCTAGTTGTTTTCTTTTTTGTAGCTCTTTTGTTCGCTGGTTGGTTTCTTTATCTTTTTCAGCATGGGATCTTTTCAGTCTTTCTACTTCCTTCTGGAGCTTGTCATTCTCTCTCTCTAGGTCCTTCTTGAGTTCCTCATTCTCTTTTCTTAGTTCTTTAATTTGTTCTTTATGATCTTGTAGTTCTTTAAATATGTTCCCAATTGTGTTTCTGATGTCTGTGTCCTGGGGCATCCCCAGAGCGATCCCACTGCAGGAGTCTTCTATAGGGTTGGTAAAGCTTGGTACGAGATTATCCTGCCCCTTTCCAGTGTTGTCTCTTCTTTGTGATCCTGGCATATGGGCTTCTCCTTGCCTGTATTCCAATGTGAGTCCTAAATGCCTCTTCACTCTGTTGAAGGCTTGCTTTGCTTGCCTCCTTCAGATGCCTCTTCCTATCATTATTATTTTTTTGGTATTTTTGAGACAGGGTCTCCCTGTAGTTCCAGCTGTCCTGGAACTTGCTATGTAGACCAGGCTGTCATTGAAATCACAGAGATCTGCCTGCTTCTGCCTGCTGAGTGCTGGGTTTAAAGGTGTGTGCCACTATGCTAGGCTTGTTTTAATATTTGGTTATTTTAACCTTTGGTTGTTTAAGACCATATAATTGGCCCAAATTTACCAAGTCTTTGTTTTTTTCAAAGTCAGTTGAGGATCTGATCCTCAGGGGTCACTTGGATTTTGGCTGGGGCCGCTGGCTCCTTTGGCTTTTCTTTTACAAGTTCTGTCTATGTGAGGAAAGTCAGAAGATCATCCTCGACCATGGCTTCACTTGAAAGCATGGAGTAAAATTTCCTTTGTGTTGACCCTTCTTTCTGTAGACTGGTTTGAGCCCCTCTTGTGGGATCTCCATGATCTCCCTGAACAAGAGGACAGGTGACTCACCACAGTTACAGGACATTTTGAGAGATGCCCCTTAGTTCCCTGGGACTTAATTGACCTTGGAGTGCAAGGAAAAAAATTTTCCCTTTTAGTTACTTTGATCAGATTAGTATAGGCCATTAAGCATGGTTATTCAACATCCGTGAAGGTCAGTTACATCAGTCTGGTACTTTACTTGTGAAATATGTAGATAAAGCTCAAACAAAAACTCAAACATTTTTGAATAAACTTAGATTAGAATAAATTTAATATCACAAATCAAGTAGGCATAGCCCAGGAAAGTGATTTTAAAACAAATTTTTTAGGTTGGTATCAAATGAAGATTGCAAACAGAAGCAAGCTCTCTCCTTTCTTTTCCCCCATACCCTTTACAGATTTTTCAGAAGGAAGGGAGGAGATCGTATCATATACCTATAGACAAGAAACAAGCTGATCAGGATTTAGACCAAGATTATAGAAAAATGTTTTCTTCTGGATGTTACCTATTTGGTTTTGGGAGCTCCCCTTGAGCCAAATTATCATTATGGGCAAAAGAAAGTACCAAATTAACACTTTCATAATACAGAGAAACATAAAGGACATCTTTTAGTAGTCACAGGTAACTCCACTATCCATTTAATATCCATTTAAGCTAAGACTGTAATTAGGTGTGCAATACAAACCAGAGGAATGGATAGAAATTTTTGGCTGCAACAGTAGTTATTATAAGACCAATTCTGTATTTCTATAAACCTTCTCAGACTTTCAATAAAATTGCTTAAACATATTCATATCCCTTCTATTTTAGAAATATCCAGCCATCTTAATCTTCATATATAAATATTTTTATTAAAATATCTCCATTTTATATCCTTTTACCAAACTTTTACCTCATTTTTAATTGATGCCTTGAGAAATAACATTTAGAAACAAATTTACCATGTGTTGTAAGAATTTTACTAAGCAATTGATATTTACTCTATATATCTCTATCTATCATCTATCTATCTATCTATCTATCTATCTATCTATCTATCTACACACACACACACATATATATACATAGAGAGAGATGTACTTAAATTTAACATATATTTTTGAGTAATAGGTTCCACAATACAGAACCAGAATTAAGATAAGGATCAAAGAGATAATATTTTGACCTGAAAAAATATTTTTGGGTTTGAGATTACATTTTTTGATTAATTTTAACCCCAAATACATCTAAAGTAAATGAACAAAATGGAAACCTTAATTCACCTTGAAAGCAAACCCAAACCAAAAAAGGTACTTAACAAATGGGATTCTTATACAACTGGCTCATATATTGTTTTCTTTAACAGAAATAGTCTCTCAATTAGCATTCAAAAGTTTTTTGAAACATCTAGTAGACCTAGAAACACTGTTTAATAGATTTAAAAATGATTTAGGTACCCAAGTTCATAAGGACTTTAATATATCATCAATATTTACAAATCTGTATATGTACATTTTAATTAGGCATGGCAAAAATAAATCAATAATTTTGTGTACAAAAAAGAATGAGAAAAAACTAAAGTTGCCACAGTTTAAAAATTGTCTTGACACAAATAACACGCAAAACAATTATTGTAGACATACATGACACAATTACATAAGCTCTTAGCACATGAAAATAAATATATAAATGACATTACATAAAAATCTCAAACAACACATAAAAATGATTATTATACATCACTCTATTACCAAAACCAGGCAAAGATACAACTAAAAAGGAGAATTATAGACCCATCTCCTTAATGAACACAGATGCCAAAATTCTAAACAGCATACTGGCAAATCGCATACAGAACCACATCAAGAAGATCATCCATCATGACCAAGTTGGATTCATACCAGAGATGCAGGGATGGATCAACGTATGAAAATCAATAAACATCATCAAGCACATAAATGGAATGAAAGACAAAAACCACACCATCATCTCAATTGATGCTGAAAAAAACCTTTGACAAAATTCAGCATCCCTTCATGCTTAAAGTCTTAGAAGGAACTGGATTGGAGGGTTCATTCCTCAATGTAATCAAAGCCATATACAGGAAATCCACAGCCAATATCATCCTAATTGGGGAAACGACAGAAACATTCCCTTTAAAGGTAGGAACTCAGCAAGGCTGCCCCCGTCACCACTCCTCTTGAAACAATTGCTAGAGCAATAAGGCAAGAAAAGGAAATTAAAGGAGTACTAATTGGAAAAGAGGAAGTCAAGCTATCCCTATTTGCTGATGATATGATTGTTTACTTAAGGGATGCTAAAAACTCCACCAGAAAACTCCTAGAAATGATTAACAGCTTCAGCAAAGTGGCAGGATACAAAATTAAACCTTAAAAAAATCAATGGCCTTTCTTTACACCAAGAACAAGCAACTGGAGAAAGAATTCAAAGAGACCTTCCCACTCACAATGGCCTCAAAAACAATAAAATACCTAGGAAACAAACCTAACCAAAGACACCAAAGATCTACAACAAAAATTTTAAACCTTTAAAGAAAGAATTGAGAAGACATAGAAGATGGAAAACCTCCCATGCTCATGGATTGGAAAGATTAACATTATAAAAAATGTCCATTTCCTGAAACTCTTGTATAGATTTAACACAATCCCAATCAAAATCCCCAAGAGTTTCTTCCCAGGCTTGGAAAAAAAGTCCTTAAATTCATTTGGAAAAACAAAGACCCGGAATAGCCAAAACAACCTGAGAAAAAAGATACACAGGGGGGGATCTCTCTATACCAGACTTCAAACTATACTACAGGGCTATAGTCATAAAAACAGCCTGGTCTGGCACAAAACATACCTGTTGACCAATGGAAAAACCAAAGATCCAAATCTGAGCACATACAATTTCAGCCACCTCATATTTGACAGGGAGCCAAGAAGCCACAATGGAGAAAAGACAGCATCTTCAGCAAGTGGTGTTGGCAAAACCGGATCACCACTTGTAGAAGAATGAAATTAACCCCTACCTCTTGTCCTCCACAAAGTGAACTCCAATGGATCAAAGACCTCAACATGAAACCCCAAACTCTGAAGGTGATAGAAGAAAAAGTTGGCAGCAGACTACAAGACATAGGTGTAGGAAAAGACTTCCTAAATCAGACAGCCGCTGCACAAGAATTAAGGTCGACAATTTGACAAATGGGACCTCATTAAACTCAAAAGTTTCTGCACAAAAGAAACAATAAATGAAGTGAAGGAGAATCCCACAGAGTGGAGGAAACCTTCACCACAGAAACATCTGACAAAATTGATTTTCAGAATATATAAAACTACTCAAACAAAGAAGAAAAACAAAATGACCCACTCAATAGATGGAGCAAAGAGCTGAACAGAAACTTCACAAGCAATGAATTAGAGATGGCTGAGAAACACCTTAAGAAGTGTTCAACATTACTATCATTAAGGAAATACAAATCAAAACCACTTTAAGATTCATCTTACTCCAATAAGACTGGCTAGGATCAAGAAAACAAATGATATCAAGTGTGGAGAGGTTGTGGGGAAGTGGAACCTCATCCACTGCTGGTGGGAATGTAAACTCGTGCAGCCCTGGAAAGCAGTGTGGAGAACCCTTGGAAGACTTAGAATGAACTTGCCACCCGACCCAGCCATACCACTGCCTAGAGCATGTACCACAAGACTCACCCCACCACAGAGATACATGCATGGCCATGTTTATTTCACCTCTTTTCACAATAGCAATGAGGTGGAACCAACCCAAATGCCCCTCAACTGTGAGTGGATAGAGAAATGTGGTACATCTACACAATGGATTCTATAAATGAAAGATGACATCATGAGCTTTGCAGGAAAATGGCTGGAGCTAGAGGACATCATGCTGAGTGAAGTACACAGTTCCAGATAAACAAATGATGAATGGTATCCCTCATCTGTGGATGCTAGTGCCAATTACCTAGTTGTAAGTATTTCTTGTGCATGGCCCCTTGAGCTTTTGACCAAAGCATTTGAGAGTGATTCATATTGGAAACAACAACACAACAACAACAACAACAACAACAGAAAGGACTGCATCAAATATCTGACTGAAACAGTGAACTTCTGCTCAAAACAGTCAACTTCCACATGGAGAATATTGAGAAAGACTGAGAAGAAGATGAAAGCATGTTTGGCAAATTACTGAACTCTGGTGGGGTGGGGGCATGGGGGAGCTGGTGTCTAGATTTGATTAAAATATAAATAAATAAATAAAAAAAACAATGGTTTACCTGCACAAAATTGATCAGATTGAGAGATTGTAATGCCTTGATTTTTTTGTGGGTGTGAAACAAATGGTGAGAATTTGAATTGTTCCCTTATTATAGTTGAAATTAAGTCTACTAATACAATAATGTTCATGGCCTGATTTTATGTACTTGTATCTATCAATAAACATGTGGGAATATATTATAGACATATTATTCACTAAACTAGGCACAAAAACGAACGAAATGCATTGTCACGTTGAATATTCAAGCCTTGATTATACTCTGACTTGGTTAAGATGGCTACGCAGGGCTTTAAACCAAAGCAGTTACGAATCTCATACCGATAATAAATAATTGACTATGATGATATTCTGAAAGTAGGCACAGCTGAAGTCATGAAGGAGGCAGTGGTTTGACCTCAGAGGAGAGTAGTACCCAGCATTATTTTACAGAAATTAAACATAGAAGATAAGGTGATTAGTTAATATAATCTGTGTACACATTGGGACTATGTAGAATCCCAGGTGAACTTAATAGAAACATAGTTTAGAGAGTTTTAAGTTTTGAATTAATGTAGACAGTAGGTACGGAGGAGAACTTGATCAAATTGAGGTTTGCAATACATTTTATGAGGGTGACATTGGAGGCAAGAGTGAGAAGGTAGGAGGGGATCCCACAGGAAGAATGAAGGGCTTGGGAGGGGGATCTCACAGACAGAGTGAAGGGGTTGTATGGAGAGCCCACAGACAGAATGAAGGGGTGGTATGGAGAACCCACAGACAGAATGAAGGTGGATGGAGACCCGACAGTAGGGTGGTATGGAGAACCCACAGACGAATGAAGGGTGGTATGGAGAACCACAGCAGATGAAGGGGTGGTATGGAGAGCCCACAGATGGAATGAAGGGGTGGTATGGAGAACCGACAGATGGAATGAAGGGGTGGTATGGAGAGCCGACAGATGGAATGAAGGGGTGGTATGGAGAGCCGACAGATGGAATGAAGGGGTGGTATGGAGAACCCACAGACGGAATGAAGGGTTGGTATGGAGAACCTACAGACAGAACAAAGGTGTGGTATGGAGAACCCACAGACGGAATGAAGGGTTGGTATGGAGAACCCACAGACAGAACAAAGGTGTGGTATGGAGAACCCACAGACAGAATGAAGGGGTGGTATGGAGAGCCCACAGAGAATGAAGGGGTGGTATGGAGAACCCACAGAGAGAATGAAGGGGTGGTATGGATAACCCACGGCCAGAATGAAGGGTTGGTATGGATAACCCATGGCCAGAATGAAGGGGTGGTATGGAGAACCCACAGACAGAATGAAGGGGTGGTATGGAGAACCCACAGACAGAATGAAGGGGTGGTATGGAAACCCACAGAGGAATGAAGGGTGGTGGATACGCCGTATGGAGAGACCCACGAAAAGGGGTGTATGGATACCCGAGAATGAAGGGTTGGTATGGAGAACCCTACAGAAGAATGAAGGGGTGGTATGGAACCCACAGCAGATGAGGGTGTATGGAACAAGAAGATGAAGGGTGGTATGGAGAACCCACAGACAGAACGTTGGAGGAGAACCACAGACGAATGAAGGTGGTATGAGAACCACAGAACTGAAGGGGTGGTATGGAGAACCACAGACAGATGAAGGTATGGAACCAGAGATGGGGTATGAGAACGGATGGAAACCCCGACAGAATGAAGGGGTGGTATGGAGAGCCCACAGATGGATTGAAGTGGTTCCTCAGGAGACAGGAAACTGGAAACAAACTTTCAGGGAGAGAAGTGGAGAATAGAACTCAGGGCAGAACTTAATAACAGGGTGCCAAAGAGAAAAAAAATCTCTTTAAAAACATATCGTATTATATAAAATAGTCATTTTTAGAAACCAATACATATACCATATGAAGTTAGAAACCCCAAATAATGTTCTTTAGAGACAAGTTAAAACAACATAAAAATCTAAATCAACATCTTTTAAAAGGCAATAAATAGCTGAATGAAACAACCATATAGAAGAAGAAGTAAATAAGGAAGAATACTGAAGAGAAAACAGTCTAACATGTAAGAAATGAAGCATATAATTAAATAAGTTTTGTGGTTTTTTTTTCCAATAGAATGGATCAATGAGAAGACAATAAAAAATGAAAGGAGATGTGAACAGAGTTTTTGAAAGAAGTTGTAACTTGAAATTAAGGCTAAGTAAGTGGCTAGAACTCATATGGTAGAAATAGCTTGGAATGATGGGGGTCCACAGCCACATTATCTTGGGCCAATTTTAGTGGGCCCACTTCACCTAAAGGTTTATGGCTAGCAGGCCAATCATTTGGACTGGACAAACAGAGCCCTAGTTTTCCTTTCAGATATACTAACAAACCATTAAGTTCCAACAATCTCAAAACCAAGAGTGTTGTCAGATAGCATCTGAGGCTACCTGTGTTTTGATTTCTAACTTTAAGGTAAAAAAACTGGACAAAGGAAGAATTTCAATAAGATTGAGATTCATAACATAGCATTGTTTTATGTTTTAACATTTATTGTGGTTTTGTAAACTGCGACTGGCATAAGGGCAGGAGAAATACCACCAGGGTGAGGCTTTGGGGGGAGCAGCAGAGAAGACTTGCAGACAGCAGACTGCAGACAGTGCAAGTCTGACAAAAGCCAGAGAGAGAAGTGAGGGGGAAATCAGTCACACAAACACCTTTGCCAGCAGCCAGCAGCAAACCAGCTCTAGAACCACTGCCAGGGTGTAGGCCTTGGAGAGAAGCCTCAGAGCTGTGCAAGGCAGAGAAAGGCAAGTGGCCATCTGGGGATGGAGCCACTTGCCCTAGGAGTTTGCAGCTAGAAGGAGCTGGAATTTGCCCAGAGGAGCCTAAAGGAAAGGCTGGAGGAGCAGGAGCGAGAATGTGGCTGGCCTGCACTTTTGCTGGCAACCCCTGTCAGCACGACTGTGTGACAAGGAAAATAAAGGCAGGATTTCTAAGGAAAAGGTAAAGGATTTTGTTGACAGGGAAGAATTTGATAAGCAGAGCAAGGTTTATGGGGGCGGAGAGCTTGAGCTGTTCTCCATTTCATTTAATGAAGTCTAAATCAGTAACTAGGATATTAGAATCAAAGAATCCAAATTTGGGCTAGTGATGGCCATTGTCTAATATGTATTGTGGCCAGATTTGGACTGAAAGCCAAACATGTGTGGCAGGTCTGAGATCTCCCAAATTCAGTTCTTTTAGATTAGCCTTGAGACAGTCTAAGGTGTATCCTTTAGAAAAGACAATTTGGATCTCCTGGGTTCAGAAACAAGGTAACAATGAGTATTAGCTCCCACTGCCCAAGGTGTCCCTTGGGGTTAGGGATTGGCTGAAAATGTGCCTGGGTCTAGGAGTGAACATCTATCTCCTGCCTTGTAGACTCTAGGAAGGTTAAAGACAAGGGCCCAGTGGGAAGCTCCTGGAACTTCTGAGCCAATTGAATTTTAAGACTGGCAAAGGAGCAGAGAACTGTCAGAGTTCCCAGGACCTGACTAGGTTACCTCTGAGTCAAGTCCATTGAGTTACCTTGTCCCAACATGGTGGTTGTGAAGTGAAGGCAAATAATGGTGAGTGGTTCCTTGTCTGGAAGTCTGGCAAGGTCTCAGAAGGATGGAGAGTAGCCAGAAGAAGAAAAAAATGAAAGATTGTCCTGTCCTTCTCTCAAGAGCCTGATACAGGTTTTACAAGGAATGCCAATAAAACTTCTGAGCATGAGGCTTGTACCCCCTCTGTTAAGCCACAAGACCTGGGGGTCCCTGGTCACGATGGGTGGATATTTATTCTATAAGTAGACTGGAAGGGCACCTGTGCTCCCATTAGGTCAAGTCCCAACATTGGGTAGGGACAGGAGGAGAAGCAAGAGAGTCTTGAGGAGGACAGACGGATGGGTTTACCTGTCTGGTAGGCATAAATGACTCAGCTAAGGTGCCAGATGATCATGGTAACCAGAGCTGGAGTCTTCAATTGCCTTCAGGAAGGAGTTGGTCTTAAGAGGGTTTGGGGCCACTGAGATTGGCCCTGAAAAATCCTTCTGAGCTCTGGAACCATATGTTAGGTTTTAGGGAGCAAGAAAGGGGGGTAGAGTTGGGTAATAGACCAGTGTCAGAACTTCAGGAGACCAACACTGTGTTTATTCAGTGCAGCAAGTGACAGCAGCTTACTGCAGAATGGTGGCAACTGTCCTGGGGAGAGGAGAGTTAGAGATCATGTAGGATCTATGGAACAAGGAAGTGGATGCGGGTGCAGGGGTCTACAATGTAAGTCGGGGTACTCTTGAGAAATATATGGCCACCTTCTTTCCTGGATCTGTTTTACTCAAGCTAGACAGGCTGTCTTGGGGAACAGGCTACCTTACTGCACAGTTCTTGCTCTCTGGGCATGGCTGATCTGGTTGTGGTTGATGGGTAAGGCCAGCAGCAGACTCAGAGACAGCCAGGGCATTCTCTCTCTCTCTCTCTCTCTCTCTCTCTCTCTCTCTCTCTGTATTCATGTGGATGCATGTGTGTATGAAGATGTATATGCATTTGTGGTGCACCTACATGGAGGCCAGAGGTCAGTATCATGGTTTGTCCCTTATGAGCCATTTACCTTCCTTTTTGAGACAGAATCTTTCCTTGACCCGAGTTTCAATGAGTATGCTAGGCTGGCTGGCCAGCCTGTCTCCTCCTCTCTAACACTGGGATATAAGCAGGCACAAAGCATGCCAGGCTTATTTACCTGTGTACTGGGGATTGAACACAGGTCTTTATGCTTGTGTAGCAAGGATTTTTATAGCCTGAGTTATCTCTCCAGTTCCCAAGGGGATTTTTATTGCTGATATTGTCACTATGGGCTGCCTTAGGGTGAAATATTTGGATGAAAACTTGCTGGTCAATGAGTTGTGGGAAAATTCAGTTTGAGTTAGGTATGAATGGGCTAGCTCTTCAGTCAGCATTTCTCAGGGACATAGGTGTGAGTAATAAGATGTCTCTGACCCCTCCCCGCAGGTGAGAGAGCTTGTGACACAACTTGTGGGACATACATTGTGATGCAATGTGTGACGCAGGGTGGAGCTACAGCTTGTTGGTGTACACAGAGGGCATGATGTAGGGGGTCTGGGATTGGGCCCTGAAGTCATCCTGTCTATAAAACCTGTTCATTTTGAATAAACTCTCTTGGTGTTTGGAAACCTCAGCATGTGTCTGTGTGCTGTGCTTTCCCATGCGTGTTTCCTACATGGCTCACCATGGAAATAAATGGGCCAACCCCCACAATGAATGAACTAAGGGAAACCCAAGAGAAAGCTCCACAAGCTTCCTCCCATTGTCTTGCTATGTACACATCATGCAGAGCTCCCTTTTTCCTTTAGCATGAGAAGGCTTTGCCAAGCAAGCATGTAGTCCTGGAGTGGTGCTTCTTTTTTTTTTAATTTTATTTATTTTGTATGTGTATGAATGTACTGTCTGCATGTAGGTCTGTGTACCCGTGTCGTGCAATGCCGCAGAGGTCAGAAGAGGGTGCTGGATTCCCCTGGAACTGGAGTTCTCCTGGAATTGGAGTTACAGACGGTTCTTAGCCGCCATGTGGGTGCTGGAGATCGAACCCAGGTCCTCTGCAAGAGCAGTCGGTGCTCTTAACCGCTAGGCTATCTCTCCAGCCCGGAGTGGTGCTTCTTAAAGGGAGTGCCCAGGACTTTGGGTGAGATGAAGGACCACAGTGGAACAGAGGTGCAAGCTCTGCAGGGGCTGGATGGGAGACCTCCATCCAAGCCAGAACATCACTGATCTCTCCTGCTACCTGCCAGGAGCAATGTGAAAATATAGGCACCTGGAGAGGGAAGCTGTGGGTGTGGTTAGGCTTTTGTTGTATGACGCTATTCCTGGGAGATGTGAATAAAAGTCTAGTCACCTTAGATCAGTCCAACTTGGGGAACCAGGAGTTTATTGAGGTTACTTAAAAGAGAATGGGTGAGGGGTTACTTATGGGACAACTCAAAGACAACCGCACTGTGGAAAGCCCAAACAAGCATGGGGGATGGCTCACAAAGACTCAAACCCTAGATTCACTGCATGCCTTGCATTAGCTCAGCCAGTAAGAGAGTGTCTTCTAAGTAGCTTGGCTGGTCTGCACTTCTTCCAGGCATCTGAGCTGGTCTCTGTCTCCTAAGTTGTCCACATTGCTTATAGAAATTTGGAAAGGTGGAGAGACTTGAGCTTCTGCCAGTTTTAGGGACTTCCTGAGTGTCCTAGGTTGTCTTCCATTGCTGTGACAAAACACTCTGACTGACACCAACTTGGGGAGGAAAGGGTTTATTCAGCTTACATCTCCTGGGTCATAGTTCATCACTCAGGGAGCTCAAGGCAGGAACTCAGGGCAGGAACCTGGAGGCAGGAGCTGAAGGACAGGCTATGGAGGAGTACTGTTCACTGGCTTGCTCTCCTGGCTCATGCCCAGCCTGCCTTCTTATACGGTACACAACAACCTGCCAGGGTGGCACCACTCATTGTGGGATGGGCCCTCCCACATTGCCTGACAATGAAGACAATATTCCACAGATGTGGCCACAGGCCAATCCAATGGAACCAATTCCCCAATTGAGGCTCCCTCAACCCAGGTGTGTCAAGTTGACACTAAAGCTATCCAGCACACTGAGTCTCCTGGGTTGTTGTTTAACTTCCTGAGTCTAGTGAGCCTCCCTTTAGAATTTCCTGGGTCTTTGTTCTTTTGTTTGTAATTCGAGAGGGTTCTCCCTGTAGTCCCAGCCGGCTTGGAACTCTCTATGTAGACCAGGGTGGCCTCCATTTCACAGAGATCTGCCTGAGCTACCTCCTGAGTGCTGGGATTAAAGGCATGTGCTACCATGCAGCGCTGAATTTCCCAAGTCTTAAAAAGCCACTTTTAGAACTTCTTGGATCTTAATGAGCTTGGGAAGAAATTGCTACATAACATTTTGCTCTATTGCTAGCTTTAGGTTGGAAGCTCCTCTAGCATGAAGGTCCACTGCGTGTCCGCGAAGCTATGTTTTGTTCATACCCTGACCTCCTTTTTGGCATCAAGGTGTGGTCCTCAAGCTACTGGTCATGCCTTGCTTGATCCAGGGAAATAAATTTGCTCACTGCCATCTGCTTCAAGGATGCATGGAGATCCCTGCCAAGGCCCCAGGGCTGAAAGCAGAGAGGGGGAGGGGATGGAGACATGCTTCTGGAGTGTTTCTAATCAAGAGTACCCAGACTGTTGTCTTGCCAGTGTATACAATTTGAAGAGCACACAGGGAAAGATTCGGGGATGGAGGCTCTTTGCTGTGCCTGTGCTCCTATCAATTGTTGATGCACCAGATGGTAGGCGGCCACAGAGCTGGAGGAAAGTGAGTATCCTTCACAGCTCACTTAAGTCAGCGACTGGGGTGGCTTTATTATTTACAGAGTCATGGAAACAAGCTCTACTACACCACAGTGTGTAGTTACATAATTTCTTTATCCTTTTGAATGCAGTGTAGGTGTGCTCCATATGGTTATTGCAGGTAGATTTGTTTTACTCTGGGTCTGTATTTATTTCTGGAATAACTAGCTTTTGGCAGCACAACCTGAAAATTCATTTGACACACTAAAGAGAGGTATGGGGAAACACAGTGCCATTCAGACCTGGGATAGATCTGCTCTGTTCCTATAGGCTCTCCCTCTGGAGATGAGAGCTCATGGGAGGAGCAACCTGGCTCATTTCATCCAGACCAGCCTCGGTGTGTGGAGGCGCACATCAATGCATGCTTATTATACTGACAATTCAAGTGCTTGTTTGCTGTTTTAGGTTGCTTTCAATTGCTGTGACAAAACACTCTGGCCAATACCAACTTGGGGAAGAAAGAGTTTATTTGTCATACATCTCCTGGGTCATAGTTCATCACCAAGGGAGCCCAAGTTAGGAACTCAGGGCAGAAATTGGGAGGCAGAGGCTGGAGGACAGGCTGTGGAGGGATGCTGCTTACTGGCTTGCTCTCATGGCCTGCATTCAACCTGCTTTCTTTTTCAATACAGGACCACCTGCAACACAGACATGGCCACAGGCAAGTCCAGTGGAAGAAATTCCCCAATTGAGGTTTCCTCTACCTAGGTGTGTCAGGTGGTGTGACTCCCAACTCCTATCCTCTGAAAGAACAGCAAGCATTATTAACCACTGAGGTGTTCCTGTAACCCTAGGGATACCTTTTAAATAATTAATTTTTTAAAATAACTATATGGTGGTAATAAAAATGTACAGTCATGCTGAAATAAGTTTCAGAAGGTTATAAGGTGAAAATATAAAGCTCATTCTTCTATCCTCTCTTCTGTTACTCACAACTTATGTGTCCAGAAATTTCCTATGCAAATGAAAGAATGTATGTCAGTTCATTGAAACAATCACAAAGTAGTGGCTTTCAGAACAGCTTAGAGGTAGAGCCTGTGATTAGCATACAAAAGACCCCAGGTTCAGTCCCAGTAACCCCCAAAGTCACTATTGGGATCCCATTGCATGGATCTTCCTGTGACTTGCTTCCCCAGATATTCTACTATGTGGATCTTCCTGTATCTGCAGAAAGCCTGGCAGCATTCTCTGCAGGATAACCCTCCATCCCATTGCATGGAGGGATCCTATTTTTTCTAGCTTATTCTCTGATGAATAAGCAACTTCAGGCCTTATCTCTCTGAAGTGGGCTCCTTCCATGGACAATGTCTGCTTTAAGAGTTGCCTCAAGAAGAAATAGTATCTAACAAACAGAGTATAACAGGGCTGTTAAGTGGTAAGTCCTTATTGTTAAGCACCTCACACGTTTATTTTATAAAATGTACTTTGTCCTCTGAACATCTAGTCTTTCTGCAGCCTGTGAATGTTGATTTAAATGTAGACACTAGATCAGCATTGTTGAGGCCCTTCCAGCAATTTGCTGGGTATGTTATTCACAGTCTTTAATAATTAGGCAGGAGTAGGAACTGGGGAGGTAGCTCCATTGAAAAGTGCTAGGGGTATGAGCAGGAGTTGGATCCCCACCTATGTAAAAATCCGACCATGCTGGTATGTGCTTATAATCCCAGCACTGGGCAGGCAGAGACAGGCAGATGCCTGGACCTCACTGGCCAGCCAATCTAACCTGATTAGTGAGCCCCATGTCCCAGTGAGATATTTCATGTCAAAAACAAAGATGAATGGCTCCTGAAGAAAGACACCTGAGATTAATCTCTGGTTTCCATATATATGTGCACACATCAGTACTCCTGTATACAAACACTCAGACATATATTCACACACATATACAAAAGATGGGAGGTATCTAACATAGGAAAGCAAGCCATGAGGTATGGTCCAAATAGCAGAGCTCTGACCTATGAATTTTGCCATGCAGCCCCCCTTACTTGACACCCGGGGTTGTGCTGAGCATGTGGCACAGTGGTCTGTCCTTAGCCTTGTGTGGTTGGGAGGCTCACTTAGCATGCAGAATCATATCAGCCTGCATTTCTGCAATGAACTTTATCCACTTCCTCATTTCATGAGTTTAATTAACTAAACCCGAGCCAGTGGGCTGGAGTAGATGGAAATGCCTTTAGAATAAAAATATCAGTTACCGTGAAAGCTTTTTGGAAATGTTAAGAAATAGCCAACCAACAAAAGCTTATCCTGCTGCCTTTCTTTCTTTCTTTCTTTCTTTCTTTCTTTCTTTCTTTCTTTCTCAAAAAGAGAAAGAATGATAAATAAAAAAATGAATATATAGAAAAAAAAGAAAAAAAAAAAGAACTCAGACATGGGTTTGAAGCCATTTCTTCCCCATACTGATTTTTTTTTTTTTTTTGGTGCTGGCGAAGTCTGTTCTTTGAGAAGCTATGTGTCCTTGTAAATATCAAGCCTTTAGGAGGTCTTAATCACTGTGGTATTTCATTATCAGGGGGTCACCAGTCATTCAGATCAAATAAGATAATGCATATTAGACAGGAATATTGAAATAGAACAAGGTGGCCTCTTAGAGACGGGTATACTTGCATCTAAAAGTTTGTGGATCTTCATTGTGTGATAAATAGTGATACAGACAGGGTCATTGATAAGCTTGGAAGGAACAGTGAGGAACTTGGTCCTGCGGAAGTGTAGTGAATTCATTGCTTTTCTTGTTGCTGTGACAAAATATTTGACAAAATCAACTTAAGGAAGGCAGAGTTTACTTTGACTCATAGTCCCAGGGTATGGTCTGGCACGGTGGAGAAGGCACAGTGGCAGGAGTGTGAGGCAGCTGGTCATGTCGCATCCACAGCCAGGAGGCAGAGAGAGCTGGATGCTGGTGCTCAGCTCATTCTCTCTATTTTATTCAGTCCGGGAATCCAGAGTATGGGACAGTGCTGCCTTCTCTTAGGGTGGGTCATCCCATTTCAATTAACCCATCTAGAAACTTCTTCATAGACATGCAGAGGTTTATCTCATAGGAGATTCTGGAGCCTGTCATTTTGACAATCGATATTAACCACTAAAGAAAGAGCACACACAGTAGGTGGTATTATTCTGAGATTGGGTAAGGACCAGCAGGCAGGTTCTCCTCTTGTTCAACCCACAGCAATAGTACCCATAAAAAAACCCCAAAACACTGCTTCAGAGAAGAAGGGGTAGGACAGGTATAGCGGTGTGCAGCCCAGGGAATTCTTTGGCCTCTCAGTAGGCGCGGCAGTCTGAAGGCCAGGAGAGCCTAATATTATAATGTTCAGCCACTTCAAGGTGTTGTCTTCTCAGTGACAGCTCCTCCTCAGCTGTTCCTTGCTTAGCACTTACTGATAGTTTGTGGGTACAACCCACAGTCCTGAGCACATGTTACCTGCTCATGTGTCTCCCTTCCCTGCTTTCTGTGAAGCAGGCACACAGAGGGAACAGATTAACAGGGTGGGACTCCACTCGGCTTGGGCTATGCACATACCCTTGTCATAAGAATGCACTTAGCAACATATTGGCAACTTGGGACCCTCATCTGCATTGGGCTGCCCATACACCTGCTTTAAACAGTGGAATAAATTACTCCCTTTAGGAAATTCTTAAAACTTACAAGACTCATAAGGCCCCTTCCCCAAGATTATATAAGCAGTAATAATTTCTCTGGAAAGGAGACTCTCTGATAAGCCAAGCTGCCTGCGAGTGGTGCAAAGCACTCCAGGGATGCAGCTCTCATGCTGAGCTGGGTTTCCTGATGATGCAGCTGCCTTTGTGTCACCCATGCTTCTGTAAGTAACCCCTCACTCACAGTCTTGTTAAATAAATGCACCAGATTTACTAATTAACTAATTACTGATTCACTGTTTGACTTGGTTGGAATCACTTTTTTGGCCTGTCATTGCTGTTCTATCAAGAGTGAATAGATATTTGTTCACACCTTCCCAGAAAAAAAGCCACACAACAGAGGGGAGCTTAGAGGAGAGATGAGCTGGGATGCAGGCTCAGAACAGCTAACACAGCCCCATTGGAAGTGCTGGGATGGAATGGTCTCTCAGGGTGCTCTGTTTTAGGGAGAAGTGGTCAGACTTTTAGGCCTGTATTAGTACCAGATGTAGACCAGCCCGAGAAGGGTGTGGCCTTAGGTGAATGTGGAAAGATCCAATTTGAATTGGGGGCTAATTTTCAGCTAGCTTCCCTCAGAGCATGACATGGAAGTCACGAGATTCCTCTGACCCCTGCCCATGAGGGAGCAACTTGAGGCTCAGGCATATGAAGCGGCCAGCAGCATACAGGGGAGTGAGACTGGGGTCTGGGATTGGCCCTGAGATGTGACGTCATTCTACCTGTAAAAAGGGCCTGCAGCATGCAATAAAGTGAATTCTCATTACCATCACATCAAATTCCTGGATCCATTATTTTGCATGTATGCAGGTTGAAGTAGGCCTGGATTTTGAGTGTCAGATGCTAGTGGGTTAGAAGGAGATCAATCAGCTTGCTAATCTGGTAAGCTAGAGTGGGGTTGGACAGAGGCTAATCAAGTCACCAACCTGTGACTTGTGAGTGGGCATAATCTGAAGCTTGGCCACCAATCTTCAGCCTGAAATTCCCATCCAGAGTCCAGCAGTTTCTGGGTGGGTGGGTGGACATGGCCAGATGGGAAGCGTTCTGCTTTCCAGGCCAAGGACCTGGGTTTGTAAGTATCTCTCAGGTTGGGTTACAAAAGTAACCAGCTGACCTCTGTGTCAAGGGGTCAGTCTCCCAGCAGTGACTGCAGGCAGCCTTAGCAGGACTGCACTGTACCTGCTCATAGCAAGAGAAGGTTCCTACAGGTGAAGGGTCTCAGCTGCTGAAGGGGGCCCTAGCAAGCACCTTAGGGGATGGAGCCATACTCCTAACTGAAGGAGGGTCTGAGCAGCACATTCCCCAACCACACAAGACCTGCTGTGGGCTGAATGTGGTTCTTCCCCTTGGAAACTCATCTTGAAGTTTAATCTCAACAATGGGATATTACTACATGGGAACTTTAAGAGGTAATTAGGGCTCTGCCCTCATGAATGGATGACTCTATTCATTCAATTATTGAATTAATGGGTTATCTCAAAAGTAGGTCTACTATAAAATCCAGTTTGGGAGCTGGGGAGATAGCTTTGTTGGTAAAGTGCTTGCCTTATAAGCAGGAAGACCTGAATTTAATCCTTCAAACCCACGTTAATAAAAAGAGCTTGGTGTGGTTGTGCAAAGTTATAACGCCAGCACTGCAGAGGCAGAGGCAGGAGGATTCCCGAGGTTTGTTGACCAGCCAGACTAATCCACTTAGTCAGACTAAGACTAGGAGAGACTCTATCTCAAAAAACAAGGTCGATGGCTCCTGAGGAGAAACACCTAAGGCTGTCCTATGACCTCCACAATACACACATACATGTGCATCCAATCCCTCCAATAGCCAGTTTGGTATGTATCTTGCTATATGATGCTCTGTGTTACCTACCCAAGGACTCCCCAGAAAGAAGACCATCATTAGATGCCTGAATCTTGGGTCACAAGATGAACCTTTCTTCTTTGTAAATGAGCTTATCTATGGTATAATGCCCTCAGCAACTGGAAATAGACTGTAACCCCAGCATTGGGGAAGCAGAGACTGGAGGATCCCTGGAGCTTGCTGATAGCCTGTTTAGGCAACTTAGAGAACTCCAGGTTTAGTGAGTGATTGAAGAAGAGACCTGATGTCAACATCTGGGCTATACACATGCTCTCTCATGTGCACATACATGACCATGTATGTAAACACACACACACAGACACACTCACACACACACACACACACACACTGATTCTGTTCCAAGGACAATTTTTAGAGTGGTCAAGGCAAGGACTATGAATGTATGTGCTTCACAGTTTGGACAGAACCCTCTTCTTGCTGGTGTGTGGACTACAGGTTCAAGAGAAGAAGGCTGTGGATGAGTGGGACATGAACATGACACTAGGTGAGAGCCACCTGGAGCTGGTGCAGGGGATGCAGAGCTGGAGAACAGCGAGGAACTTAGGAGGTGTCCATGGACCAGCTGATGAACAGGTACATTCTGCAAAGGGAACAAAGAGGCATGGAGCTGCGTGAGGTGAGGCAGCATCCTGGTACATGGAGGAGGGGTGGCATCTCTCACAGACTCCAGGTTTTTGGTTTTTATATTGTTTTCCCTTAAGAGAGGGGAAAGGGACTCATTGTAATATGGGGGGCAGTTGGAGGGCCAATTGAGCCATTTTGGGGGATGCAGTTGGGGAGTGGGTTGCAATCATGTGGGAAGGAGGCCAGAGGAGAGCAGGCATGCAGGTGCTGGTCTCAGGGTCTCATGTTTCTCTTTCAGTAGTATCCAGAGACACTCCCTCCCACAGGAATTTTTTTTGGGGGGGGGAGAAGGGAGAGAATATTGGTTATCTGATTTTTTCCAAATTGAAGTTCTTATTTTTTCTTCTGTTGTGTGTGGAAATTCAAATTAGATCAACACTAAAGAAATAGGAATCTAAAGTCAATTTCATGGAAATTTCATAATGGCTGAGCTGTGAAAAAGAAGGAATTTTGCAGCCTCTGTCGTGATTCTGAGATAGAGATAGAGATAGAGGTAGAGGTAGAGGTGGAGGGAGAGAGAGACAGATAGAGAGAGAGAAAGAGAGAGAGAGGAGAGAATGCTTATGTGTGTGTGTGTGTGTGTGTGTGTGTGTGTGTGTGCATGTATAGGCCAGAAGTTGACATTGTGTGCCTTCTCAGTTGCTTCTCTACATCATTGTTCTTTGAGACAGTATCTCTCACTGAACTGACTGAGACAGTATCTCTCACTGAACTGACTGGCTAGACTGGCTGGCTAGTGAGGTTCAGGGACTTGCCTCTATCTGCCTCCTTTCTGGGGTTACAGATGTTTACTGCTATGGCCACAGTTTTTTAAACTTGGGTGTTAGAGATCTGAACTCAGGGCCTCATTCTTGTGTGGCAAGCACTTTACTGACTGAACTATCTTCTCAGACCCTAGGGGATATGCAAGCTCAAGCCAATTTAGCAAAATGAGACTATCCTTTTCCATTGAAGGATGTTTTAATTATGAGCACTATGGCCACACAGAGAGTTGGGGATACACTGGGTTCATCCTATGAAGGATTAACTGTAGAGCTCGGCCAGCTGCCAGAGTTAACCATGTGCTGCAGCTCAGGTTTTCGCACACTGGCAGGTGTACATGGCTCAGTGTGCCTGTGCCACGGCCAAATGGGCTGAGCAGCTGCTGCTCACGAAGCTTTAGTTAAAGAGTAACTGGCGAGAATGATGGGGACTCAGCTCATAAACTTCTATTTACGAGATGGAAGACTGGTCAGCTGAATGTTTGAAGCCCAGAAATCTGCACATATCTTTGGGAATGGGGCTGGAAAGTCAGCTCCTACCAGCATGGCCATCCTGGAATATTCACTGTGCTTTGGGCTATGCTAGGGGATTTGGAGATACTGTCTATGAAGAATCCTTACTTAATCAGCAAGACAGGTTTCACATGCAATGACACTGAAGCACAGAGAGGTGATGGGACTTTGTCAAGTCCCCAGGGTGTGAACTGGAGTGTGTCACTCTCTGAACCTGCATCTGTACAGACTCAGTTTTCCAAATTGTCTTATCATACATCTTTTTTTCTTCTTATTTTCTTTTTTTTTTTTTTTTTTT
This sequence comes from Rhizomys pruinosus, assembly GCA_009823505.1. Classification (NCBI taxonomy): domain Eukaryota; kingdom Metazoa; phylum Chordata; class Mammalia; order Rodentia; family Spalacidae; genus Rhizomys; species Rhizomys pruinosus. The sequence continues at coordinate 407,161 of VZQC01009966.1, forward strand.
GGTCTTTTCGAGGGAGATAGGGTCCCATGTAGCTCGGGCTAGCCTCAAACCTACTATGCAGCTAAGGATGACCTTAAACTTCTTTCTGATCTTCCAGCCAAGTGCTAGGATACATAGCTATGCATCATCACACCCATTTTATGTAGAGCTAGGGATTCCCCCACTCCTTATTTTGTGCATGCTAGGCAAGCACTGTACCCAGCCACCATGTGGATCAAACTTAGTTCAAGCAGGACTGACTGACATGTCCCTATAAAGAAATTTCTAAGCATGAAGTGGGCTAGTCCTGTAGTAGCACTGACAGGCATCTGTAAGAAATGATACTGAAAAGTGCAAATTCAGAAACTCAGAAAGGGCAACTGTCTCACCAAAGGTCCAGGTGCCTTCTCCAGAAAGATATGGATTTGCTGTACATGTGTCCCTCTCAAAGGCAAGCTTGCACAGCTGAGTCAAGGTGCCGCATTCTCCTCCGAAGCAAGAGTAAAGACAGAGTTGTGTTGTTCTCATATTCTCTCTCTCTTTTTTTTTTTTTTTTTTTCCTATAAAAGGGAAAATGGAGGAAGGGTGACATGTCTTCTTTTGTCTGAGTTTTTCCAGGTAGAACACTCTCGTGTTTAATGAAAAGGCTTTGATCATTTAGTTCATGGGCTGGGATGGGGCCTAGGCAGTAATAAAAGACCTTTGGTAGAGTCTTTCATGGGATGGCTTCTGCTTCGATGGCCACAGTGGGCAGTTGTGAGGTAGGAGCGGGATAGGGAGAGTTTCTCTGAACAATACAGAAGAAAGGGCTTTGAAATTAGAAGAGGAACCAGGGAACCTGGATTCCTCAGGGAAGCAGACAAAGTAACCTCTCGCAAGAAGGGCTAGCCTAAGAGGGATTTTGTGTGTGGTGTTTGTGCACACATAGTGTATGTGAATGTGGAGGCAGAGGATATCCACAGGTGGTATTTCTCAGTCATTTTTTTCTTAAAAAAAAAAAGCTATCAGCCAGGTGTGGTGGCACACGCCTTTAATCTTAGCGCTTGGGAGGCAGAGGTAGGTGGATCCCTGCAAGTTCAAGGGCTGCTTGTCTACTTAGTGAGCCTCCAGCCAGCTTGGGACTAAAGGGAGACCCTGTTCTAAAAAAGGAAAAAAAAAAAAAGAAGCTCAAAAAAAAAAAAAAAAGGGAAGATCTCTCATTAGCTTAGAGGTCACTAAACTCCAGGGATCTAACTATCTCTTCCTCAGCAGCACTGGGATTACAGGTATGTGTCTGCCTTTAAAAAAACTATGGGTTCTGGGATCAAATCAGGTCCTTACAGGTAGAAGGCAAGCGCTTAACTAACTGACCTATCTCTCTAGCCCAAGAAGGACTCTGAGAATCAAAAATATCTATTCTCAAGTAGAAGACAAAGAGAATAGTCCAAAACTACTCAGAGACATCCATGTGTGAGCTCCGTCTGTTTCCAGCTGCCTCCTGCCTGCACTCAAGAAGTAGGGCCAGCAAATGCCTCACAAAAGGCTGTAGTTTGAACTGTGGCAACCAGGCGGGGCTCCCTTCCTCCAGAGAGGCAGCTCCAGGTCTCCAGGGAGCATGCTTGTGTGTTTCCTAACCCCTTCCCTTGTTCTTTTTGAATCAGCCCCTGCTTCAGGCTTCCTGACCTGGTGAGACACTCCTTGCTCCCTTTATTTATTTGGAAGTCAACTCTGAGCACGTGTATAGAACCCTCTGAAGAGAATCCTGTCATATGCTTTATATTCATAGAAACTACAGAGCAAATGTTTTAAAGGCAAGCCATTTTGGAGTAATTTGCATTTTAATTAATACTTCAAATAGATTACTTATTCCACTTAAAAGAACCTGTTTGTAGTCTTGGAGCAAAGACAAGTTATCAAAGTCCCTGGTCTGGCAGGCCTGTGGCTGCAGTTGGTTCCCGTTTTGAGATGCCCTTTTTAGAAGGATGATGTGTTAGAGTTGGTATCAAACTGATGGTTGAAGAAGAAGGGGTGGCCCAACAGTTAAGAGAACTGGCTGTTCTGTTCTTGCAGAAGACCCGAGTTCAGTTCTCAGCACCCACATGGAAGCTAACAACTTTCTGTAACTCAGTTCCAGGGGATCAATGTCCACTATTCTGGCCTCTGCAGGCATTGCACACATGTAGTACACTATACATGTGCAAGTAAAACACTCATACACAAAAATATAAATAAATATTTAAAAATTGTCAAAGATTCTTCAAGGTATTTGAATGTGGCCAAATGATTCCACTATTTTTTGTAGCCCTTTTGAAATGGATATATATATATATATTATAATAAGATAATATTTAACTTTTTACATGCCTTTAATCCTAGCACTTGGGAGGCAGAAGTAGGTAGATCTTTGTGAGTTCAAGGCCAGCCTGGTCTACAGAGTGAGTTCCAGGACACCTGGGGCTACAGGGAGATCCTGTCTGAAAAAGACCAAAGACAAAGAAGAAGAAGAAGAAGAAGAAGAAGAAGAAGAAGAAGAAGAAGAAGAAGAAGAACCACTTGTGTATTGGCAAACTGAAGTGTGTGTGTGTAGACCAAATCTTAACTCAAGGCCTGTTTTTATAAATAAAGTTTTATTGGAACCCAATCCTTTCTCATTGACATATTGCTTATGGCTGCTTTTGTACTATAGTGCCAAAGTTAAATAACTATTACCAGAGACTGCATGGCTTTCAAAGAATAAAGTGTTTACTATCTGCCCTATTTTTTGCTTTAAGGAAATGGGTTCTTGTTATATTACTTATGGCTGTCCTGAGCTCCTCCAACCTCAGTCTGCTCAGTAGCTATCACTATCTATACTATCACATAACTATACAGTTATGTGCCAATGTACCAGGCCTCATCTGACTCCTCCTGTTTCAACTTAATCCATTTTATGATTTTTCTGTCAGTATATATACAACAACACTATTTTCTTGGACGTTATCACAGCATGTCACATGGTGCTTGCAGAGAACAGAAGAGGGCATTGGAGTCCCTGGAACTGGAGTTATGGATGGTTGTTAGCTTCCATGTGGGTGCTGGGATTCAAACCCAGGTTTCTGGCAGGAACAGCCAGTGCTCTTAATCACTGAGCCATCTCTCCAGCCCCCACTCCACATCTTAAGGTGCCCACCAATCACTTATCTATACAGAAATGAATGTGTTGCAGGTGTAATTCCTGTGGGTTTGACTCCTATTCTGAACATTAAGACATAAAATACTTGTCATCTGCTGTTCTCCATTGACTGAATGCTCCCTGCCAATGGTTCTCCCTATCTCAACCCTTCTACAGGTCATCCAGAAAAAAAGGAGTCAGATTTCCTGTGCTTAGTCTCTGGAATTCTCCAGGGGTGAACACAGGGGTTGGATTCAGATAGACATGTTACAGGGTAGTCATCAGAGGATAGGGATGTAGTTTTGATGTTTTAAGCACTGATAACATTTGAAATCAAGACAGGAGAATGACTTCTATTTTGTCTCCTCCTGCCCTTCTGTCCTCCACCCCCTACCAGCTGTTAAACAGTTGAGAAAATGGTAAATGAACACGATTACAAGCACTTATGAATTTTTCTTTTTTAAGAGACAGATGGAACCAAGGTCTCCATTTTAAGAGGCTTTTGAATTTAGGTTATGTCTACACAATGCCATGTTATTACACAGGAACCATATGTTTTCCTTTAGTGCCATTGAAATTTCATTCTAGAGTGATCCGGAATCAATGGTCAGTGGTCTGTATCAGGGCAAGTTCATAGATAAGTCACTAATGAGCACTGACTGCTTCAAATCCATAATTCCACTGTTTTAAAGTTTATTTTTTTGTGTATTTTTTTTGAATTTCATACAAAACATCTTAATCATCTTTAATCTCCATTATCTGTGCCCTCCCATATCCCCCCATCCTGGATTTCATGCATTCTGACATTTATGTTAAGGCCTATTGGGTCAAGTTTGTATACTCAGATGTCTTTCAGTGCAAGTTCATTCACTGGGGTTCAGCCAGCCTGTCTAGAGCCTCTCCCTTAAAGAAGACCAGCTCTTACCTCACCCAGCAGTAATCAACTGCCAATAGTTTTTCAGCTAAGATTGGTAAACTTTAATTTTTTTGAATGCGCATGTCTGTGGTGTGTGGTATGCCTATATACGTGGGCACACGTATGCATGGAAGCTAGTGGCTGATGTCAAATGTCTTCTCTGATTTCTCTCCATCTTACATACTGAGTCAGGGTTTTCACTTGCACCCAGAGCTTGGCCAGTTAGCTAGTTTTGCTAGTCAGTTCTCTTGGGGGATCCCCTATCTCTGCCTCTCATGTGACTAGGATTACAAGTGGGCTGCCATGCTCACCTAGCATTTACATGTGTTCTGAGGATCTGAATGCTAGTTTTCTGGCTTGGGTCAGATTTTGCATGGTGCTGATAGAATCTGGAGATAAAAGTGGCTAGTGTTATGCCTTTGGTGAGTTCACTGTAAATGCTATGTGACAGTTTGGGGGTGAATTTGGCTCAATATAATGGTAATTTCAAGTTTCTTACATTTCTTCTGTCCTGAGAAAATTATAGGAGGGATTATTAGCTATTTCCTGGAGGAAATTTTAAAACTTCAAGTGCTGAGCAATCAATGTCTTAGAGAGATTTCTGCACAAGCCAGTCAGCAAGGCAGAGACCCCAGGCCTGAGACCTAGAGTCATTTGATATGAGCTTCTGGAGGTGAATTAGAACTCCTGTGGTCCCTAAGGGGATTGGGAAGCAGTGTCTTCTGGTTCCTCAGATTGAGTTTCTCTGACTGTGCCATGTGTAAGCTTTTCCTGGAGGTCCCGTATGACATGAACTTCTGTGTTCCTCAGGTTGTCTGGCTTAGCAGGAATGGAGTGAGGCCTCAGAGTAGGTATTTCTAACATGATTCCACAGCTTGATGCTGCCAGCCCAAGGGCCACAATTTGAAGACCACTCACTGCATGTGGTTTAAGCATTTACTGGTAAGATGTGTTATTTAGTATTTTAAAAGTCCAGCTATGCATGATTGTGTGTGTGTGTGTGTGTGTGTGTGTGTGTGTGTACATGTGTGTATGAATGAGTGAGGAGGCCAGGGGACAACATCAGGTGTCTCTCAGAGGTAGTCTACCTTTTCTTTGAGTCAGGGTTCTGAACTGGCCTGGAATTTACCTAGTAATCTAGGCTGGCTGACCAGTGAGCTTCAGGTATTGTTTTGTCTCTGTCTCTCCAGAACTGAGATTATATGCATGCTCGATTATATGCTCATTTTGTGTGTGTGTGTGTGGTGTGCAGATCAGGGAGAAACCTCAGAATTTAGTCCTTGCCTCCCACTTTGGAACAAAGTCTGTATACAGCAGGCCAGCTGACTTGCCAGCTCCCAGGGTTTCTTTTTACCCCCTACATTATAGTAGGTACTGGAATTATAGATGTGTGCTGCTGCCTATGGCCTTCTTCATGTAGGTTCTGTGGATCTAAGCTCATGTCCTCATGCTTGTGTGGCAAGTGCTTTACCCCCTGAGCCATATCACCCAACTTATACCTAGCTTTTCTATGTGTGTTCTGGGGCTTGAACTCAGGTCTTCATGCTTTCAGGGCAAGCACTTTGCTGACTGAATGATCTCCCTAGCTCAATCGCCTGTTTATTAAGCAGGTCTTGGAACAAACAAAGTTCTGAACATTTTGGAATAAAAGAGAGTCAGGGAGAGTAGGCAGAAAACAGAAGCCCAGTTCATAAGTGAGACTCACATGGCGGCCCATGACCAGTTCCCTGAGCCTCTCTTCCCAGACAGCTTACTTCCTGCTATAACTCTGGTTTAATTCTGTTTGGCATGTGGCTCTTGGGAAATTATACTGCTTTTCGTATAACAGCTCTTTCCCCAGCGCAAGGATTTTTCACCCCCTAACATACTACATAAATAACACCAAGTGGTATTTTGGCATTACAGTTGCAGGCAGAAATATACATAGCAATTGACACAGAGAATACCAGGTAGAATGATTTGAATTTGTGCTATTACGTATGAACCCACATGCTGTGAGTGCATGTTCAAGCCACATGATGTAGATAAAGAGGTAAAATTTTCTGTACCTCTTTATGGAGTCATTGTGTCATTGTGTTTTAAGGTCTGCCTTCCCCTATTTAACCTACAGGTCCGTGAATAGATATGGCTTTTGTATTAGGCACTTCCAGTTTCTGAGTGTTAAGGAAAAGAAAGGGATCATTAGACTTGTGTGATTTTTTTGTGTATATGTATATGCATATGTATTTGTGTGCATGTATATATGCATGAGTGTGTGTGCATGTGTGTGTGTGCGCGCGCGCGCGTGTGTGTGTGTGTGTGTGTGTGTGTGTGTGTGTGTGAAGGCCAGAGGTCAAACTTGGATGTTGTTCCTTAAATGCTGTACACTTTGTTTTTTTTTTAATTTTATTTATTTTTGTATGTGTATGAGTGTACTGTCTGCATGTAGGTCTGTGCACCCGTGTCATGCAATTCTGCAGAGGTTAGAAGAGGGTCTCAGATTCCCCTGGAACTAGAGTTCTCCTGGAATTGGAGTTACAGACAGTTCTTAGCCGCCACATGGGTGCTGTGGATCGAACCCGGGTCCTCTGCAAGAGCAGTCGGTGCTCTTAACTGCTAGGCTATCTCTCCAGCCCCCATACACTTTGTTTTTTGAGACAGGATCTCACATTGGACTGGAACTCACTAAGGACGTTAGGCTGGTTGACCAGCCTCTGCCTCCTCAGCACCAGGATTACAAGTGTGTGCCACCATGTCTGGATTTTGCTTGCAAATGTTCTGGGAGATCAAATTCAGGTCTGTAGGCTTGCAAGGCAATCACTTTAGCAACTGAATCTAGCCCCAGTCTTTTTCAAAAACTTAAAAAATTATTTTAAAAAATTATTTTGTGTGTGTATTGGGAGGGTGCACATGCATACCACAATGTGTATGTGGAGGATGGAAAGGACTGAAGAGAGTGATAACCATACCCAAGAGGCCATGGGAAGAAAAAGAATGAAGTTATAATTATAGAAAAACTAAACAGGATTAAGAACATAAACATAAAATTAAATGACAGTAACTAATACACATCTTTCAGTAATATCTTAAAACGACAATAGTCTAAATTCTCTTTTGAGACACAGGTTAGCTGAATGGATTAAGAAACAAAATCCTAGCCAGGCATGGTGGCACACACCCATAATCCCAGCACTTGGGAGGCAGAGGCAGGCAGATCTCTGTGAGTTCAAGGCCAGTCTGGTCTGTAGAGTGAGCTCCAGGTCAGCTGGGACTAAGGGGATCCTGTCTCAAAAAAAAACCACCCTGAAATCCTTTTGAATAATTTAAGTAGTATTGGATATAGTCCTTCTTTAAATTCCTGTTAGAATTCTGCTGTGAATTCATCTGGCCTGGGCCTTCTTTAGTCAGGAGGTTTTGTATTAGTTTTATAATTTCCTTATATGCTATGAGTCTTTTTTTTTTTTTTGAGCTATTGAATATCTTTTTTGGGTTTTTCAGATTTAATTAGTTTCCATGATTTTCGGTATTGCAATCCTTTTAGTTCTTGCAAATTTAATAGAGTATAGATTTTTAAAGTATACACTATAATGTTCTGGATCTTTTGGATGTCTGTTGTGTTGTTTCCATCTCTGATTTTGTTGATTTGACTTTGATCTTTCTTTTTGTTAACTGGGCTAAGGGTTTGTCTATCTCGTGTATCTTTTCAATGAACAAGCTCTTAAAGTCACTGATTCTTTGTATTATTTTCTTTGTTTCTATTTCATCAATCTCTGCTCTGATATTTGTTATTTTGTCTCATCTGCTGGATTTTGGCTTTGTTTCTTCTTGCCTTTCCAGAGACTTTAGTTGCAATGTTAAGTCATTTGTGCTCTTTCTGGTTTTTCAATTTAAGCACTTAGAGCTATAAATTTCCTTCTTAGGACTGATTTCAAAGTGTCCCAGAGGTTTTATTGTGTTGTATTATCTTTTTCATCTAGATCCAGGAATGCTTTAATTTGTTTCTTAATTTCTTCTCTTTGACTAATTCATCATTCAGGAGCATGTTGTTTAATCTCCATGAGTTCATGTAGTTACCAGAGCTTCTTTTGGTGTTGACTTTAAGTTTTATTGCATTGTTGTCTGAGAGAATGCATGAAATTATTTTAATATTTTTGTATTTGTTGAGGTTTGTTTTGTGCACTAGTTTGTGGTTAATCTTAGAGGAAGTTCAATGGGGTGCTGAATAGAAAGTGAATTCTTTTGTGCTTGGTTGGGATCCTCAGTAGATGTTCGTTAGGTACTTTTGATGTATAGTTTCATTGAATTCAGATGTCCCTCTATTTATTCCTTATCCAGTTGACCTGTCTACTGGACATATTGGTGTGTCAAAGTCACCTGATATAACTGAGTTGGGATTAATCTGTGTCTTAAAGTCCTGTAATACTTTTTAAAAATGAGATTAGGTGCACAAGAGTTTGATGCATGTATGTTCCTGGTTGTAGTATCACCTCCCTGATGGCTAGCTCTCAGTTTTGTTTAACACTATGTAAGCTGCTAAGGAAGAATATCAATCAATGGTCTAACCAATGCTTTAGGGCCTAATAACAACAACAAATGCTGACTATCTTGGGGAAGGAGTGGTACTTTTATCTTGTAGATAAACAGCTACCTAATTGGATTGAAAGCTTACTCAGTGATAAGGAGCTCCTGTGTGGTACTGTAAACATGGCCAAATACACAAGCCTGGAGAGGCCATAGATCCTAGAGAAAACCCCAAGGATGTCACATCCCTAGGAAAATACAATTTCTTATTATGTGCTAAACATGGATCATAATATTTACAGACAAGTATGCCAGTCACCACTCATCAAAGAAACTTCTTTTGCAACAGATGACAACTATTACAGAGTTCCACAACTGATCATATGCAGAGATTATCCATGAAATTCCCAATCTTAAGTGACACATTTATAAGGGAACCTCTACACTTAAGGCTCAAGGAACATAGTAGAACAAGGGGTAGAGAGAATACCAATGCATCTCTCAACTCTCATCAATGAAGGTCCCTCACACAATGGAGGTCTATGAACACAAAAGGACACAGATGACCAAGCATAGAGAATAAGAGTCTGCAGAATGTGGGTCCTTGGACAGCTCTCAACATGCACAAGACCATGCAAACCCAAGGAGACAAAAATCCACCCTATAAGTATAGAAATGAGCAGCATGCCCCAACCTTAGTTGAATAACTTTTCACAGCTGACTACTACTAGCTGAGGAACAGCTGATGTTCTTAAAGGGAGGGACTATAGATAAGTTGAGTAGACCTCAGTGGATGACCTTGCACTGAGGAATGTTTGGGGATACTAAATTGACTCGCTAAGCCTTAACATTGATTACAGAATGCATGAATTCCAGTGGAAGGGTCCATGGAAGATGCCAGTGGGGAAGGGAATACAAAGATGATTCAGATATTCTGTATGAAATATACATAAATTCAAAAAATATATTTAAAAAAGAAATAGAATCCATATTTTTGTTATCTAAAAGAAGCTCATGTTACCTTCAAGATCAGGCAGTGCCTTAGAATAAAAGCCTTTGAAGCCGGGCGTGGTGGCGCACGCCTTTAATCCTTCCCAGCACTCACTCGGGAGCGAGCAGAGGATCTTTGTAGTTTCAAAGGCCAGCCTGGTTACAGAGTGAGTTCAGGAGCTGGGGCTAAAGGGAAGCCGGTTCGAAAACAACGAAAAAAAAAAAAAAATAAACATGAAAAAATCCAAACAAATGGAGCGTAAAGAAACAAGGTGCTTCTATCCTAAGTATGACACAAATAGACTTTAATCTGAAATCAATCATAGAGAGATATAATGTCACTTCAATCTGATCAAGGGAAAATTGACCAAGAAGACAATAATCATATAATCAGAGACATATATGCACCAAACTTTGCTGCATCCAATCTCATAAGAAGAATATTACTGACTTTGAGACACAGATTAACCACAACCACCAAATTAGGAGACTTCCATAACTACTTTCTCAAGTGACAGGCCATCTGGAGCAAAGAATATAACAGATAAAAAAACATCAGAATGGAAGATTGGGTTTCCCAGGCCACACTGAAAGCACAGAGTACCAGGGCCACAGGCCTAACCGCCAGTCCCCCCCCCACGATCGTAACTGGGATTGCTGAGGGTATGTCCAAGTGGATTTTTGAATGCTTCAGAAACTCCAAAAGGAGATGATTAGATCAATAATGAAAGCTAAAACTTAATAAATCAACACTCTATAAGCAAGGGAAAAAGGAGAAAAACAATCAATCAAAAACACAAATAGCATTTGAAGGAGGCAAAGTAAGCAAGCTTCAACACAGTGAAAGAGGTTGGTCACATTGGAATCGTAGGCAAAGAGAAACCCAACATGCCAGGACACAAAAAGAGGAGAACATGGAAAAGGTACAGGATATTCCTCACAAGCTACAACTGGTCACCACCCTGTGGGAGTTCTCTACAGTGTGGATCCCTGGGTATGCCTAGGCACAGATATTAGAAGTGCAATTGTGGACATACTCATAAGAAATCAAAGACAATAAAGAACAAGTCAATGAACTTTAGGAGAGAGAATGAAAAACTCAAGAAAGGATCACTGAGAAGAGAGAATGACAAACCTCGGGGAGACGTGACACACACAGTCTGAACGAAGACGGCCATTTGAAATAATTAAGCAACACACATATGAAGCACAGAGCTATAGGAAGAGTTGAGAAGCTCCAAAAGGAGTGGAATACAAAAATTAGACAAAGAAAGTTAAAAACAAATAAAAAGAGAAAGATAAAAAAGAAAAAAAAACCTCAGAAGTTAGAATGAGGAATCAGAACAAAGAATATCAGACTAGGAAGATAACACAGAACAACTAAAAACCGTCAAGTAAGGATTAAAATGAAAAACTTTAAATAAAATGCACATAAACTGGAGACGTGAATGTGGGACACTATGAAAAGATAACCTCTGAATCAAGGAAAGAGAAGAGAGAATCTCCAAGAGAATAGCTATTGATTTCAGATTTTCAGCAGCTGAATAGGATGAAAATTTCGTTCCACAAACTAAAAGACGAAAAACTCAGCACTGGGTGTGGTGTAAACGCCTTAATCCTAGCACTCCGGGAGGAGCAGGGCAGGTGAATTTTTGTGAGTCAGGCCAGCCTGGTATGCAGTAGTGATTTCCAGGACAATCTGGGGCTATATGGAGACTGCCTGAAAAGAGACAAAAAAAAGAAAAAAAAGAAAATAAGACAAACCAATACAATACAATA
>VZQC01009966.1:419017-459871 GCA_009823505.1 Rhizomys pruinosus
TTCACAATAGCAAGGAGCTGGAACCAACCCAAGTGCCCCTCAACTGAAGAGTGGATAGAGAAAATATGGCACATCTACACAATGAAGTTCTATGCAGCAGTAAAGAAATATGACATCATGAGCTTTGCAGGTAAATGGCTGGAGCTAGAAGATATCATGTTGAGTGAAGTAACACAGTCCCAGAAAAACAAAGGATGAATGGTATCCCTCATCTGTGGACGCTAACACCAATTACCTAATTGTATGGCAAACTGAGCAACATCAATGTGATCTGAAAACAATTGTTTGTAGAATCCCTTAAAAAATAAAGAAAAAAAAAAGAAAAACATCAGAATTAAATGATATCATACATTCAATGGCCCTTACAGGCATGTATAGGATATTCGCCCAAGTGCCAAAGAATACATATTTTACTCGGTAGCCTACAGGAGTTTCTCTGAAATAGACTACACACTGAAAACAAACCTTAACAAATACAGAAAGTTGAAATAATTCCATGTGTTCTATCAGACCAAAACATAATAAAGCTTAGAATCAACAGCAAATTATCTGCAATAGCTAAATGAACTCCTGGAGATTAAACAATACACTCCTGAATGATGGAGTCAAAGAAGAAATAAAGAAGGAAATTCAACCAGACCTGGAATTTGAAAATGAAACACAATAAAGCATATAGGATACATTAAAAGAAGGTTTAACATGGAAGTTTATAGCTCTAAATAACTACTTAAAAATCAGAACTGACCAGAGTCCAAAACGACAGCTCCAGAGAAAGTAGACTGTTTTGCTTCTTATCTACCTTTGCCCCTTTTCTAAGCCTAGGGAACAATCTGTGGTAGAGGGGGCATGGTAGAATGTAAGAGCTGCGATTGGGGTGAATGGTGAAACCACAGCAATGTAGACTGGACAGTTATTTGATCAACCTGATTGTACATACAAGCCCCCCAAGCTGGATGGTGGGACCGTTGGGCTGTGTGAGTTTGGGCACAACTGCTTGCAATTGGTTTTACATGAAGGATGCTTGTACTCATAAATTATTACTTATTGTTAAAAAATGAAAAAATTAAAGAAGTAAAAAAAATTCAAAGTCAGAAAAAAATACAAAGTCAGAAAAAAATGTAGTTGTTAATTGTTACTACTAATAATTTTATACAAAAAAGAAAAAAAAGCAAAGTGCAACAGAGCATGCCTGTAATCCCATGAGGCAGAGACAGGAGAATTCTTGCAGCTCGCTGGTCAACCAAGCTATCAGGATCAGTGAGCTCTGGGTTCAGTAAGAGGCCCTGTCTCAAAAAATAAATGGAGAGCACTCGAGGAAGATGCCTGCAATCAACCTCTGCCGCCACAGTGCACAAACACATGTTTGGACACACATGTACCCACAAACAGTGTGAGTCTCTTTGCCTCAGTGGAGGGAGTAAAGGAGCTACCTTGGTTATTAATTAAGAGTAAAGCCACTACTTAGCCAGCTCCTTCCTGGCAAGATGGCCTTTAAAGAACTGCAGTTAAGCACCTAGATTTTTATAAGCAGATCCAATTTAACTTGGAGCTGGACAAGATAAAGAGCTCAAGCTTATTAGCTTAAAATGCTGGACTAATCTTGCCACAGAAAGGAGTTTTTAAAAACTCCAAGTGTCTTAAGAAATTTGAAACAACATCCAGGCAGCTTCCTACATGCATACTAAACACAACCGACATGTTATTGCCACATATGGCCACCCTTTTGTGAAAAATGTCATTACTTTTCTAGTACCAAACATATGGAAATGGGGCAAATGGCAGCAGTTGGGGAGCAGAGGCCCCCAGAACTGCTGGTGCAGCCTGTTCTGCATCCCCCTCTCATGTTCCTGCCAACCCATCTCACAAGCCTCTAAGGCCCATCGGGTGCTGTCAAGCTAGCTTGAGAAGAAATGCCAGCCCTATGATGATTGTTTTTAAGTCCTTACCATCTAACTAGTATTTCTCTTTCTGGAGGTCAAAACCATTAGTGGCACCTGCTGGATACTTCATTAGGCTTCTTTGAAGACATTAGACATCTGCCAGGTTGGAAGACAGAGATGCTTGCATAAAAGTAGAACAGTTGTCATGTGGGTCAGCTGACTCCAAGTTATTGTTGCTGGAGGAGCCATCAATTTGGGGCTGCAGTTATGGTTCAGAGTTGAATAGTGTGAGGGTTAATTTTTGTTTTCAATTTGATTAGATCTAGAATTAGATCTAGACATTGGAGAGGTGGCTTAGTGCTTAAGATACTCCCCACACCATGTTCCCCTTCTAGCCTTGGACACAGGCCTGATTTTTCTCTTAGTACCCCAGATCTGTGGATTATCCCCCCAAGTCTAGACCCTCCCATTGCATCCTGATCCCCTGTAACCAGATCAGCTCAATTTTCCAGTCTAGCTAGTTAGACCCTTCACAGGCAGTCTTCACCCCCACCTTGCCTTGTATTCCAGAGTCCAGCCTTGTTCCTGTGTAAGTCTGATCCCACTCACTTTGTTTTTACTCCTCTATAGCCTGAGCAACTCCAATTTCCCCAACCACACACCCTGTTTTCCTTCTGGCCTTGGAAGCAGGCCTGCTTTTGCTCTTAGCACCCTAGATCTCTGGACTACCCTCTTAGCTCTCCATGGTGTTAAGCTATCTAAATATGCCCCATACCCACCCTTCTACACTGGGACATCTGCAGAGCCTCCCATTGTTTCAGGGCTGGCTAGGTTTCCCTACCATTTAGTAAGGGCACAGACCTTTGCAGACTGCCTGAGAACACCTGAATCTAGCCTCTGCTGAGCAAGCTTCCCAAATTGTGCTGTGCCTGCTGCTAATAGGGGCACAGACCTTAGGAGGAACAGTGAGAGTGTCTAATTGGTGCCTGACTTGGGCCTTTGTGGGAACTCCTGAATAGTTGGACTAGAGTCATCTTGTCCCTCCAATATAGTCAAAAGAGAGAACTGGAAGCCTAGACCAACCAGCTTTTCATACCCAGAAGAAAACAATCAAGGCATGTCAAGTATACAAATAGAATCAGACTTCAACTTGACAAAGGAAGGCTTAAGTTTCAAACCAGAATCACAAACAAATAAAGAATTCCACATATCAAAACCATAATGGAAAAATAATAACATGATTACCACAAATAATGTCTCATCTAACACCAGCAGTCCTATAGAAGAGTTCTACAATGAGAACCCCTAGACATAACCCAGGACACAGACTTTAAAAGGATAATGATTAACATGATCAAATAATTCAACAAATTTAAAGAACACACAAATCAAAGAACTAAAAAAGATAACAATAAGAATTCAAGTTTGAATTCACAAAAGGGATAGAAATATTGAAGAAAACTCAGGTTGAAATGAAGAAGGAAGTGAAACACTCAATAAGTCAATTTAAGATGCCAAGAGAAAGCCTCACCAATAAAATGGATAAAATGGAAAACAGAATATCAAGAGTGGACAATAAAGTGGAAGAATTGGACCACTCAAACAAAGATTATGAAAATTAAAAAGAAAACAAGGCTTGGCTTCCCTGCCCCTGAACCCAGATACAGATGATCCCAACCAGCCCTATAGAACCACAAGGTGGACCTCCTGTGGGGTGGCAATTCTGTAAGTACAATGCTCCCACTGAGTGTGTGAGGTAGAACTCTGCTGTGTGGTGAGAGTTCCCAACTGCACGGGGGTGGGGGGAAGTGGTAAAACAGACTCCTTACCCACTAACTGGGGAACACCTGGGGCCACTCCCTCAGCTCTAGGCGAGACTTCCCTTCCCCTGGACCCAAGTCCAGACATTTTCAACCAGTCAGGGAGAGCTGGTAGGTGGATCCCACATGGTTCAGGGTTCAAGCCTGCCTGACTGTAACCTGCCTTTGGCCTCTAGAGTAGTTCTGAACTAGCTGGGCAAGAACTAGCTGGTCTCTCCAGTATGAAGCCAGAAGTGAGAACCTGAAGCCTAGACCAACCAGCCTTTCATACCTAATAAGAAGACAACTAAGACACCTGAGGAATACAAGCAAAATCAGTCTTTAATTTAATGAAGAAACAGTTGAGTTTCACCAGAATCACAAACAACAAAGGAAATCCACATGCCAAAATCACAATGAAAAAAGAATAACATGAACAATGCAAATAACAAGTCTCTGGTAAGTACTACCAGTCCTATAGAAGACCCCTATGAGGACCCCCTAGATGTAACCCAGGACACAGAATTTAAAAGAACTATCATAAACATGATAAAAGAATTCAAGGAGTTTAAAGAATACACAACTTGCCGGGTACGGTGGTGCACATCTTTAATCCTAGCACTTGGGAGGCAGAGGCAGGTGGATGTTTGTGAGTTCAAGGCCAGCCTGGTCTACAGAGTGAGTTCCAGGACAGCTGGGGCTACAGGGAGACCCTGTCTCAAAAAGATCCCCCAAAAAAGAATACACAAAGAAATCAAAGAACTAAAAGAATATAGGAATAAACTAAAAGAAGACAGTGATAAACTTCAGAATAAATTACAAAAGATATAGAAATACTGAGGAAAATTCAGGTTGAAATGAAAAAGGAATTAGAACACTCAATAAGCCACCTGGAAAGGACAGGAGAAAGCCTCAGTAATAGAATGAATGAAATAGAAAATAGACTATCAAGACTGGAAGACAGCATGCAAGAACTGGATCACTCAAGCAAAGATTATGAAAAATTAAAAAAAATTCCCACAGGAATGGAATAATCAGGAATTATGAGACAGCATGAAAAGACTAAACCTACACATCATAGGTATAGAGAAAGGAGATGAATCCCAGGATAACAATATTGACCAGATCTTCAACAGGATTGTAGAAAAAAATTTCCTATATGAAGTAAAGATTTGTATTGAATACAAATACAAGAAGCACAAAGAACACCAAATAGACAGGACCAGAAAAGCAATTCTCCATGTCATGTTATAGTAAAAAAGACTAGATGTTCAAAACAAAGAGAGAATACTGAAAACTGCAGAAGAAAAACAAGTCACATATAAAGAAAAACCCATCAGAATGACAGATTACTTTGCAATGCAAATTATGAAAGCCAGAAGAGCTTGGACCAAAGTATTCCCTGTTCTACATGCCTATAAATGCTAACACAGAATGCTTTACCAAGAAAAAAATGTCTATTATAGTGGAAGAAGAAAGGAAAATCTTTCATGACATAGACTGAAAGAATTCATGTCCAGAAAACCAGCCCTTCAGAGAATACTTGAAGCAATACAAAGACCAGAAACTAGGAATGACTATACTCAAACATCAACAGAAAGTACTTAATGAAGGTAAAACTGTGGAAATGCAAACATAGATCAAGAAAGCACCAGAAATCAAAATGATAGGAAGCAATATATATCTCTCAGTAATAACTTTGAATATCAATGGACTGAACTCCCCAATCAAGAGGAATAGACTAGTAGAATGGATTCTGAAACAAAGTCCATCTTTTTCTTGTCTGCAAGAAACCCATCTCACCTTCAAGGACAGGTGCTTTCTTAGGGTGAAATGAGGGAAAAAAGTATTCAAGTAAATGGCTCTAAGAAGCAAGCAGGAGTTGCTATTATAATATCAGAGAAAATATAATTCGAACTAAAACTAATCAGAAGAGATGAAGAGGGTCACTTCACTCTTTTTTTTTAAATTTATTTTATTCATTGATGGGTGTGGTGGGTCACACCTTTAATCCCAGCACTCAGGAGGCATAGGCAGATGGATCTCTGTGAATTCAAGGCCAGCTTGGTCTACATAGTGAGCTCCAGACCAACTGGGACTAAAGGGAGACAATGTCTTAAAAAGACCAAAAACCATTTTTTAATTTATATTATTTTTTTCAGGTTTACAAAGTCTGAAAATAAACTATAGGTTAATTTCAAAACACATTTAAGGATTCACAGTTTAACAGTAAGCTTGCATGCAGGTGAAAATACATTTAGCTTTACATTCCTAAATTACATAAATTACATAAAATACATACATTCCTAAATTACATGTTGATGTGTGTTTTGATGTACTCTTTCTTTTTTTGTCTTTTTGAGACAGGGACTCCCTTTAGTCCCAGCTGGCTTGGAGCTTGCTCTGTAGACCAGGCTGGCCTTGAACTCACAGATATCCACCTCCCTCTGCCTCCTGAGTGCTGGGATTACAGGCATGCATCACCATGCCCAGCTTTGATGTACTTTTAAGAAAGAGATTTAGGGTGGAGTTAGACATGCACATGCCCAGCGTGTGGCATGAGTGGACTTCATCTGCATCCTGCACAACACCAGTGTGTGAAAGACCAGGTGAGCCCTGCCTGCTTTGTTGTTTTGCCCCGTGGAGGCTTGGTATTACTCAGGACCATCCAATCTTTGGGTTCCAGCATGTGATGTGGGCAGAGTTAGACATACACACAGCACAACACCATCATGTGCCCAGCACGTGGCAAGAGTTGGCCAATAGGGTAACAGCATGTGGGCCAAAGTAGCAACCCCCCCAACCTGGTGAATCAGTGGTGCAGAGGATCTAGCAGGTGCAGTATTAGTGATTATAGTCAGTGCAGCCAGAATCCAAAGAAACAAATAAACAAACAAATCCACCTGCCAAAGACACAAAGAAAAATCAACACAGGAAAAGCTCATAATAAATCCACACCAAACTCTACCAACTCTACAGAAAATTCTTACAAGGAGATCTCCCTGGAAGGAAACCAAGACTTGGACCTTAGCAGAACAATTGTAGCCATACTCAAAGAAATTAGAGAACTGCTTAAATACCTATATATCTAATTGCTTGTTCTTCATTAGTAGGATCGAAAGGTTATTCCTGGACAAACTGTCAGCCCATGAAAGGAAACAGCCAGAATTGACCAGAGTCCAAGTCAACAGCTCCAGAGAGAGTGGACTGTTTTACCTCTCATCCACCTGTGCCCCTTTTCTAAGCCTAGGGAACAACCTGCGGAAGAGGGGGCGTGGTAGAATGTAAGGGCTGCGATTGGGGTGAATGGTGAAACTACAGCAATGTAGTCTGGACACTCATTTGATCAACTTGATTGAACAAACAACCTGTCACCCCCCACTGGATGGTGGGGCTGTAGGTGTTTGGGCACAACAGCCTGCAGATAGGTTTTGCATGAAGGATGCTTGTACTCATGGATTATCACTTATAGCTAAAAATGAAAAAAAAAAAAAACTGAGAGAAAGATGCAGGACAGTTATGGCAGAATGCATGATCTGGGATGGGGTGGGGTGGGGTGAAGAGAAAGGGAAATATGCCTAAACTGATTTGGAAAATGATGTATGAAATACACAAAGCATCAATAAAAAAAAAAAAATTAAAAAACAAAAAACAAAAAAAAACAAGTCAGAAAGTGACAGTCTTGGTTGACAACATTTAATAGAATATTTCAAAACAGAAGATTTGAAATGTTCCCAATGCAAAGAGGTGAACTATCACTGAAGTGATATGCCAGTTACCCTGATCTGATAACCAAAAGTTGTACACGTATATTGAAATGTCACACTGTACCTCAGAAACATGGACAATTATTGTGTTAAAAAATATATTTAGGAGACTGGAGAGCTGGCTCACTGATAGGACAACTGGCTGCTCTTGCAGAAGACCTGGGTTTGGTTTCCAGAACTCACCTGGTGGCTAATTGTCCATAACTCCAGTTCCAGGGGATCTGACACCCTCTTCTGGCCTTCATGAGCATTGCACCCATGAGTGCATTCTCATACATTCAGGCAAAACTCTCATACGCACGCACGTATACATTTAGGATCAGTAAGATGGCTNAACACAAGAGTGGAGCAACCAGGAAATGTGGGACACTATAACATAGTTAAAACACTAGACACCCCAAACAAAGACAAATTACTGAAGGTCACAGGAGAAAAACAAGTTACATATAAAGGCAAGCCCATCAGAATTACAGCTGACTTTTCAGTGCCAACCATAAAAGCCAGAAGAACTTGAACCAAAGTATTCCCAGTACTAAATGATTATAGATGCCAGCCCAGATTACTATACCCAGCAAAAGCATCAATTATAATTGAAGGAGAAAGAAAAATCTTTCATGAGATAAACAAGATGAAAGAATTCATGTCCAGGAAACCAACCCTTCAGAAAATACTCGAAGCAATTCAAAGGTCAGAGGAAAGGAGCAACTATCCCCAAGCACCTAGAGAGAGTAATGAATAAAAGCATAACTGCAGAAATACAAACCTAGACCAAGAATGCAAACAGAAAATAAGGCAAAATACAAGAAGCACATAGAACACCAAACAGACAGGACCAGAAAAGAAATTCCACATTCCATATAATTGTTAAAACACTAGATTCTCAAAACAAAGACAAAATACTGAAAGACACAAGAGAAAAAACAACAATCACTTATAAGGGGAAACCCGTCAGAATTATAGCTGACTTCTCAGTGCAAACTATGAAAGCTAGAAGAATGTAGACCAAAATATTCCCGGTACTAAACGACTTTAGATGTCAACCCAGACCACTATACCTATCAAAACTGTCAATTATAATTGAAGGAGAAAGAAGAATCTTTCACAACATGAACAAGATGAAGGAATACATGTCTAAGAAGCCAACACATTTGAAAATCCTCAAAGCAATCTAAAGAACAGAGGAAAGGAGCAACTATCCCTATGCAATTAGAGAGAGAAAGCAACAAATGCATAACTGAGTAAATACACACCTAGACCAAGAATGCAAACAAAAAATAAGGTGAAAGGAAGCAACATACATTTCTCAAAAATAACCTTAAATACTAATGGTCTAAACTCCCCAATCCCCAATCAAAAGGCATAGACTGGGAGAATGGATTAAGAAACTGAATTGTCTCGTGTTTGGGTGGAATATTCTGTAGATATCTGTGAGGTCCATTTGGTGTATTGAATTGTTCAGTTCTGATGTCTTTCTGTTTATTCTTTGTCCAGTTGACCTATCTAATGGGCTCAATTGGGTATTGAAATCTCCCACTATTAGTATGCTGGGATCAATCTGTGCCTTGAAATCCTGTAGAATTGTGTTTATAAAGTTCGGTGCACTGGAGTTGGGTGCATATATATTCATGATTGTGAAATCTTCATGGTTAATTGATGCTTTTGTTAATGAAGTGGTACTCTCTGTCTCTTCTTATTAGTTTTATTTTGAAGTCTATTATGTCTGATATTAGAATAGCAACTCCTGCTTGGTTTTTGGTATATTTGTTTGGAATTTTTTTCCCCATCCTTTCACTTTAAGTTGATGACTATCCTTGAGGGTGAGATGGGTGTGGTGGTTTGAATGAGTGTCCCCCATAGGCTCTAGGTATTCAGACATTTGTCTCCAGTTGGTGGCACTGTTTTTGGAGGTCTTAGAAGGTGTGGCCATGCTGGAGGAAGTGTGTTGTTGGGGGCAGGCTTAGTGAGTTTTTTTTTTTTGGTCTTTTTGAGACAGGGTCTCCTTGTAGTCCCAGCTGTCCTGGAACTCACTCTGTAGACCAGGCTGGCCTTGAACTCACAAATATCTGCCTGCCTCTGCCTCCCAAGTGCTAGGATTAAAGGCATGCGCCACCACGCCCAGCTAGGCTTAGTGAGTTTTAACAAGCCTCGTGGTCTATAGTTGCTCTCTCTGCTTTCTGTGCTCTTTGCGAGATGTGACCCTCGGCATGCTGCTCCAGATCCAGCCGCCATGCCTCCCACCACAATGGACTCTAATTCCCTGGAACCTTCAATTGTAAGCTCAAATAAACTCTTCCTTTTATAAGTTCCTTGGTCATGGTGCTTTANAAAAAAAAAAAAAAAAAGAGTAACTCCATATCAATAATAGTATTCGTGATGAAAGGGGAAACATCACAACAGACAAAGATCCTCAAGAAAACAAATGATACCAAGTACTGGAGAGGTTGTGGGGAAAGGGGAACACTCATCCACTGCTGGTGGGAATGTAAACTCATACAGCCACTATGGAAAGCAGTGTGGAGAACCCTTGGAAGAATTGGAATGAACTTGCCACCCAACCCAGCCATACCACTCCTAGGCGTGTACCCTTAAGACTCACTCCACTGCAGATACATGCACGGCCATGTTTATTTCAGCTCTCTTCACAATAGCAAGGAGCTGGAACCAACCCAAATGCCCCTCAACTGATGAATGGATAGAAAAAATGTGGTACATCTACATGATGAAGTTCTATGCAGCAGTAAAGAAAGACGACATCATGAGCTTTACAGTAAAATGGCTGGAGCTAAAGGGCATCATGCTGAGTGAAGTAACACAGTCCCAGGAAAACAAACGAAGAATGGTATCCCTCATCTGTGGATGCTAGTGCCAATTACCCAGTTGTAAGTATTTCCTGTGCATGGCCCCTTGAGCTTTTGTCCAAAGCAGTTGGGAGTGATGCATATTGGAAACAACAACAACAACAACAACAACAAAAAACAACAACAGCAGCAGAAAGGAGTGCATCAAAGAACTGACTGAAACAGTGAACTTCTGCTCAAAACAGTCAACTTCCCCATGGAGAATATTGAGAAAGACTGAGAAAGAGATGAATAGCATGTTTGGCAGAATGCATGAGCTCTGGAGGGGTGGGGGTATGGGGGGGACACGGGTCTAGATTTGATAAAAAAATAAATAACTTAAAAAAAAGAAGAAATAGGTAATACTTGTTTTGGATTTTACAGAGCCCACAGTTAAGAGAATTTTATTTTGATTCTTTTAAGGGTTCTCCACACTGCTTTCTCTTTTTTTAGCATGAAGGGATGCTGGATTTTGTCAAAGGCTTTTTCTGCATCAATTGAGATGATTATGTGTATTTTAGTCCATTTATATGTTTTATGATATTTACTGATTTTCATATGTTGAACCATCCCTGGATCTCTGGTATGAATCCAACTTGGTCATGATGGAGGATCTTTTTGATGTGGGTCTGTATGTGGTTTGCAAGTATTGTATTGAGAGTATTTGCTTCTGAGTTCATTAATGAGATCGGTTCTCTTTATGGTTGTATCCTTGCCTGGTTTTGGTATTAAAGTGATGCTGGCTTCATAGAAGGAATTGAGAGATTTCCTGCTGAAACTATCTGGGTTTCAAATTTATAGAATTCTACTGTGAAACCATCTGGGCCTGGGCTTTTTTTAGTTGTGAGGTCTCTTATTTCATTTTCAATTTCTTCATGTATTATGGGTCTGTTTAAGCTGTCACTCTCCTCTTGGTTTAGCTTTGGTGATTCCCTGGATTTCAGATATTCATCCATTTCTCTTAGGTTTTTAAATTTAGTAGAGTACAGGTTTTTTAACTATTCTCATATGATTGTCTAGATCTTTTCATTGTCTGTTGTGATATTTCCCCCTTTCATCACGGATTCTATTCAATTGGAATTGCTATTTCTTTTGGTTAACTGGGGCTAGAGGTCTGTGTATCTTGTTTATTCTTTCAAAGAACCAAGTTTTGAATTCATTTATTTTTTTGTATTGTTTTCTTTGTTTCTATTTCATTATTTCTGCTCTGATTTTTGTTATTTCTTCCTCTCTCTTGTGTTTAGGGCTCATGTGTTGTTGTCTTTCGAGTGTTTTTAGCTGCAGTGTTAGCTCATTTATTTGTGCCCTTTCTGTTTTTTAACATAGGCACCCAGGGCTATAAGCTTCCTTATTAGGACTGCTTTTAAAGGGTCTCATAGGTTTTGTTGTGTTGTACTGTCATTGTCATTTAGTTCCAGGAATGCTTTTATTTACTTCTTTATTTCCTCCTTTACCCATTCATTATTCAGGAGTGTGTTGTTTAGTCTCCATGTGTTCGTATAGGTAGTATGGCTTATCCTGGTGTTGCTATTGAGCTTTATTATACTGTGGTCTGATAGAATTCCTGAACTTATTTCAATTTTTTTTATTTATTGAGTTTTTTTTCTTTGTCCAAGTATGTAGTCAATTTTGGAGAATGTTCCATGTAGTGCTGAGTAGAAAGTGTATTCTCTGGTGCTTGTGTGGAATATTTGGTAGATGTCTGTAAGGTCCATTTGCTGTATCGTATTTTTCACTTCAGATGTCTCTCTGTTTATTCTTCATCTGGTTGATCTGTCCAACGGGCTCAGTGTGGTATTGAAGTCCCCTACTATGATTGTGCTGGGTTAATCTGTGCCTGGAAGTCCTGGAGAGTTGTGTTTACAAAGATTGGTGCAACAGAGTTTGGTGCATATGTATTCATGATTGTGAAGTCTTCATGCTTAATTTTCCCTTTGATAAGGATGTAATGGCCCTCTTTGTCTCTTCTGATTGCTTCTACTTTGAAGTCTATTTTGTCTGATATTAGAATAGCAACTCCTGCTTTATTTTTGGTATCATTTGCTTGGAATATTTTTTTCCATCTTTTCACTTTAAGTTGGTGCCTATCCTTGAGGGTGAGATGAGTTTCTTGTAGACAGCATATAGATGGGTTCTGTTTCTTAATGCATTCTCCCAGTCTATGCCTTTTGCTTTGGGGGTTTAGTCCATTCACATTTAAGGTTATAATTGAGAGAGGTGTGTTTCTTCTGTTCACCTTATTATCTATTTGTGGTTTTAGTCTAGGTTATGCTTTTATTATTTTCTCTTTCAAGGTACCTGGGGATAGTTGCTCCTCTCCTCTGTCCTTTGAATTGCTTCAAGTATTCTCTGAAGGATTGGTTTTCCAGACATGTATTCTTTTTTTAATATTTTTTAAATTTTTATTTATTCTTATATGTGTATGAATGTACTGTCTGCATGTAGGTTTGTGCACCTGTGTCCTGCAATGCCTCGGAGGTCAGAAGAGGGTGTCAGATTCCCCTGGAACTGGAGTCAAAGATGGTTCTCAGCTGCCATGTGGGTGCTGGGGATCAAACCCAGGTCCTCTGCAAGAGCAGTTGGTGCTCTTAATTGCTAGGGCATCTCTCCAGCCCCTAATTTTTATTTATTTATTTATTTATTTATTTATTTATTTAATTATTTATTTATTTATTTTGGTCTTTTTGAGACAGAGTCTCCTTGTAGCTCCAGTTGTTCTGGAACTCATTGTAAACCAGGCTGGTCTTGAAATCACAACGATCCACCTGCCTATGCCTCCCAAGTGCTAGGATTAAAGGTGTGCACACCCATGCTTGGCCTGGACATGTATTCTTTCATCTTGTTTATGTCATGGAAGATTTTTCTCTTTCTTTCAACTAGAATTGACATTTTTGCTGGGTAGAGTAACCTGGGTTGGCATTTATAGTCATTTAGCACTGGGAATGCTTTGCTCCACATTCTTCTTGCTTTCACATTTTGCACTAAAAAGTCAGCTGTAATTCTGATAGGTTTCCCCTTTTATGTAACTTGCTGTTTTTCTCTTGTGGCTTTCAGGATTTTGTCTTTGTTTTGGACATCTAGCATTTTTTTTTAAATTTAATTTTTATTGATGGTTTGTGCATTTCGTACATCATTTTCCAATTCTAGCATGATATGGGCATGGACAATTTCTTTTCTGATCTTGTCTATTTGGTGTTCTATGTGCTTTTTGTATTTGTATGGGTTTGTCATTTTTTAGTTTGGTAAAATTTTTATCTATTATTCTGTTGAAGATCTGATCAATACCATTCTCTTGGGATTCTTCTCTTTCCTCTATCCCTATGATGTGGAGGTTTGATCTTTTCATAGTGTCCCATATTTCCTGGTTGTTCCACTCTTGTGTATTTTTAAATATTTCATAGTTTTTACTTGAGATTTTTAGTTGCTCTGTGTTATTTTCCAGGTCTGATATTCTTTTTTCTGCTTCCTCCATTCTGCTTCTGAGGCTTTTCCCCATTCTTTCCTCTTGATTGGGTGAGTGTTCAATTTCCTTTTTTCATTTCATCCTGTGTTTTCTTTAGCATTTCCACTTCTTTTTGGAGCTTCTCAATGTCTTCTTGTAGCTCCTTACTTCGCCGGTTAGTTTCCTTTTTCGTTTCAGCATGGGATCTTTAGGTGTTTCCACTTCTTCCGGAGTTTGTCATTTTCTCCCTCTAGCTCTTTCTGGAGTTTGTCATTTTCTCCTTTTAGCTCTTTCCGAAGTTTGTCATTCTCTCCCTCTAGGTCCTTTCTGAGTTTTTCATTCTCTCCCCCTTAGTTCTATGATTTCTTTGAATATATGTGATTGTTCTTCTACAATCCGTGTCCTGGGCTACCTCCAGGGGGATCCCATTGTAGGAATCCTCCACAGTCTCAGTAGAGTTTACTGTGGAATTGTTCTGCACCTTTCCCATATTGTTTTTTTGTTGTGCTCTTGGCATGTGGGTTTCCTTTTGCCTGCATTCCAATGTGAATCTCCAATGTTTCTTCACCATGTTGAAGGGTTTCTTTCCTTGATTCCTTCAGTTGTAATCTCCTTGTTTATGGAGTGTTGACTTGACAAGGTTTCATGCTTTCAATTTTGGTTAAATATTAGAAGGTATAGCTCACTCTTCCCTTTCTGTTCTGCAAGAATTGGGTAGGTAACAAGCCAGATGACACCCTCTGAGCACTGTATGCCCTCTGTTGTCAGCCAGTTCCTCTAGGTTGGTTTTAGGGCTTATTGGACACTCCCTCCAGAAATCCAGTTTGGGGGGATTTGCTTGCTTAGCATGTGTATTGGTACCCTGTCCCTCAGCTGGTCTAGCGGGAGCCAGCCACTTTTATGCAAGGCAGGTCAGTTATCCAACCCTCCCAAAATCCACCTGGCTGGTGTTCATGGCCTGCATTCCGTGCCTTAACTGATCTGGCAGGAGCCAGCAATCTCTATTGTTTGAGTCTTCTATAGGGCTGCTAGATTTTGTTGGGGATTTATTATTTGCTTTTCCCATGTTGTTGATTTTCCTTTGTGCTCTTGGCATGTGGATTTGATTTGTTGTTTATAGCCTGACATGAAATTCAAATGCTTCTTCCTTTGGTTGAAGGCCTGTTCCTCTAGGTTGGAAAGTTTGCTGTCTCTTCTGTTACTTGTCCAAGTCACCTTCTCTGTTCCCACCAGGATGGCTGCAAGGGGTTGGGCAGCTCTGGTATTTGCCCACCCAATCCTGTCACCACCAAGGTGACCAGAGGGCCTTACCTGCCTGATGTTGTCTGGAAGTTGGAGCAGCTCCAGAGACCCTGGAACTGAAGCAATGTGCTTGGCACCCTGCACCTGAAGTGACTTGGTTTAGATGGTCCTGGAACCTGCCCTGTGGTGGAAGTAACTGGCCTGGGATGGTCCTGGAACCCTGGGCTGGAAGTCACTGGAATTGGATGGTCTTGGAATCCTGGACTGGAAGTGACTGGGCTTGGATGGTCCTGGAATCCTGTACCTGCTGGGGCCAGGAAGGTCCTGGAACCCACCAGCCAAGAGGCCTGCCCTGTCACTCTCTCTTGTGCTGGAAGATACTGGAGTGCGATGGTTCTGGGACCCTAGGCTGGCAGCAACAGAGCTCCAATGGTCTTGGAACCCTGCACTGGAAGCTCCTGGGCCAGGAAGGTCCTGGAACCTGCCTGGTGAGAGGCCCACCCTGTCACTCTCCCTGCACAGGAAGCAAAGGTGCTAGGATGGCCCTGGAACCCTGCACTGGAAGTGACTGGGATGGTCTTGGAATCCTGGGATGGAAGTGACGGAGCTGGGATGTTCCTGGAACCCACCTGCCCAGAAGCCCGGCCTGTCATTCACCCTGTGCTGGAAGCAACTGGGCCGGGATGGTCCTGAAACTCTGGGCTGGAAGAAACAGGCCTCAGATGGTCTTGGAACCCTGCAATGGAGACACCAGGGCCAGGAAGGTCCTGGCACCTGTCTGCTGGGAGATCCACCTTGTCACTCTCCTGAAGAGTACTTTTGTGTAAACTCCTTTCCTAGGCAACCCACCTGCTTGCTACTCCTTGGCTCTTATTTTCAACACTTTTCCATCATGAATGTCTATATGTAGGCCTGATTTGTAACTGATTCTTAACTCCTTAAGGAAAGAGAATATATCTTTTTATGACATTATAGTTCAAGAAAAGTGATTGATACATGATTGCTGAGTGACCCCAGGCAGCCCAATTTCCCCACAGCATTACACACTTCTCTTTGCAAAGCCACATGTCAAAACAGTTCACCCATGTCCTGGTTGTAGCCAGGTGGAATTTTCT
This sequence comes from Rhizomys pruinosus, assembly GCA_009823505.1. NCBI lineage: Eukaryota > Metazoa > Chordata > Mammalia > Rodentia > Spalacidae > Rhizomys > Rhizomys pruinosus. Next base: position 435,100 of record VZQC01009966.1, read on the forward strand.
GTTTACAGAACAGGATTGCTGATGGCAATTTCTTCAATGAAACATTTAAGACCACTTTAACCTTTTCGTGTTTTATGAAGATTTCTCCCCTTAAAATAGTTCGTTATGGCTTTTGCTAATAGTCCTATACCTTGACACCAGAGGGAGAAATTTAATGGATGAGAATATAGGTGCAGTGCAAATAGCCTCTAAATAAAGTGTAATGTAGGATGCTGGAGGATGATATGGTGGAACATACCTCATTTACTTCGGTTTGGGTGACAAATGGCATGTAGACTTTTTTGCTTGTCACCCAAAGTAAACTCACTGGGCCCTTAACATGAAATAAAAACTTTAAAACTGTTTTGCATGTATGATAGGTATGTGTATGCACATGTTCTTATGTGTGAGTGTGGGTGCCTGTGTGCTATGACACGTGTGGAGGTCAGAAGACAACTTTGGTGTTGTTTCTCACCTTCCATCTTGTTTGAGACAGGATATCTATTTGTCACTGCATGTGCTGGGCTAGTTGTTCCTCTAACTTCTGTGGATTCTCTTGTCGCTGTCTTCCATCTTGCCATAGGAACTCTGGGATTACAGATGTATCCTACCATGTCTGGCTTTACATTGGTCCTGGGGATATGAACTCAGGTCCTAATACTTGCATGACAAGGCCTTTACTATTGAGCTATCTCCCCAGCCTGAAAGAAGAAATTTACAACCTAATTGTCTATTCATTTAGTCAATGAACATGACTCTGCCTCTTGTAGTAGTCTAGGAGCAAATTAGGGATGGGCTTGAAGTCACTATTAACTCTCTTTCCCAAGATTCCTTATGTGTAATAGGAGCTCAGTAAGTATTGCATACTTGTTGTTGAAAGATGGATTCTGTCCACCTGGGATCTTTTATGTCTAGTGGCACTAACACCATAGTAATGTCCATGCAAAAGCTATGACTCTCATTTCAAAGCAAATAAAATTCATTCTGGAAACAAATATGAGTGACCACATCCTGGGCATACAGATTTAGGTCATTGTAAATTTCGTGTTTCAGCATGGTAACTGTCTGATGAAATTTTAATAGTAACAGAACAAAGAGAGTCATAAATCAAGGCACTTTTCAAATACATTGACAGGAACACTAAGTAGGTGAGTTAAAGCAAAGAGTCTTCAGATAAACTATAGGTCTCAAATGCTACATTTATGCTATTCTTAGCCTTTTGGTTGGAGGAAACTAGGGTTTTGTTAAGTTAATACATTCCACAAGGCTTTAATCTATTTTCAGAATGCTAAATTCAACATAGTGGTAGGCAAGGAATGGCTATCCAGGAAGTTAAAGATGGCCCAAGATAAACTGTCATTAGACTCTGGACCTGCAACACTCCAACCTCTCCACAGTTATTGAAGTTCTAATCAATTAACCAGCCTTGCAGAGGGTTCTGTTTAAGGTGCAGCTTCTTTCTGGCAACTCGAGTTCACAGCAACAGCCACATCTCCTTAGTGATGATTCCAGGTAATGAAGATGGATAATATGAAATCCAGACCTCTGAGGAAGAATGTGACTGTTTGAAGCCAGGGAAATAAAAAGAGAAAATAAAAGAGTTATTATGGAGCTTGGGAGATGGATCAGTGGTAAAAGCACTTGCCACTCAAGCATGAGGATCAAGTTCAACTCCCCAGAACCCATGTAAAAAGCAGGATGTATGTAGTAGCTTGTACCAGGAGATAGGAGGTGGAGCTAGGAGAATCCCTGGAAGCATGAGGGCCTGGGGTGTGTAGATAGCAGAGATCATTTCAAAACATGGTAGAATGAGAGGGCTGACACCTGAGGTTGTCATCTTAACCTGTGCACATGTGCCATGGCATGTACATACACACAGATGGGAGAGAGAGAGAGAGAGAGAGAGAGAGAGAGAGAGAGAGAGAGAGAGAGATATTTAAAAAAAAGTTATTGTGGAAGGCAAAATTAGTGAGCTTAGCTCTCCATAAAACTCTCCAACAGTCAGGATCCCCCTGCCATTGTCTTTGTAAATTAAGAATGCAGACTGTCTGAGACTTGACACCTTTCCAGCGGTTCACACCAGCAGGTGAATCCATGCACGTGCATCTTCTATAATATCGTGAAGTATCTTCAGAGTCAGTCAATCCTTTTTGTTTCCTGTATTGGCATTTCATAGAAAATATGTGGTTTGATCTCTAAACTGTTGTGGGCCCCCTTTGGTCTGAAGTCAGGACTTAAATATAAGGAGCAGAGTACAAAACAGATGGTGGTCTTGCAGCTATCTGGTGAAGAAGGCAACCTCTGACAACTACCTCTCTCCCTAGAGTGCCCTTTTGGGCAACCCAGAGCTGTGAATTCTCTTATTGATCTTGAATCTGAAAGAGTTAGTTTCCAGTTACTGCCATTGACAAAGGCTTTTGCAGCTCATTAACCACTAGATTATGTGGCACAATTCATTACAATTCTGTCTCATCGACTGTGTTTGTAAATAAGCTTGGGGAAGTTTATCACTTTTGCTTCTTGTAGAGATTTTACTCTAAAAAGTGCATTTTTTCTTCCTTCCTTTTCCTAGTAGAAAAAGCATGAAACAATTTGCCCCAGGATGCATTACCATTTAAATGCAAACTAAAATGAAATACTAAGAATCATAAGCTTGTAGATTTTTTTGTCCTTTTCTATTTGCTACTGTCTAATTATGTGGCTGCTTTCATAAATACACTTGCTCCAAGCTCTGGTTACATTAATTTTGTATAAATTTCATACTTCTCAGCAGGTCTTTACCCTATAATTGCTTTCATTTGACTACAAACAGAAATGGAGAGATTATTGCTGATTCTAAGATTGTATCTTCCCCTTTCTTTAAAAAAATATTTTTAAGGTTTATTTTTAATTTTTATTTATGTGTATGTGTGTGTGCCTGCATGAGTGTATGTGTATTGTGTATGTGCAGGTGCCTGTGGAGGCCAGATGAGGGCACTAGTTCCCCTGGAACTGGAATTACAGGCAGTTGTGAGCTACTTGATGTGGATACTGGGTGCTCTGGAAGAGCGTCAAGTGCTCTTAACCACTGAGCCATCTCTCTAATCCTTCTCTTTCCTTTATTAATACCTAAGCATTGAGGATGTTATTTTTTGCCAAATATGCCATCTTAAAACGGACCCAGAACATGGGAGTGGGAACCAGACTCTTTTTAGGGTTTCATGAAGCTTTTTGTTTATCCTGAAGATTTTATTTTTTCTGTGAAGAGCTACATAGGAAATATTTGTGGACTGTATGGTCTTTGTACCTATTTGTCCTTGTTATTATGGCCACAAAGAAGTTACAGACAAAGCTTCAGCAAACGAACAAGATCTGTTACAATAAACTTTTATCTATGGATCCTAAAATGTGACTTTCATATACTGTGTGTGTGTGTGTGTGTGTGTGTGTGTGTGTGTACACATGCACTTGGGTAATGTGTATGTGGAAGCCCAAGGACAACTTTAACTAACATTCCTTCAGATACAGTCTACCTTGTTTTTCAGACAAGGTATCTCTCACTGGCTTGGAACTCATCAAATAGTCTAGGCTGGCTGGCCAGAGAGCCCTAGGGACCCTCTTGTCTCCACCTCCCTGTAATTATCTGACTGCTTTCATAAATAAATTTGCTCTGAGCTCTTGTTATGCCAATTTTGTACAAATTTTCATACTTCTCAGCAGGCCTCTGCCCTATAATTGCTTTCATTTTACTACAAACAGAAAGGGAGAGATTAGAGCCAATTTAAAAATAATATCTTTTCATTTTTACTAATTATCTCTGGGCTCACTCCCATGTGCCACCATACCTGGGTGCTGAGGATGGAACCCAGGTCCTTAAACTTGCAAGGTCAGTACTTAACTGACAGAGCTGTCTCCGCAGCCCTTAGGCATGTTTCTAGAGTTATGAAATGCTTTTCCAGCTCCTTACTCCTAACAGTTTAAAACCCATTCTTGTTTCTAGGGCAGTTCAGACACAGACAGCTTTCTGGAGGATTACAGCTTTCTGATCACCACATACCAAGGCACTTGTTCTGCTTCTGTGGGAAATGGTGGCACTGGGGCGAAATTCTCAGACATGGTCTCTGGATCTGAGGCATCATCAGTGGGAAGTTGTGGGACCTGCTAAAGACTAGGGATTTGAGGAGGGAGTTCATAGGCACCATGATCTGTGTCATGTTTTGTCACTTAAGGAACCATTTGAAGGTTCCTCCTTGGCAAGCCCAAACAACCATCAATCCTGCCCTTGTGCTCCACACTGGGGTCTTTCCTTCTTATGGTCTCCCAAATGAGGCTTATAGTCTGATTTTAAAATTGCATTTGTGTACAGGTAAGAGATCTGGAAGCAACATCGTTGTGTGAACAGAAGTTATCGCTGGGTGAGTATGAGTATTTTTCAAGTTCTTTGCATTTGTCTGGATTTTTTGTCTCTTCTGTACTGGTCATGCCTCCATACTGGCCATGTCTCCATATTGGTCATGTTTAGAACAAGCTCAAAAGGCCACATGAATGCAGAAGGATCCCCGCTTGTAGAGAGCTGATCATTCACTCTTCCCAGTCCCTCACTCTCCAGAGCAGACACAGGCAGCTTCTGCACTCGTAGACCACCAAGCCCATGACCTAGCACAGTGCTAGACTCTGGGAACCCAAAGCTGAGCTGGGTGATGATGTAGCCAATAGTCACATGGGTCTGATGAGCTCCAGGGTCCTACAAGGGTAGGCTGATGGCTCTGCCCCAAAAGTACTGTGGGCAGCTAGTTCAATAGATTTTTTTCCTTTTCTTTATTTTTGTTTGTTTTTGGTGTGTGTGTGTGTATGTACGTGTGTGTCTGTCTGTCTGTGTCTGTGTGTCTGTGTGTTTTGTGTTGTAGGCCTGAGATTAGCATCACTGAGTATCTTCCATGATTTCTCTCCATCTTACATGATGAGGCAGTCTCTCAACAAGGAGCTCACAGTTTCAGCTAACCTGGCCAGCCAGTTTGCTCCAAGGATTCCATCTCTGCATGCTGAGCACTGGGATACAGGCCCCCAGGCTCATGTGGCTTTCAAAAGGATTCTGGAGATCTGAACTCCAGTCCTCACATTTGGGAGCAAAGTGTGTCATCTCACTGAGCCACCTCGATAACCTTATGCATAAGTCTCCCTCCCTGAGCCGCCGTCAACTGCCAATAGCCATTCAGCTAGGCCTGAGACTTCTAGAGCCCCTCTCCACTTCACGCTGGAATTTTTGACTGACTGACGTGTCGTACAGGTAACCACAATTTCTGTGAGTCCACATGTGCCACGGCCATGTCAAATCGACAGGACATTCCACAGCGCTCCTCTCATCCTCTGGTTCTCGCACTCTTTCTGCCCCCTCTTCAGCAGCATTCCCTGGGCCTTTGGATAAGAGAGGGCTGATACAGATATCCCACCCATGACTGTCTGCTCAGAGCTCTTGAGACTCAGCTCTCTGTGTTGGATGTGCTGAGTTCTGGTCTGGAGGTTATGGAGGAGAATCCACTGCCAAATTCATCCAGGGTGTTGGCAGATTCAGCTCACAGCACCTGTAGGTCTGAGGTTCTCATTCCCCTCACATGTGGATCCATTCGTCTTCAAAGTACCAGTACCATATCAAGGGGTAGAGAGATGGTTCAGCCAGTAAAGTGCTTATTGTAGAAGAATAAGGACCTGGGTCTGATCCCTCAGAGCCCATGTCGAAAAGCTATGTGTTATGGAGCATGCCTTTAATCCCAGCATTGGGAAGGAGGAGCACAAGAGTTGTTCCTGGGGCTCACAGTCTAGCTGAATTGAAGAGCTCCGGGTTCAGTAAGAGACCCTGTCTCAAAAAATAAGGTAGAGAATGATTAAGGCAGAACACACACACACACACACACACACACACACACACACACACAAAGACACACACACACCTGCACTCAATACACACACAAGTAAACACACACAAAGTAATAATCACACAGCAAATCCTTCTACACTTCTAATCTGTTTACTGACATTTCTGCTGTCAGCTAGGTGGTTATCCCAGGATTATCTTCCTGTCTTCAGTCAAGTGATTGGTAATGATAATTACATTTGGGACTGTACAGCAATATATTCATAGGATAGCACCAGGTTATGGGGTCAAGATTCTGCCTTCCAAGCTGGGAACGTTCACCTTCCCTGTTAAGTCTTTAGAACCAAGGCTCTTTGCTTCTCACCACTCTCCCACCCCCTGGAAAAGTAGACCCTGTCTTCCTGGCCCAAGATTCAACATCCATATGGCAAGGCAGAGAGCACTGGGTGAATTTAGGGTGAATTCTGGCATTTTTATAAAAAGTGTATATATTAAGCTGATGACTTGAGTTGGATAACCAGGAGCTACTTGGTGGAAGGACAGAACCAACTCTCAAAAGTTGTGCTCTGTGTTCTGGCCTCCACAAACTAGCTGTGGCATAGATACACACACACACACAGACACACACACAGACACACACACACTTCTACAGACACACAATAAGTATCTTATAGTCTGATTTTTAATATATTTTTATTGTTATTAAACTTTTTCATACATCATACATTTTCTCAATCCAATCTAGAGTCATTTCTTCCCTTTCCATGCCCCCCACCCCACCTGAGTTCATGCACTCTGCCATACATATCTTGCATCTTTTTCTGAGTTTTTCCATAGTTTTTTTTCCAAAGCAGAGGCTTATTGTTTTGCAAAGAACTTCACTGTTTCAGTCATTTTTTCCCAGTTATTTTGTTGTTCTCTGCAACTTGAATTGGAAGATTTTCTTTTTTTAGGCCAAAAGATGTCATGCAAGAATTTCCCTGGATACCGTGTGTTCCTTTAATACCTATAAGAAAATAATTTTTTTTTGTCTTTTTGGGACAGGGTCTCCCTATAGCCCCAGCTGTCCTGGAACTCACTCTGTAGTCCAGGATGGCCTTGAACTCATAAAGATCCACCTGCCTCTGCCTCCCAAGTACTGGGATTAAAGGCATGCGCCACCACGCCCGGCTGAGAATATCATTTTTTGCAGTATGCCCCATCTCATTGTAGCTACATCAACAGGAGAGTAGTGTGGGTGCAGGGGCTCTTGCCAGAAGAATTGTGCTGTGGAGTGATACATTAGGTATTGAGTGATATCTACTATTTGTCTGGTTCTATCAGACAGAGTGAGTGAAATTTTGATATTTAAGCATTTCCTGAGCATACAATAAACTAACATGCTTTGTATGCAGAGTTATCTGGGGTGTCCCCTGTGCCCTGGACAAAGTGTCATGGGATGGCCATCCTGTCCTGCTGCTTAATGTGGACTGCTGCCCTTACTCAGTACTCAGTCAGTCTTGGTAAGGGGGAGGGGCTTGACCTCCACACATGCTTGCATGGATAAGCACACCCGCACTTAAATGTACGAATATGGATATAACACACACAGACATACACAATTAGAATTTCTCATATTTTTATTTAATTTAAGATATATGATTATATATATGTGTGTGTGTCTGTGTTTGTGTCTGTACATGTGAGTGCAGGTGCTTGTGGAGACCAGAGGAATCAATCAGATGTTCCTGAAGTTGTAGCTGATATCTTCTCTTAACTGGGGCCATCTCTTCAGATCTTTAAAAATTTCAAGTATATTAATTTAATGTGTGTGTGTGTGTGTGTGTGTGTGTGTGTGTGTGAATATGGAGGCCAGAGAACAATCTCAGGTGTCTTTCCTCAGTAACTGTCCACCTTGGTTTTTGAGACAGGATCTCTTACTAGCTTGGCACTCACCAAATAGGTTAGGCTGGCTGGCAAGTGAACCCTGGGAATCCACTCTTCTTTGCCTCCTGAGCACTGGGATTAGAAATGCAAAGTACCACATCTGGCTTTTTATGTGAGTTCTTGAACTAAGGTATTCATGCCTGTGCAGCAAGCACCTTACTGACCAAGCTATTTCCCCATATATTTTATTTCATGTGTATGGATGTTTGCCTGCATGTGTATAGGTATACCATATGAGTGCCTGGTGTCCACAGAAACCAGAGGAGGGCTTCGGATCCCTTGGAACTGGAGTTTTAGATGGTCATAAGCTGCCACGTGGGAACCCAGGTCCTCTGTAAGAGGAGTAAGTGTTAGTAACAGCTGAGCCATCTCTCCAGTCCCTATCATGCTTTGGGGGGTACTTAATATATTGTGACTATCTTCCTTTATTAATAAAAGTATTTTACAAGATCATGCTTTTAGTGTATGCATAAATATGTTGCATACATAATTTATTAACTATTTTTGGAGATTTAGGTTATTTCCAACTTTTACTGTAAAAAAAACTGCACTGCACAACCATTTTTAAAGCTAAATGTTTCATTCCTAATTATCTCCTTAGGACAAATTTCCAGAAAAAGAATTATGGATGGCCCTCTGAATCTGGGTGTTCTGCAGCTGTGGATTAAACCAATTGTGATGGAAAATGGGAAAAATGCACCTGGAATAATTAGGTATAGATCATTTTTTTCTTATCATTATTCCCTAAGCAATACATTATAACAGCCATTTACAATGTATTTACATTGTATTAGGTAATATAAATAATCTTGAGATGATTTAAAGTATCTAAGAGATGGATGTAGATTGCATGCAAATCCTGTGCCATTTATGCAAAGGACTTGAGCCCCTGTAGGGTGAGTCATATCAGACGGAAGCACTCTGGGTTGACCTCTCCATTCATAGTGCCAAGTTGAGTTCCACATTTGAGAAAATAAATGGAAGTGCAAAAGATCCAATTAAAACAGGAGACAGACTAGTGTATTTTCTTGCAACAGAGTTGTCTCAGAAAATTCTTTTCCCAGGAGAAACGGTTACATGTTGGTCGGCTCACCTCCAGCTCCCATAGGCCCAAAGACAAACTGAGAAAACTGCAAACTGTAGTTTAAGGGGCTTTAAGAGAGAAGGCAGAGGGCCACTTGGAGTATTTCTTTGCACTCTCCCCTCTCATGCTAATCCCGGGCCTGGATCCCTGTGATCTCCTGCTGGAAATGGCCTTGGAAGGAGAGAGATCCACCCCCATGTGAGCTGGCTGGTTGGGGCAGGTGACTGGATCCCTGGCTCCTCCATTTTCTTAGAACAACAACCATCTCAGGGAGGTGTTTGATGTCCAGGGCCAGACTGTTCAGAAGAATTTTCATGCCACAAGAGTGCAAAAAATCACGGATATAGTTGTAAGTTGCCTATTGCAACATCTAGGGAAACTGGCATTTTCCCAGTTACATTTATTTATTTATTTACCTTTAGTGTATGTGTGTGTGTGTGTGTGTGTGTATGTATGTGTGTATGTGTGTGTGTATATATGTGTGTGTATGTGTGTGTGTGTGTGTGTGTGTGTGTGTGTGTCTGTGTCTGTGATATGCATGAGTGCATGAATGCCAGGGTTTGATATTGGGGTGTCTTTTTGAAACACGGACTCCCTGTAGCCAAAGCTGGCCTAGAACTCAGTATGTAGACTAGGCTGGCCTCAATCTCACAGAGATCTGTCTGTCTCTGCTCCTTAGTGCTGGGACTAAAGGGACGCACCAGCATGCTTGTGCCCTGACCCCAACATTATTTTTTGATACAAGGCCTCTGCACTGAACCTGGAGCTTGCTGTTTTGGTTAGGCTGGCTGGCCAGTGACCTCCTGAGGGGTCAATGACCTGCCTGCCTGCATTCCCCTAAGCAGTAGAGTTACAGGCCCATACCACTCAGCTGATGTTTTTCCCATGGGTACCAGGGATCTAAACGGAGGTCCTTAGGCTTGGACAACAAATACTTTACTTCACCCACTGATCCATCTCTCCAGCTCTTCCTTGCCCAATTTTTTGAGAAGCACAAATGAAAACAATCTATACTTATTATCCAGAGCTATTAAAATACTTCCTCCTCTGTGTGAAGTTCTATCTTCTTCATATACTTCAACAAAAACAACATACTGTAATGGGTTGAGGAAGCAGACATGAGAAATCTGTCTTTTATTAAGCCAGACACTAAAGAGACTTAAAAATGGTAGAACAGTGTCAGGTAGGGACTTCATTTTCTTATGAAGTGGACCCTAAATCCAGTTAGAAAGTGACTGGTTACTCCCATAATATTCATGCCACTATTGCATCAGAGGTCATATCTTGCCAGGCCAGTTGTTGTTGAAGCATATAGGATTATTAACAGATGACTAAGGTAAATAAGTTTTTCTTCTAGTAGCATGCATAGAACCTTACCTGACATTGATATCAGGCCTAGAAACATGTTGCTGGAGAGGCCGCAGCAATATTATTATAATTGCTAAATAGTTATAGTATTAAACTGACTCCTAATATCTTATTGTTATACCCATAGACTAATGTATTTCTCAACTCTCATCAAAGAAGCTTCCTTCTGCAGCAGATACTGATTAATACAGAAACTCACAAATGGCTAACATGTAGAGAATAAGAGACTGTAGAGTGCTTATCTCTGAATAAGAGAGTTATATCAAACTTCTGCTTCCTAAGGGTGAGGGACCATTGCAGAAGAGGGGGGAGAAAGATTGTAAGAGCCAGAGATGGTGGATACCACCAGGAAACAGTTTTACAGACAGATGGGAAGTTACTCATGTGAACTCCTAGCAAATGCACAAGTCCCTCCTAAGCTCAAACCAGACAAAATTCTCAGTATAGACTTGGGGAAGTAAGAAACCCCAGCCTTACCTGAGGAAGTATTAGAAATGCGTGGTTGTAGGGAAGGGGTGAGTCAGTCTATTTTAAGGATGTGACTCTTTGTAGGATAACCAGGCTCAGTGGATGGATCCACACCAAAAAAACCATTTGGGTTCACATATTGGGCAGGGGCAGGAAGGGGGGTTCAGATAGGGGAAGGGATATAAATACAATAGAAATAAATTGTATGAAATTCACAAAAATTCAATAAAAATGTTCTTGATTAAAAGAGGTCAAACATTCTCACTTTTCTCAATAAATTTTGGTTTGCTGGGAACTACAGTTTTAATAATGTTGTTTATAATAATGTATGATGAGGTGTTATGTTTTTTTAAAAGTTAAAAAAAGTAAAATGCTTCTTGGTCTTAATTTTTATTATGGAAAATATTGATAGGACTCATATCAAGAAGGCTCTCTGGGAATCTTGATATACTTGAAAGTCATTTAAAAGGGTAATTCATCCTGAGACAAAACAGCTGGAGACATGTTCAGTGGGAGAGTTTCTTAAAACACCAGCCTAAGGCTACTTGGCTCTCTAGGGACAGAACTTAATTTGCACACCAGAGTAGGGCTCAGTTATTTCCCACTTCTGTAAAACTGGTAAGATGTGATGACCTGACCCTATCAGCTTGAAAAGATAATCCTGAAAATTCTATTTTTATAATCTTGCAAAGAATTAACCAGTTTGTTGTCTAACTTACCAAAGTTAACTCTCCTTTATGTTTTTTTCATTTGAGTATTAGAAATCATCTTTTAGGTGTTCTTAGAAACACATTTGCCTTTATGATGTGTGTGTGTGTGTGTGTGTGTTTGTGTGTGTTTGTGTGTGTGTGTTTGTGTGCGTGTGTGTGTTTGTGTGCGTGTGTGTGTGTGCGTGTGTGTGTGTTTGTGTGCGTGTGTGTTTGTGTGCGTGTTGTGTTTGTGTGCGTGTGTGTGTGTGTGTTTGTGTGCGTGTGTGTGTGTGTGTGTGTGTGTGTGTGTGTGTTACCTGAGGGTGGAGACCAGAGGACAACCTTGGATGTCATCTTCAGGAACAGTGTCTACTTCCTCTGAGACAAGGTCTCAATTGGCATGAAGCTCATCAATTAGGCTAGACTTGCTGGACATTGAGTCAAAGGGATCCTCCTGTCTCTGCCTCCCTAGTACTGAGATTACAAGTGTACGCCTCCATGCCTGGCATTTTTATGTGGTTTCTGGGAATCAAACTCAGGTCTTCATGCTTGCAAGGACAATGCTTCACCAACCGAGCTGTCTCCTCAGCTCCTAGGTTCTTCATTAATCCGTTAAGTGAAACTCTGTTTACATTGTGCTCAGTATTGACATGGAAATATTGCTTTAAAAATTATGAAAATTTCATTTTGATAAGGGACAAGGATGAAAATGATGTCAGAACTGTCTGTCTTACCTTGGTTCCTCATTAGATCCATTAGGAAGAGTGTTGGAGTGGAGATATGAGAGCCAGCCCCTGGTTTCGGACACTCCCTGGGAGTTCATCCTTCCATACTTAGTCACCACATTGGTGACTACAGAGGTCATTATGTTTAGTTGTGAAGCACCAGGGAGGTACATGCTTATAAAACACCCAGCGGAAGACTTCCATCTTGTCTGGGCCTCTGACACCCTGGGTTGCAGCCTTAACAAGGAAAACACACAGTGCAGGGCCACACGGCCAGTGTCTGGGCTCTTTCAAGTGCTGGGATCTGGAAGCTCAAGGGCAAGGTGCTGTCAGGGCTGCTGTGCTGAGTAGTTTTTTTCCAAGTTGACAAAAACCGAAGACACCTGGGAGGAGGGAACCTCAGTTGAGGAATTAACTCTTATCAGATTGGCCTGTGGTCATGTCTGTGAGGCATTTTATTAATCCTTAATTGATATAGGAGGGCTCAGCTCACCATGGGTAATGCCATCCCTGGGCAGATGGGTGTGGCTATATAAAAAAGGCAGCTGAGCAAGCCAGGGAAGCAAGCCAGGGAAGCAAGCCAGTGGGCAGAGTCCTTTCATGGTCTTTACCTCAGTTCTTGCCTCCAGGTTCCTTCTTGAGCCCCTGTCTTGACTCTCCTCGATGATGGATTGTAACCTGTAAGATGAAATAAACCCTTCCCTTCCCACATTCATTTCGGTCAGGATTTTATCACAGCACCAGAAAAAGCAAACTAGACCAGCTGGTTTTCTGTGAGGCCAGAATGGAAGGAGCTGGTCCAGTTCTGTCACATTTTTGGGTGGCAGATGGCCACATCTTGCTATGTTCTCAGTTGGTCTTCTGTCTGTCCACACACATTCTTAGTGTCTCTAAACTGTATAAAACTTCCTCTTCCTATAAGGACACTGGTTATTTATCCTGTGGTCTCTGTCTGACAGACCAGGTGTTGCCAGGTTCTTAGAATCATGTTTAAAGAGTCGAAAAGAAATCAGAGTGAATATGCTGTAAGGTAGGAACAGGTCCAAGTGAGGTTTGCTCTAGAGATCCTGGTTACTTCTCAGAGCTTCTATTTGTAGGTCCAGGAGGAGAAGAGGGGAAGAAAGGGGAGAGTTGGTTGCTAAGGGAAGAAGGGGGTAGTCTTCTGTTTTGCTTGACAGGCTGGGGCTTTGTTCTGGTGTCAGTGGTTAGATGTAGCTTTGGGTCCTTCATATTGGTAACATCCATTCAATGTAGACTCCTCCAGTCTGATCCTGGTTGGAATTACTGGGAACACTGGGCTCTGCTCCTGAGGCTTTTCCAGCAAGTTATCTTGACAATGTACTTCTCAAGGTGATGTCACAGGCTGAAGCAGGCTAGGTCCAGGGTGTCGACTCACCAAGAGCCTCTTACATAATACCCTCATCCTTTTTTGGCTAATGCCAGTCATGTAGCTACACCTGGAATCAGAGGTGGGCCCATGAGAAATGGACTGGTGAGGGGCCTGGATCATTAATAGCTACTGAACATGGTTTGGTGTATGTGTCTTTACACACACGTTACGTGCATGTGGAGGCTAGGTGTCAACCTCGGGTACTTTGCTTTCTGAGGCAGGGTTTCTCCCTGAACCTGGAGCTCACTGATTCAGTTAGCTTGGCTGGCCAGCAAGCTCCATAGCTTGTCTGTCTTTACCTCCCCAGAACTGGGATTACAATCGGGTTTAATTTTTTATATGGCTTCTGGGGATTGAACTGAGGTCTTCATGCTTGTACAACAAGCACATTACCAGACTTTAGCTACCATATTTATTAATAGTTCATGACTCTCACTGTTCTTCTAAGTCCCTTCTTGACTTTGAGTTTCCATTTGCTACTATCTTATACAAATGAGGAGGGAATCAATTATCAAGTGTCAACTCCGTACTACCCATCTTGTGACACTACCTCCAGTTAAATCTCCTAACAACTGAACTATCAAGTAGGCATAGTTATCTACTGTTAGGACTTCTGTATGAAGTATCTCCCATAGGCTCATATGTTGCAGACTTGGTTAGTAGTTGATGAATCCAGTCACTGAGCAGTCACTGAATTATAGGGGTGCTAACTTTGTCAGTGGATTAATCCACTGAGGAGCTCATATTGAATGGGTTATTAGGAGGGGAAGTGCATCACTGCACCTATGACTTGGGGGGCTATATTTTCTCCTGGGCTCTCTCCTGTCTCTGTTTTCTGCTCCTATATGGTTGGAGCACCTGCCTACTCTGCCATACAGTCCCACTGCCTTGTTCAGGCCCAAAACAATGACATCAGATAACCATGGGCTGAAAGCTCTGAACCTGTAATCCAAACTGAACCTGTCCTTCATGTGCTTTTCTCAAGCACTCATTCCAAAGACAAAAGCTCACACATTTGCCTTCAACAAATGAAGAAACTGAGGCTCTAACATGTAACTCATTCACAGTTAATTCTGTTGGCAAGACTAGTTTGAATCCAGGTCCATCTGACTGCAAAGAGGTTTTTTTCACCAATGCATTTCAATCCTTTCTATCAAAACTACTCTCACGGAAGAAGACACTAAGTGAACTCGTACCCTTAGGAGGCCCAATAGCTACTACCTGAAGTGCCTTTCACGGTATGAAAAGCTTTCAAAGCTATAACTTTTATTTTAAAAATTAATATCAACTTGGCATTCTACTCAATATCTTTTCACATATAACCCCTGATACTTCAGAGCAGAGTGAATGTTCTTGCAATAGATGCAAATTTATGGAGTATTTTTTAGTGCCTCTGGTACCCAGCTGCCTGCCTCGGAAGCTTGCCCATCTCCATCTGAGAAGCATAACATTGCACCAGGCATCTTGGTGCAAGGAAATTGATCATCAGGGTCCCTTGGGTTATTAATATGCTCTGTTGCAAAAGGTAATGACACATTTTAGCTATCACCTGTCACTTTTTTGACATCCCCAGACACTTCAGTGGTCCTACACCTAATTTGTTGATTGAGTCTCCCGTAAGAATGTCAGGAATAGCCTGGCATGAAGGGGACAGCATTGATTCCAGATTTTTGAGGTCTTCTCTTAAATTGTTAAAGTTGACATGTTTTCTTTCAGACCTTTCATACATATTGACATTAAAGCTGGCTTACGGGTACTTTAGATGTGAAAGATTTCAATCTCAGCACACTATTAGGATGTATTTGTGCTATCAGGGAAGGCAACTTCCTATTAACACTATCATTTGTGATCCCCTTGTGACATCTGGGGAAATAGCTCAGTTAAATGCTTACCTTGTAAACATGAAGACCCAAGTTAGATCATTAGAACCAAAGTAGCAAAGGCCAGGTGTGGTTGCATGTGCTTGTATTCCCAGTGCTGGGGAGTCAGAGACATCCTAGCTGTCCTGGTTACTGTCAATTACTGTGATAAAAACACTGACCAAACCAACATGCGGAAGAAAGGGTTTATTTTATCTTACGTTTCCCAAGTTACAGTTCATCACTGAGGGAAGTCAAGGAAGGAACTCAGAGCAGGAACCTGGAGACAAGAATTGGAACACAGACCATTGAGGAACCCACTTGCTGGCTTTCTTCTCTGGTCTGTGTTCAGCCTGCTTTCTTATACGACCCAAGACTACCTGCATAGAGGTACCATCCACAGTGAGCTGAGCCCTCCTAAATCACTTGACAAAAAAAATGCCTCATAGAGATGTCCACAGGTCAATTTGATAGAGAAAATGTCATAATTGAGGTTCTCTCTTCCCAGGTATGTCAAGCTGACAACTGAGCTATCTAGCACACTAGCCTACTTGGCTATCACCAAGCCAGCGAGAGACCCTGTCTTGAGAAACAAGGTAGATGGTGAGTGTGAGGGTAGAGGACGGGGGAGGAGGAGTAACCAAATGAAGGAGGAGGTATGAAAAAACATTGGAAACTTACCATTTTATAAACTTATTAAAGTATAATTAGTAAAAGAGTTTGAATAAAGATACCCTGCATGGGCAGAAAATGCTCCTCCCAGAAAATAGAGTAAGTTATTAAATGACAGCCCTACTGCCAGGTCGGGGATATTCCACTTTGAGTTG
Organism: Rhizomys pruinosus; assembly: GCA_009823505.1. NCBI lineage: Eukaryota > Metazoa > Chordata > Mammalia > Rodentia > Spalacidae > Rhizomys > Rhizomys pruinosus. The sequence goes on from VZQC01009966.1 coordinate 451,266, forward strand.
CTATCTAGGGAGTCATAAATCAAGGCACTTTTCAAACACATTGGTGGGGACATCAGGTAAGTAGTTTACAGGAAAGCAGGGGAAATCTTTGTTATAGATCTAAGCTTTGTGGAAGCTAGGGGACATTTGTCTATTCCAGTAGGTTTCATCTGATAGTAACAAGGATGGTGGGCAAAGTATAACTATTAAAAGGGTTAAGGATAGTCCAAGACAATTTTCCTTTGGACGTGCAGCATTCCAGCTCTCTACATCACTGACAGTTTAATCAGCCCGTTGGCTTTGTAGAATGCTTAACACAGGCGCAGTATTTCTCTGGAAGCTTTAGTTCATAGAGTTACCATTTCTAGGGACAGTCGTTTACCACCTGGGGACAAGACCTGATGGACAAGTGCTTCTGCCCTTTGCCCTTTATTTATTTTTTAAATTTATTTTGATTTTATGTGTATGCATGGTGTGTATTGACTGCATGTATGTATGTATGTATGTATGTATGTATGTATGTATGTTATATAGTGCCAGTGAAGGTCAGAAGAGGGCGTCAGATCCTCTGGGACTGGAGTTACAGATGGTTGTTAGCTGCCATGTGGGTGCTGGGATTCAAACCTGGGTCCTCTGCAAGAGCAGCCAGTGTTCTTAAAAGCTGAACCATCACTCCAGAGCCCCCTCCCCTGTCCTTCTGTCAGATAACCCCAGGGAGTATTACGTTCTGCTTGAGTACTTACTGAGATACAAACTCCTGTTACCTATAACAGTGGATGGTAGATTATTCACTGGAACGTGGGCAGCTTAGCAGTGCCTATGATAATGTCCTAAAGGATAACACCCAGTGCTTACAGAAAATGTTAGCTTTCTTCCTGCCCTGCCTCATTCTCCCACCTCCTGTCTCTTGTAATTACTCCCTGCATAGACCACCCTCACCAAACTTACTTTTGCCTGTTCTCTTGGGAACACAAGCTAAGACACCCCCCTCTCTGGTTGGATTCCTCTAGTAAGTCCCTTCATGCTTCTGGCTATGGTTCTGTTTCTCACCTATTGGGTGATGACTGATGCCAATGTCCCTTCCGGCATTGGAAGTCTATAATTCTATTTGAATGTTTCTTCCCTCCTGGGGACACCTTTCTTTTCCTCATTCATTTATAAGCCAAACTTTTGATATTCCAAGTGCCTGGCTCTTATATTTCAAATGAACCACTCTATACTCCTGGGTGCCCTGAAATGCTAAGATGCAACATGTCTCCCTGGACGACCTTTTCTTCTATGTGTAGGACATCCATTATTTCTTCTTTCTGAAACAAAAGTCAGGCATCCCTTCTAATTTGGGATCTCAAACCAGGACAGTGATGCTCACTGTGGGGCTCATAGCCAACTATTTCCTACTGATAATTTTTCTTTTGCTTTTAGTTGTGCATGTGTATGTGTGTATGCATATATGTGCATGTGGAAGCCACAGGACAACCTTAGGTGTCATTCCTCAGACCATATTCACTTTGTGTGCCTCGTTTTTTGTTTTTTGTTTTTTTTTTTTAATTACTTGCTGGGCATGGTGGCACACGTCTTTAATTCCAGTGCTTGGGAGGCAGAGGCAGGCAGATCTCTGTGAGTTCAAGGTCAGCCTGATTTACATAGTGAGCTCCAGGACAGCTGTGGCTACAGGGAGACCCTGTCTCAAAAAGAAAACAAATAAATTACCTGTGTATGTGTGTGTGTGAGTGTGTGTGTGTGTGTGTACATGTATGTATGTACATATAAGGATGTTCGTGTGTCAGTGTGTCTGTGGTCAGAGCACAATTTGTAGGAGTTGGTTCACTCCTTCTACTATGTATATTACAGCTATGAAACTCCAGTTATCAGATTTGGTCACACGTGCCTTTACATACAGAACTACCTCAGCAGCCCCACCTTGTTTTTGAGACAGGGGTCTCTCCCTAGCTTGGTCTCCCTACCTGAGTAGGCTAGCCTGGCCTGAATCCCTGAGCCCCAGGGATTCACCTATTTCTGTCTTCCTAGTGCTGAGTGTGGGATTACAGGCATGCACTACTATGTCTGGCTTTTTTTAAAAAAAAAGTAGATTCTGCTGATTAAACTCAGGTTGTTGTAAGGCAAGCACTTACTGAGTTATCTCCCTAACTCTAATAATTTTTCTTTTTCTTTATTTTTTATTTTCAAGATTCTGAGTGCCGTTCTCTTGTGATGATCTGAGGGTTGTCTGTTTAAGGGTTCTGGCGATATGATGAGGAGACTTTGCTCATGGCATCATGCCATTTCTCATGGGGATGGCTCCAAGTAACAGGCAGTTCTGTGTTTCTGCCTAGTGTGCACCCAATTCTCACAACGTGGGAAGATCACATGGTCACACAAAGACCCTTGGATGTAGGGTTGTGAGCTGTTTGAATGAAAGGCTTGAGAAGGCAGAGGGGTGGGGATATCTTGCCTTATTTGTCCATTACGGAACAGTTTCTCAGTTGTAGGAATCTAGCGTGACCTGAGTATGGCTTCTTATATTACTCTGTCGTGGTCTCAATGTGAAATGCCTCCACAGGGGCATTTGTGTTTGTGTATGTGGTCCCCAGTTGGTACTGCTGTTGTGGAGCCTTGTGGAAGTACAGCCTTGCTAGAGGAAGTGGATTACTCTTCTTTGAGGTTTCAGAGCTGGGTGCCAGGTTCCAATCCCTATTCATATTCTCTGCCCATTGTCTTTCCTGCCACGATGGGATGATCCCCTTGAACTGTCGTCAGAATAAGGACTTCCTCCTTTAAGTTACTTTTTGTCAGATATTTTGTCATAGCAATGAGAAAAGTAACTAATAGAGACCCCAATCTGTAGTTCCCCTTATAAATCTGGTATTTTATCAAGCATGTGTGATGAGCATAGGTTTTGTATTTTACTTAAATTATCATAATAGTCTAAAAGATAGTTCCATTGTCCTTATTTTGATTAATGGGGAAACTGAGATGTGCTTTATAGTCCTGAGATACCAGTGCTTATTTATTTTATTTATTCTTTGGCAATTTCATACATGTATACAATATATTTAGATCTTATCTTCTCCCTACATCCAGCTCCTCTCAGACCCTCACAGGTCCCTCTCACAATTTCATATCCTTTTTTGTAAAAGAGCCATGAGGGAGGGCATGAGAGTAACCTGAATGTGTTATATATGTGCATATAATTGTCAAAGAGCACACTTAATAAAAACCAATAATAAACCTCACTGAGTTCAATTAGCACTGCCTGTACGTGCATGTGTGTAGGGCTGGAGCATGAGCATCTCGCCAGGAGCCACATCACTGAAGAACACTTACTCTTCCTTCCCCAGCAGCTACTGAAAAAAAAACCCAACTCCCCTAGACCAAGGGCTGCTCTCTCCTCTGTGCTGCATCAGACAGCATAGCAGCCCGAGCTCGAGCCCGAATAAAGACTCTTTGTATTTATAGTGGAGCCCAGTGTCCTGGTGGTCTTTTGGGGGTCTCCGTGATCTGGGCATAACAGTTTACTTCCTGAAACTTGTTTGTTTTGCTACTATCTCAGTGTTATAAGGCTCCTTCTCCCTCCAGTAGGAAGTGTTTCACAAAAGCCGGGATCATTTCTGTGTTGATACTTTAGTTATGTCTCTAGCAACTTCACAACCTCTCTTCTGCTTGTCCAAGTTTTTATGACCATGTTGGTTCCAAATATATATATACACACACACACACACACACACATATATGTGCAGATCGCACTGCATAATTTTTAACTCACGAGTCTTTTCCCTGGAATGTTAGTAAACTGCTTAAGGGTCCGGAAGCCAGAGGGCTGGCTTTCTGTTAGTTTCTGCTTTGAACATTAGGAGTGCATTCTTTGAAACTCATTTCCCCCTTGTATCCTGGGGACTTGGACCCTCATGTTGCCAGTTCTTTTAAACTAGAAGCCATTTGATCCTGTCACATCAGAGGAACAAAATGAACCAATAACAATGCCAATTTATAGTACCACCTTTACTTTGAGCGTGCTTTTGATGGGCTGCCATTCATGATCTTCACGGCTTCCACCTCAGAGCTGTGCCTGGCACCCATGTCCTCCCAGGTGCAGTCACGGTTCTTTCTCTGTGCTGCCAGATCTTCCACCATGCTCACCAAGGTGTGTGGAAGTAAGTTTGTCCTGCTTTTCCTTTGGTGTGGGCTCCTCTGGGGCAGATGCCTTTTCTCATTTAGCCCTATATCCTCAAACCCTACCAAGCACCGGGCCTACTCCTGTTAGAAGCTGAGCAGGACCAGCACCTTCAGGGGGAAGACTCCTGCATTAATGCACCTTCAAAGTACTCTTTCCTTTCCTTTCAGCTAAATCTTTCAGGTGCAAGCTGAGCATGCCCAGAGGCATTTCTTCCCCTCCCTTTAATCTTTTACATATGTATTCCAGGACTTTGAGTGAAGCACATTCAAAATGTGTCTGTTCTCTTTCCTTTTAAAATTATGACCTTAAACTGAACAAGCTTAGGAATATACTTCTCAAATGAGCATGCTTAGTGTAAGGTCACATATTTGGGGAGCTTAAAAGGAACACTGGCGTGGATTGTCCTTTGGAGTAGAGATTTATTGGAAGAGTTACTAACGCCATAGGTAGCAGGTGGCTGGGGCTTTGAGAAGCATTCAGGCCTGTAAGGCAGGGTGGGGTCCCCTGTTACAGGTTTCAGAGGTACTTGGTGAGTATCCATACAGTCAGGTTGCCTCTGATTCCCCAGGTGGCAGGAGGAGGGAACCTTCAGTTCTGCCCTTCAGTTAATGTGCAGCTGTCAGAGCCAGATGTGGCACCTGTAGCCCCTGATTGCTTAAGGTTTCCAGTAAACTTCCTTTGGGGAAGTGAGGATGCTAGACTCACAGACAGATCCTCTTAGTAGGGTGCCTGCCATTTCCCATAACAGTGAGAATAACAGAGTAAGCTATGAAAGTCAAGTGAGAAAGAGGCTGCTGCACAGGAACACAGCCTGTGTAGGGCCCGGCCCACAGCAACAGTCACTTGTGTGGCTCCTTTATTTCTACTCTAGCCTTCTTTCCATTGCGGAAATGTTATCAGATTCCTTTCAAACAGCATCTACATTGCTGTTCACAGCCACCATCAATAGCTCCCTGGTGCTTCAGCTAGCAGTGCGTGGAGGTCTAGCGCAGTGTGTTTTAGATCCAAGAATTACAGCCTCCCACAGTGACATCCTTCTAATACCCATCAGTGGTCACCTGGCTGGGCCCTCTTGGGGCCTTCTAATGAGCAGTGCTTAGCTCTCCCAGATGAAACATTCCTGTACCACAATTGCCTTTTAATTAAGCCATCATTGTCTCTGGAGTTTAATGACCCTAATCTCTCTGAGAGGGAGGAAAAAAAGACAAGCAGTTGTCACCAGGTGGTGTCCTTGGTTCACTGTTAATTGAAGCTAGCTCAATTGCTTTGGGTAAGAAGTGGGGGTCAATTAATGTGGCTCTCTGGTTAGCACTGCCATAGGTGTCTTAGGGTTCTTTTCTTGTAAACAGTTTAAAATTATGTGCATAGATGTTAGAACCATAATGCCCAGGGTCCATCTTGTCTTTTAGCACTTGTTTGCTGAGTGACATAGGCAAGGTAGCTAACCTCTCTGGGCCTCTGCTACCTCATCTATTTCTCTGTTTTTCTACTTTCCACTTAGAATGTTCTCTTAGAATGTCCTTGACAAAGTTTCAGCTGTTTAGGTCTGGTACGTAGGCATTTCTCATTTTAGTTTTGCCTTGTTTCTTTTTCAAACAGATATTTCTTATTTTATTATGTCCATATGTGTGTGCATCTGTGTGTGGTGGGGTACCCACAGAGGCCAGAAGAGGGTGTCAGATTCCCTGAAGCTGGAACCCCATTACAGATGGTTGTAAACTGTCCGATGTAGGAGCTGGGAACTGAACTTGTGTCCTCTGGAAGAACAGTCAGTGTTCTTAGCTGCAGGGCCATCTCTCTAACCTCTGCTTTGTCTCTTTTCACCCTCTGTCTCATTGTAGATATTTTGTTGTTTGGGGTCTATACCTTATTCTGGACAAAACAAAAAGGAATAACATAGGGGCAATTATGAGCAGCTTTGCATAAGAATATATGAATTGTGGAGGCAGGAGAGAGCCCAGATCTGCAAACTCCCAAATTCATGCATTTGCACAACTTCTTAAATTCTAAATCAAAGCACTTTACATTAAAAGGAACCATTTCTAGGATATGTCACAAATATATAAAATGAAAGGTTTTTCCATTTCTCTCCATTTCTCTTTAAGCTATTCCATTTGACATGGGTGGTTTTACACTTCACTCTGCCAACATGACAGAGAGACAGAGAGAGCAAGAGTGAGAGAGAGAGAGAGAGAGAGAGAGAGAGAGAGAGAGAGAATGAGAAAGTTATACAGTTAAACCTTTAATAAGGAAGATACCATGGTGAATATGACGATCTCTTTTGATGTCACAGAGTAAACTCCTGGATGGGAACACAGCAGAAAAAGTAAATTTGTAAAGAGACAGATAGAAATTTAAATAAATAACATTAATTTTGAGTGTATGTGTGTGTGCGTGTGCATGTGTGTGTGCACACACATGTATACTAGGGTGTACCTGTGGTGGTCAGAGGACAACTTGTGGGAGTCAGTTCTCTCCTTCTGCTACAACTGTGTGAGTTCCAGCCATTGAACTCAGGTCATCAGGGTTGGCAGAAGGTACCAAGCTGTCTCACTGTCCTAGCTAAACATAACTCTTTGTATGATATCAATGCAAAAGTGAAAACAAAAAAGGGCTGGAGAATCACATACTATTAGCCTGCCGCAGCATGTCATTTCCAAATCTGTGATATAAGTGTGATTGTAGAACCGAGCTTTTAAATTACTTTTAATTAATTAAAGTTAATTTTAAATACACATGCCTAGGAACCAGTGTATAACACATTGTCATACCAATGAATTCAATCATTTAGAAAAAAAATTTAAGACAACTTATGGCTTACAGTATGACTAATTTATTCCATGTATATGGCATGCATTCATATGTGTGCATGCTTGTATGTGTGTGAACATGTATGGGTGCATGTGCACTAGTGTGTTTGTGCATGTGCAGGCCAAAGGTTAACACTGGGTGTTTACTTGAATTGCTTCTACTTATTTACGGAGGCTGGGTGTCTTTCTGAATCTAGTGCTTGCTGATTCCGGCCAGCTTGCTCCTGGGATCCCGTTTCCACCTCCTAAACTCTGGGGCTTCAGTGGGCTGCTACGCCCACCCATCTTTTTATATGGGTGCTGGGGATGAGCTCTATTTTATATGCTTGTACAGCAAGCACTTCATCCATTGAGCTATCTCCTCAGACCCAAGATGGTCACATCTTTGTGTTGCTCTCTTTCTGTAGACGTATTTTTAAAAAATTTATTTTTGAGGGTCTGGAGAGATGGCTCAGTTTAAGAACTGGGTGCTTTTGCAGAGGACCCAAGTTTAATTCCTAGCACCTACGTGGTGGCTAGCAACTGTCGGTAACTACAGTTCCAGGAGCTCTGACACCCTTCTCTGACTTCTGTAGACTTTGGATGATACAGTTGGACTTACTTGCAGGCAATACACTCATACACATAAAATAAAAATAATAAAAAATTAAAATTTGCTATTGAGAATGTTAAAAAATCTCCCATCACAATTATGAGTATTCTTATTCCTCCTTTTAGATCTGTAAATATTGGCTATTTATATTTTGAGGTCATGGTATTAGGTGCATCCTAATTTAGAATTCTTGTAATTCTTGGTGAATTTTTTTAAAATTATGGGACTAAGAAATGGCTCTGTCAGTAAAGTACTTGTTGCATAAGCTTGGGCACCTAAATTTGGATACTCACGTAAAAGCTAGGTATGGAGGTAGGAGTCTGTAAGCCCAGTGCTGAGAGTGGAGACAGGTGGATCCCAGGGCTGGCAGCCCAGCCAGTCTAACAGAAGTGGCGAGTTACTGGTTCATTGAGACAACTTGTCCTCCAAACCAAAGGGTAGAGCAATAGAGGATATTCACTGTCAACCTCTGATCTCCACACTCACATGCCACAGACACACAGACACAGACACAGACACACACACAGAAGTGGAGCTGGGCGTGATGGTGCATGCCTGTAATCCCAGCACTTGGAAGGCAGGGGTAGGAGGATCACCACAATTTGGGGGCTAGCCTAGTCTGCACAGATAAGTTCCCAGCCAGCTTGGGATACACAGTGAGGTGCTGTCTCAAACAAACAGCAATGAAAACCTTCATTTTTAGAAATGCTTTTTGCCAGAGAGCAAAGGATCCCTCTCCAGGATGGGTCAGAGAGCAAAGGACCTGCCTCCAGGATGGATCAGAGAGCAAAGGACCCATCTCCAGGACAGATCAGAGAATAAACGACCCATCTCCAGGATGGATCAGAGAGCAAAGGACTGTCTCCAGGATGGATTAGAGAACAAAAGGCCCACCTCCAGGACAAATCAGAGAGCAAAGGACCCACCTTCAGGATGGATGAGAAGGAGAGAGATAGAGATAGAGATAGAGAGAGAGAGAGAGAGAGAGAGAGAGAGAGAGAGATTCATTCTATTGATTCTGTTTCTTTAGAGAACCTTGACTACTACACCA
>VZQC01009966.1:460651-491788 GCA_009823505.1 Rhizomys pruinosus
GGGGGACACTGTCTAGAAAAAAAAAAAAAAAAAAAGAAAAAAAAGAAAAAGATTTTAACTTAATTTTTAAAGTTAACATACAATAAAATCGGTTTCATTATGGCATTCTCATATACATATGTGCCATTATACTTTACTTTTAATTTATCACTGTTGGGTAGCAAAAACTAGCATAACATTTAAAAAAAATCTAGCATGATAACTTTTGTTTTTTGACTGGCATATTTGTTTCATTGACTTTTGTTGAAATTAGCTATACAGTTACTTCCAAATCTACTTTCCAGTGTGATATTTGGCTATTTGCCACTAGGTTTCTTTATTCTTTCTTATAATATTTTGTATTTGAGAAGCAATTTTTTCTCCATCCCTCATTTCCTTCCTTCTTCTTTCTCTTCTTTCCTTTCTTCATTCCCTTTCCTCTTCCTCTTCCTCTTCTTTTTTCTTTCTCATCCCTCTTCCATTCTTGATAATTTATCAATATTGTGTTTAATCTACTATAAATTTGCCCCTTAATTTATTATTACATATTTAATATCTAGGATTGTGTCTCAAAGGTTAAAAATTGGTTGTTAGACCTGCAAAAGTCCAGGTGAGGCCTGCCTGCTGGGTGCACCACACAGCACAATATGAGCATTCACCCAGTGCATGGGGCGAGTGGACTTCACCCGTGTCCTGCAGAACAACAACCTGCAAAAGTCCAGGTGAGGCCTGCCTGCTGGGTGCTTTGGGCACCCTGTGGTGCCCTGTGGAGGACTGGTATCTCCCAGGACCTTCCAACCTTTGGGTCTCAGTTTGCAACATGGGTGGAGTTAGATGTGCACCACACAGCACAACACCAGTATGTGTCCAGCACGTGGTGTGAGTTGGCCAACAGGGTACTGGCACATAGGACAAAGTAGCAAACCACCCCCACCCCAGCCTGGGGGAGCTGTGTTGCATAGAGGATGTAGCAGGCACAGTACACACAAAAAACATGGGAAAAGCTCATAATAAATCCACACTGAGCTCTACCAACCCTACAGAAGACTCCTACAACAAGATCTCCCTGGAAGGAAACCAAGACACAGACTTTAGATAAACAATTGTGGACATATCAAAGAAATTAGAGAACTAAGGGAAGAGAATAAAAAATTCAAAAAGTACCAAGAGGATGGTAATGACAAACATTGGAAAGAACTAAGGGGAGAGATTGAAAAACTCCAGAAGGACCTAGAGGGAGATAATGACAAGCACTGGAAAGGACTAAAGGGAGAAAATGACAAACTCCAGAATGAAGTGGAAACACTGAAAAGATTCCAAGCTGAAGTGAAAAAAGAAAATGACCAATGAACCAAGGAGCTACAAGACAGGCTCCAGAAGGAAGTGGAAACACTAAAGAAATCACAGAATGAAATGAAAAAGGAAATTGAACATTCATTCAATCAACAGGAAAGGATGGGAAAAAGCCTCAGAAGCAGAATGGAAGAAGCAGAAAAAAGAATATCAGACTTGCAGGATAACATGGCGCAACTAGAATGCTCAAGTAAAGATTATGAAAAATTAAAAAAAAAAACCCACAAGAGTGGAACAACCAGGATAAGTGGGATACTATGAAAAGACCAAACCTCCACATCATAGGGATAGAGTAAGAAGAATCCCAAGACAACACTATTGAACAGATCTTCAACAGGATAATAGAAGAAAATTTCCCAAACTGCAAAAAGACAAACCCATACAAATACAAGAAGCATATGGAACACCAAACAGACAGGGCCAGAAAAGAAATTCCACATGCCATATAATTGTTAAAACACTAGATGGTCAAAACAAAGTCAAAATACTGAAAGCCAGAAGAGAAAAACTAGTCACATATAAGGGGAAACCCATCAGAATTACAGCTGACTTCTCAGTGCAAACTATGAAAGCTAGAAGAATGTGGACCAAAGTATTCCTAGTACTAAACGACTTTAGATGCCAACCCAGACTACTATACTGTATTAGTCACTTTTCTGTTGCTGTGCTAAAACCACCATGACCAAGTGAACTTATAAAAGGAAGAGCTTATTTGAGCTTGCGATTGATGGTTCCAGGGAGTCAGAGTCCATCGTGATGGGAGGCATGGTGGCCGGGGCTGGAGGAGTAAGCAGAGGTTCACATCTTGCAATGAGCACCGTCAAGAAAAAGAGGGAGAGACTGGAGACCACAAAGCTTGTTAAACACACTAAGCCCGCCCCCAATGTCATACTTCCTCCAGCACAGCCACACCTTCTAAGACCTTCCAGAGCAGTGCCACCAACTGGGGACAAAATATCTGAATACTTAAGCCTATGGGGGACATTTCATTCAAAGCACCACATATACCCAACAAAAAATGTCAATTATAGTTGAAGGAGATAGAAGAATCTTTCACGACATGAAAAGGATGAAAGAATACATGTCTAAGAAACCAACACTTCAGAGAATCATTGAAGCAATCCAAAGAACGGAGGAAAGAAGCAACTATCCCTAAGCAATTAAAGAGAGAAAGCAACAAAATCATAACAGAGTACATATAAACTAGACCAAGAATGCAAACAAAAAATAAGGTAAAAGGCAGCAACACACATCTCTCAATAATAACCTTAAATAATAATGGTCTAAATTCCCCAATCAAACGACATAGACTTGGAGAATGGATTAGGAAACCGAACCCTTCTATATGCTGTCTACAAGAAATCCATCTCACCCTCAAGACCAGACACCACCTTAAGCGAAAGAATGGAAAAAAAATATTCCAAGTGGTTCCCAAAGTTTTCTTCCATTTGCTGTGACTAAAAAAACGCAAAGAAAACCGCTCTGGACCCAACAAGACCAACTGGGTTGGGGAGGAAAGGGTTTATTCTATTGCTTACAACTCTGGGTTCAAAAGTTCATCACTTAGGGAGCCCAAAGGAGAACCCAGGGCAAGAACCTGGAGGGAGGAGCGGAAGCAACAGGCCATGAGGAATGTTGTTCACTGGCTTGCTCATCCTGGTTTCATGGCCCCAAGCGCAGCCTGCCTTGCTTTTTTTTTTTTTTTTTTTTTCATTGGTGCTTTTGTGCATTTTCATACAAACATTTCATTTTCCAATTCAGAATCAGGCATATTTTCCCTTCCCTTCCCTCCCCCTTTCCCCCCCACCCCCACACCCCCAGATCATGCATTTTTGCCAGTAACTGTCCTGCATTCTTTCTCTCATGTTTTTTTTTTTCATTTTTAGCTATAAGTTTGATGATCCATAGAGTACAAGCATCCTTCATATATTAAAAACCCAATTTTGCAGGCTTGGTTGTGCCCAACCCACAAGCCCCCCACCATCCAGCCAGGGGGTGAAGGGGTTGTAGGTTCCAATCAAGTTGATCAAAATGAATGTCTCCAGACTAACATTGGCTATAGTTTCAATCACATCATTCACAACCAACAATCATTCACCCACTCCACGTCCCTTACAGTTCTACCATGCCCCCCCTTCCGGCCAAGAATTTTTTTCCCCTAGGCTTTAGAAAAGGGGCACAGGTGGATGAGGAGGCAAAAAACCAGTCCACTCTCTACTGGAAGCCTGTTGTCTTGGACTCCTGTTCAATTTTCCTGGGCTGTTTTCCTTTTTCCATGGGGGACCTGGACAGTTTTGTCCAGGAAAAACCTTACTGGAATAAATCCTGAAACAAGAACAAAAAAAGGATTATATAGGTATTAGAAAGGAGCACTAATAGTTATATGGTTTGGTTTACTTTGGTTTATAGACACACATGTTGGTAAGGCTGATGTTATCATGAATTTCATTTTTTCTTTCTCCGTTAAATATGACAGGGTCTTACGTTGTTTATAACATCCCTAACCTCTTAGAGGATGTACTTGTCACATCAGCCATGGGTTATTTCCTTCCACTCAGGAGAGAGCCACATGTCCAATTAGGTTGTGGGATATAACAGGCATATATGGCTTGCCATCCTGCTGGCACATTATTCCATTAGTTCCAGGAGAGGTCGAGGTGTGCTGATGCCTGGTGCGAGTGAGTTGGAGTCGTTTGCTTTGACTCAGGGAGTGGGACTGATTTTGCTTTATTGTTTAGGGCCCTTTTTGGTAACTAACTCTCTGGTTTTCAGGAGCCCAATCTGTACCCACTTGCATGTGTGGTCTCAATAAACCATCTTGTTTCCCATGTTAAACGTCAGGTTTCTTTGGCCGGCAGGGCCCCCTTAATCGACCTCTCTTGTGTCTGCAGGTATCCCAGCTTAGAGGGCACAGGGCCTTTATAATTATTTGAGGGGGCCATTTGGAAATTTCCCGTGGCCAAACACTCCTGTAAGCTGGTAGAATAATCCATTTGGCTGATGTCAAGAGCTCCTGTCTTAAAATATATTTTGCCTTAAGTGTCATAGCCTTAAGGACTTTAGTATATTATATTTTGGTTCTGAACAGAGAATAATCTTTTCAACCATTAGGGCAGTTTATTATAAAAATTAAAGAAGGCAGTTTTATGGTTTTATAATTACTTTTTTTCTTATATTTGGTCTCAATTTACAGTTGGAGAGCGGACCTCATCATCCTCATAATTCTCTCCCCTTTTTCTATGGGGGGGGAGGCAAGAAAGACTCTCATATCAAAACCTTGTCGGGCCACACTAGAAGTAAGTTTCACTTAGGACCTCATTTTATAAAAAATAGTTGTTTTACAAGTAGGGATCCACAGAGGGGTTTCGAATGTTTATAAAAAAGCAAATCTCTGAAGGCTTTTCTTCCCTTTCGTTTTTTTTTCAGTACAGTCACCTTCCAGTTTTGCACTTTTCTGGTACAATCCTACTCCCCAATGGCACAAGTTTTTAATTTTACTTTTTCTTTTCTCAGCCCATTAGTTGTGGGGGGGATTGGACATTTTTGTCTTGTTGGACCCCCAATACAACTTTTTCCCGTAGTTAGTTTTAGGATTTGAATTTGCCAAGGTTTTTGACAAAAAGTTTTATTATTTTGGTATCCCCCCCTTTTTTTAAAAACCCATGGAAATTCTCCAGAAGGGACCAGTTGTATTATACGTAACTTATAGGGTGGGAATCAAGGCACAGATTCATCAAATTCACTCATGGTTGTTTTGGGTGACTATATATGAAAATAACCTGGGAAGCAAATTTAATTTTTACGTTAAAATCCATCTTTTAAAGAGAATGCTACAAAGTGTACTGTACAACAGAGAAATTATGGAGAAACATTGTGTGTGCCAATCCCCCAAAGTTATTGCTCTACACATTTTTATGTAAACACAAATTGTGGAAAACAGTGAATTATATACTCCATTAAAACTCAGGGAATTTAAAATTTTAATGGAACCAAAAATTTACCGTTTGTTTTTATCAGAAGTCTGTAAAACCAATGGTTTGTTTAATATACACATAATTTACTTTTACCTAAGTCCTAAGGACACATGTTTTTCTCTGTAGACATGTGTGCTAGGCAAAACTGGGTACTAGTTGAACTCACAATCAATTATTATATGCATTAAGTGAATTATACACTGGTGTCTCTTCCTCCCACAACCCCTCCCACTTTCCAATTCATCCATTTTCCAGGTTCGTTTTCTTCCCTCGATTGCAGTCTTTTCTTGTTGTGTTCTTTTTACTTATGCATCCTCTCCTCTTCACACAGAAATATTTATAATCTGGGTTAATTGGTACTAGCCACATCCACATATGAGGGACACAATTTTTTGTTCTTTTGTTTTTCCTGGGGACTGTGTTACTGTACTTTACTTACTTTAAATACTGTCTTCTAGCTCCATCCATTTACCTTGCAAAGTTCATGATGTTGGGTCCCTCTTTTACATGCTGCGTAAGACCTGCCATTTTATAGATGTACCACAATTTTCTCTATCACCTCGTCATGAGGGCACCTGGGATGGTTCCCAAGCCTTTTTTGCTATTGTGAACAGAGCTGCAATAAACATGCTGGTGCAATATAATCTTTGCTGTAAGATGTGTCTTGTGGGTCATATCCCCCAGGAGTGTATGACTGGGATCAAATGGAAGGCTCATTTCAAAGTCATCTTTTAAGGTTCTCCACTTGCTTTTCCATAGTGCTGTACAGTTACAATTCCCAACCAGCAATTGGATGACGGTGTTCCCCTCCCTTTTTTCCCCCACAACCTCTCCAGCACTTGGTATCCAAATTCGTGTTTCCTGATCCTAGCCAGTCTTATTTGGGGTAGAGGTGATATCTCGAAGTGGTTTTAATTATTGCATTTTTCCTTAATATCAGTGATTTAGAACACTTTTTTAAGTCGTAAGTGGATATTCTTAGGCCTTCTCTAAGTTCCTCCTCTGTGAAGTTTTCTCATTTCAGTCTTTGCTCCATCCCCTTTTGAGTGATTTCAAATTTTTTTTCCTTTCTTCTTTTTTTTTGAGTGCTTGTATACTCTGGGAAAATTAAATGCTTTTGTCAGATGTATCTGCAGTGGAAGGTTTCCCTCCTTCTCCACTCCTGTGGTTTTATCTCTTCACTTCCTTTTATTGTTCTTTTTTGATGTACAGAAACTTATGAGTTTAATTGAGGTCCCATTTGTCAATGTCGATCTTATTTTTTTGTGGCAGCTGCTGTCATGATTTTAGGAAGTACCTTTTTCCCTACGCCTATGTCTGTTAGGTTCCCCCCCTGCTGCCAAAGTTTTTTATTTATCCTTCCCAGAGTTTGGGGGGTTCATTGTTTTTGAGATCTTTGGTCCATTTCGCTGGAGTGTGACTTTTGTCAAGGTGAGAGATAGGTGTTTAAATTTACTTCCTTCTACAAAGTGGTGAATCCAGTTTTGCCATCACCAACTTTGACTGAAGATGCTGCTTTCATCCATTGTGTCTTCCTGGCCCCCTTATCAATATGAGGTGGGCTGAAATCGGTTTATGAGCCTGCAGGTTTTAGATCTTAAGTTTTATTTCATTGGTCAAACTGGTTCTTGTTTTTTTTGCCAGTACCAGGCTGTTTTTATTACTAGTAGCCCCTGGTAGTATTAGTGTGGAATGTCCTGGTTTTTTTATAAGCGGTCCCCCCTGTATTGCCCTCATTCATCAGGGTTGCTTTGGGCCTATTCGGGGGTCTTTTGTTTTTTCCAAAGAATTTTTAGGATTTTTTCTTTTCCCAAGGCCTGTGAAGAAAACTCTTGGGGATTTTGATTGGGATTCATTAAATCCTGTACACTAGTTTTGGTTAGGATGGACATTTTTATTTTTTTATATTTATTTTCCCAATCCATGGAGCAGGGAGGTTTGTCCAATCTTCTGATGTCTTTCCCTCCTCTCCAATTTCCTTTTTCAGGGGTTTTACATTTTTTTGTAGAGTCCGTGTTTTTCTTTTCTTTGGTTTAGGTTTTTTGTTTTCTAAGGTTATTTTAATTTTTTGTTAGGCTATTGTGAAGTGGGAAGGTTCCTCCTTTGTAGGTCCTTTCTTCATAGTTTGCATGTGTTGGTGTAGGAAAAGGCTACTGATTTTCTAGATTTTTTTATTTTTATTCCGGCCACTTTACCCAAGCTTCCTTAATCATTTTCTGCCCGGAGGTTTTCTGGTGGAGTTCTTTAGACTAACATCCCTTAGAGTCGACAATCTATATTATCACAAAAAGGGTAAGCTTGACTATCTTTTTTTCCATTAGGAAACTCCGTTTAAATTTCCCTTTTGCCTTGCCTTATTTGCCCTAGCAAGTGGTTTCCATACACTTATAGCTTTGAGAGGAGTGGTGGAATGGGAGCTGCTGGGTTCCTACCTTTTTAAGGGGGAATGCTTTCTGTCATTTAAACCCATTTGGAATGATATGGCTTGTGGGTTTCGTTGTATATGGCTTTGATTATTTGTGATGGTCCTCCATCTCTAATTCCCTCGGTAGACTTTATACACAGAAGGTTATGTGTGATTTTGTCAAACGGCTTTCCTCCGCATCCAATTGAGGAGTGATGGTGTTGTTTTTGTCCTTCAGTTCCATTTATATGTTTGATATGGTTATGATTAATAAAAAAATATGGAAACGCTTCCACAATTTTGCGTGTCATCCCTTGTGCGCAGGGGCCTGCTAATTTTTCTGTATTGTTCCAATTTTAGTATTGTGTGCTGCCTGAAGCAAGCACCAAGCCCCACCTTTCCTTATACGAGTAAAACCAATACACCTGGCCCAGGGTGGCACTTCTCATTGGTTTGGCTGGGCCCTCCCATCTGACCATCAAGAACATACTCCACAGATGGTGCCAACAGGCCAGAATCCAACATGGAGGCCCAATTCACCCCCAATTGAGGCTTCCCTGCGAACCCAGGGTGGGTGTGTCAGTTTGACACTACAACTACATCCAGCACATTGACTCCTGTTTCAACTTGACACAAAAAAAACACATCACTATTACAAAACCCCACCCCTTTCCAGTTCTTGTCCCCAAAATTGATGTTAACATTAACACAAACCTAAGACAGTACAACCTTAAAAAGCCTCACAGTCCTTAAAATGTCCAAAAAATGCTTATAAAGTTTCAGTCTATTAAATAAAAGTCTTCTGCAACTGTGGGGGCCTGCTGTAAAAATCCAAAAACAAAGTACTGGCCTTATTTCTAAAGGGAAGATTCAGGCACTCCCCTTCAAACAAAACCAACGTCCAAAGCAAAGTAGCCTTCAAGGCTGGACATAGACCACCATGGATCTTTCCTGGTCCATCAAATCTGTGGTCCACAAGTGCGTTTCCCCTCCCTTCCTCCTGACTCTGCGCCATCCTGGCACAACAGACGCTTTCCATCTGCATAAGGCCCGGCCTGGACCATCTACCTTCCACACCTGCTTGCTGCTCAAAGCCTTGGTGGTCGGTCCCATGGGGGTCCTGGCAATCTTCCAAAAAAAAGCTTGGGGTCACCACTGAAACTGAGCCAGCACCTTCACCATTGAGTCTCATCTGACCTCTTCCTGGTGGCAAACGGCCTCAAGCTTCGTTCCATGGACCTGCAATCTGGGGGTCCTCCACTGCAACCAAAGGGTGGGCACTTTGCACCAATTGGGTCTTTCCTGACACCATCTCACTAGTGCCAAGGGGGGGGGGGGGGGGGGGGGCCAAAACTGGCCTGGCTCTCTGTGGACCCCTCAAATTCCAACACAGAAAACCATATATGGAGGGACTTCATAACATGTTTACCATAGTTTCCTGCTTCTGGGCTTCGAGTGTGGAGGCTCGGCCCCTTCTGATCACAGCTTCTGTGTGGGCTGAACCCCTGAAGAAAATTCTTCCAGAAGTATTGCACAACCACGTGATGCTGGATCTCTCTTTGTTACTTACAGCTGGATTTTTTTCAGCCCCCCCGTAACCAGCATCAATGGTCCAGAACAAACAAAAAGTTTCACTTCAGGTTTCGTCTCTTTGGTTTTACCTTACACTCTAGCTGATTCTTCAAGCCCCAGCTGACCAAACCACCAAACCCACAGATTAACACAGTCCCAGATGAATCTCTTGCTGATCCTCTGTTCCCTTTCTCCCTAAAACTAGAAACTTCACAAAGCAAGAGGCCTCCATTGCTTTACACAAAATCCCTTTTCAACAAAAACTGCTTCCCAAGCGTCCAACAGCAAACACAATCCTTTAGTTTGACATTCAAATGGATTTTCCCAGCCCAAAGTTCCAAATACCGTCCACAATCCTTCCCCAAAACACCACCAGGTCAGAGTCTGTCCACAGCAAATACCCCACTCTTCCCCTTTTCGGGTACCAATTTCCTGTCCTTCAGTTTGTCTTCCATTGCTTTTGACCAAACACATTCTTCTGGAACTGAAAGCCACTGGAGGAAAGTTTTTTATTTTGTTTTTTTTTTTCTTGGGGAGGAAAGGGTTTATTCAGCTTAACTTCCAGGGACAGTCCACTAAGGCCAAAGGAGACTCACAGGGCAAGGAACCGGGCCGGAGTTGAGGACCCGGGCATGAAGCGGAAGGCTAGCACACTTGCTTGCTCTCCTGGCTCAGCGACTGGCCCAACACTGGGCAGCTTCTTCTTATACAGCACCAACCAATCCTGGGCCAGGGGTGGCACTACTCATTGTGGGTTGGGCCCTCCGCACATTCCTAACGACAATACGTCTACAGATGTGCCTCTGCAGCCAAATCCAATGGAAAAGCCAAATTCCCCCCCAATTGAAGGCGTCCCTCAACCCAGGTGTGGTCCAAGTTGACAAACAAAACTAAACTATCCAGCACACCAAGCAACTGGTACCAAGAAAACAAGACCTGCAGGTGGGGCTATTTTAATATAGACAAAATAGTCGTCAGAGTAAAAATTAATCAGAAAAATTAATGTATTTGTTCAAAGGAACAATGAAACAATGAACACTTCACAATCCTAATGTCTTACCAACCAAACTCTGGTGTACGACAACTTTATAACACAACTCTGCAGGACCTGAGGACACAGATGATACTCCTAACCACTAAATAGGGGGGGACTTCAACCATCCACTAAGCCCCTTGGATAGATCAACAGGACAAATATAAAAAGAGAAACATCAGAACTGAAACAATTAAACACACCAAATGGACTCACAGATATCTACAGAATATTTCCACCTAAACTAACAGAGAATATACTTCTACTCAGCACCCCACGGGAAACATTCTCCAAAATTAATCAACCACAAATGGGCACAAAGGAAAAGCCTCCCCAAAAAAAGAAATACAAAATAATAAATATTAATTCCATGCGATTCTATCTAGACCACATGCCAAATAAAGCTCAATATTAGACTACCAGAAATAAACCCAACGAGCTATAAAGAAAACAACATTGGTGACTTAACATAAACAACCACAATCCTGAAAAAACGAATGGGTCAGGGTTAAGAAATAAAGAGTGGAAATAAAAAGTATTCAATGGGGCAACTGAATGAAAACAGAACAATTACCAATTAACAAAAAAAAACCTTGTGGGATACTTAAAAGCAGCTAAGAGAAACGGAAATTTATATAGCCCTCTAAGTGCCCAATCAAAAAAAAAACAAAAAAAAAACAAAAAAAACCAAAAAAAAAAAAAAAAAAAAAAACAGAACGGGAACGGGAACATAATAAGGCAAATCTAGCCACACTGCAGGATAAAAAAATACTGAGAGACGACAACAAAAGAACAGAACTTAAAAAACCAAAACCCAAACAGGAAAGAAGAAATAACAACAAATCACGGAGCAAGAATCAAGAAATAGCAAAACAAAAGAAAAACAACATATAAAATTCAAATGAATTCCAAAAGCTTGGTCCTTTGAGAAAAATAAACAAAATGACAACTAGAGAAAACAAAAAAAAAAAAAAAAATTAAACCAAACAAAAAAAAAAAAAAAAAAAAAAAAACTAGAGAGCAACACTACTCCAAATAAACAGTATTCATGAATGAAATGGAAACATCACAACAACAAAAAAAGATCCAGAAAATGATTATGGGGGGACTACTTCAAAAAAAATCTACATACGCCCTTAAAATTTGAAAAAAACCCTAAGAGAATGAGAATGGACATATCTGGCAAATTCTGGGAACCAAACAAAGCCTTAAACCAAGAAAGAGAATGACAGTTTGAAAAAAACAGAGACCCCATAATATAGAAAATTAAAAAAGAGAAAAAGAAAATAGAATAAGAACCCTCCCAACTAAAAAAAAGGAAAGCCCTGTGTCCGAGATGTTTTCAAAATTCAGCCAAAATTCTCCATAAAAACATTAAATAAGAGGTCCTACAATCATTTAAACTACATCCACAACTTTTGTTTAGGAAAGGATACAAAGAAAAGAGGGGGAGATTTTCCCAAACCCTTCCTTCCTATGAATCCAGCCAATCACTCTAATACTATTTGACAAAAATCAGGAAAAGAGCAAGCAAAAAAGAAAGCCTTATAGACCCATCTCCACTTAATGAAACATAGATGGCAAAAATTTTCTCAACAAATTCTGCAATCGCATTTACCAGACCCACAATCATTAAAGACATCTATCATGATTCAAGTTTTGGAGTTATTAAAGCAGAGGAGCAGGAGGATGGTTCAAACAATATAGTATAAAATCAATAAATTATCATGAAACAGCAAAATGGACTGAAAGCACAAAACCTACATGATCATCTCAATTGATACGAGAAAAAAGCCGTCAACCAAGTATCCAGACATCCTTTCAGTGTTTAAATCTCTAAGGGAATCATGTACTTGAAAAGGAACATTCCTCAACATGATCAAAACACATATAGACCAAACCCATTTGCCTACAAATCATCCATCATCCTACAAATGGAAAAAAAATGGAACAAAATTGAAGTTTCCCTTAAAAGGTGCGAACCAGGCAGAGGCTGCCCCGTATCACCACTTCTCTTAAAGAACATACGTGCTCACCCGTATGTCTAGGGCCATAAGGACAAAAAAGAAGGAAATTAAAAGGAGTACTAATTGGAAAAAGAAGAAGTTAAATCTATCCCTTTTTTTACAAGAATATTGATGCTTACCTAAGGGATGCCTAAAAAAGAAAAAAATAAAATTCCACCAGAAGAAAACTTCTTAGAAAGGATTAAAGAGGTTTTAGTAAAGTGTCAGGCTAAAAAAATTAACTAGAACAATTAGTAGCCATTTTCTATTACCAACATACAAGAAGGTGGAGAAAGGAATATTAAGAAGACATTTCCAGGGGCTGGGAGAGATGGCCTAGTGGTTAAGAGTCTACCTCACTGCTCTTGCAGAGACCTGGTTCGATCCCCAGCCCCAAATGGCAGGCTGAGAGCCCCTCTTACACTCCAGTTTCCTAGGGGAATCCCCAACAACCTCTTATGACCTCCTTGGCATTTGCACGACACGAGGACACACAAACCTGCCATGCTACCCAGCACTTCATACCATACAAAATAAATTATTAAAAAAAAAGGAAGACATTCCCACTCACAATAGCCTCAAAAAAAAAAAAAAAAAAAAAAAAAAAAAAAAAAAAAAAAAAAAAAAAAAAAAATACTTTACAAACAAAAATGTTTAAAACCCCTGAAGGAAGGAGATTGAAAAATGACATTAAAAAAAAATCAAAAAAAACCTACCCATGCCTTCAATGGATTTGGGAACAAATTAATATAGTTAATAATGTTCCACTTTTTACCAAAAACCCAAATTGATATACAGATTATCGCAATCCCAAACGGAAATCCCATGAGCTTCTCACAAGACTTGGAAAAAAAAAAATCCTTAAATTTATATGGAAAAACCAAAAAGATCCCTGAATTAGAAGCAACCCTGAGTGAAAAATGGCAGTACAGGGGGAATTTTGGCTACCAAGCGTTCAAAACTATATACAGGGTCATATCATAAAAGAGGCAGAGCTGGTAACTGGGCACAAACACAGAACCCATTGACCAATGGAACAAAATTGAAGATACAACACTTGAGCTCATACAATTTCAGCCACCCTCATATTTGACAAAGGGGCAAAAAAACCCTCAATGGAGGGAAAGGATAGAATCTTCAGCAAATGGTGCTGGGCAAAATGGATCCACTTTATGTAGAAGAAAAAAAAAAAAAAAACACTACCTCTCACCCTGGTACAAAAAAACCAAAAAACTCCAAGTAGATCAAAAGATCTCACCAACATGGAAAGCTTGAAACCTGAAGGTGAATAGAAGAAAAAAGTTTGGAAACCAAACATAAGATATATAGGCATAGGAAAAGTAGACTTTTCAAATCAGACAGCAGCTGCAAGGAATTAAGGTCAAACAGTCGAACAAATGAGACCTCATAAAAACACAAAAAACTTCTGTACAGGGAAAGAAAACAATCAAGAGGTGGAGAGAGAAAACCCACAGATGGAAGGAAGGAACCTTTTTAACCGAGTGATAACACTCTGACAGGAGCATTTAATGTTCCAAGGAAGTATAATAAAAACTAACCTCCCCAAAAAAAAAGAAAGTAAGGAGAAATGACCTACTTCAAAAGATGGGAGTAAAGAGCTGAACAAACTTCACAGAGAGAAATTTAAAGATGGCCTGATAAGATCTTAAAAAGTGTTCGCAACCAATCATTAATAATTAGGAAAATGTAAAATTAAAAAAAAAAACCATTTCTCACAGATATCATCCCACTCTGATATGGCATCTGGCTAAGACCAAAAAAGAAAAACAAAAGGGGGACCAACAAACATTTGCTGGTGAGGGAAAAGAAGAGTGGTGGGGAAATGTGGAACATGTCCATCCCTGGCTGGTGGGAATGTAAAAAAAACTTGCTACAACTTAACTAATGGAAAGCAGTGTGAAAAACCCTTAAAAAGGACTCAGGAAATATGCATTACGCCCACTGCTGTTGTAGACCAAGTCCCCGGGGCTTTTTTCCTCCTCTTTTTTAAATCATTTACCTTTAAAACTGATAATTGGTCCTAGATCCACGATGAGGGATACCAATTCCGTCATTTGTTTTTTTGTTTTCGGACTGGTTGTTACTTGGAAACAAACAACAACCACAACAACCACAACAAACAGAAAAGACTGCATCAAAGAACTGACTGAAACAGTGAACTTAAAACCTTTTCTACTCAAAAAACATTCAACTTCCCCATGGAAAATANCATGATCTAAGGAAAACTGTGCTTTTGCAATGTGGATCCCTAAACTGGTTCTAGAGATGACCTAACATTTGTTTTCAGTCCTTGGGTTTTTGGCACATGATGGAGGAGGGGCTCTTTTAGAAATAATATGGAGTAAATGGAAAGAGGCAAAATCAAGAAATAATCGATAAAAATAACATACATTTTGTTTTCCAAAGGAAACATTTAATATAGGTGTAATTAGGCTGGTGCAGACTTAGCCGGTCTGGGTCGACCACCATACTTGGAATCCCCATGTCCAATTTGGCCGAGGGACCTAAGGAATAACTTTGTTCATTGCCCTCAGAGGGTCAACCCGGAAAGTACTTAGGGGGGTTTTGCATGGGGCAACCTGCTGTGAGAATGTCCTGCAAATGTGGGTTCACCAGTCTTCCTGTTCAGGAGGTCCCTGACAGACACTGATGATGGAATTTCAGCCAGTGTCCAGTCGAAAGAGAGGAAAATCTGCTCATGCTTCAGAAAAGAAGCCCGGTCTAGAAAGACAGCTTTTGGTCCACTCGAGTGGATGGACTGGTGAATGAAAAGCTGAAAGTAAATGGGGCTCCCGCCCTTCTCACCCCAACCCCCCAGCTACCCCTGAGGACCAAATCCTCACGATCTTAAAAAAACAAAACCTTGGTTTAATCTGGGCTGTGTTGGCCCTAAGCATCCAAAAGAAAAGTAAACAGATAAATAATTAGTAAGACTGGAGAAACTGTTCTGCAGACATAAAACTTGAGATTTTTTTATCTTATAAAATAAATATAAAAATATATAAAAAGTTATAAAAGGAACAGAAAAGATAAAGAGAGAGTATTGTTGTTTGGCCTATCTCTAATTCGTACTGGCAAGTGCATCTACTCTGGTGGCTGCCCCCACTTTTTGGCCTCCTCAAAGACAACGAGACACAGCTTTTTAACCTCCGAATATGGACCCGAGGACTTCATGTCTCTCCAAGAATCCTCCAAAACCTTCAATGCCAGATGGGGAATACTGAAATACCCAGCTTGTGAACCTAAACAGCTAAGGGGTTGTCAGCCTCATCAGAATATATACTGGGCCATTGTTGGAATACCGGGCTGTATCATGGAGCTTAGTGCAGGGGGATCAACACAGGAACTGTGCTTACTGGACTTTCATTTGGGGGACCATGTAAGGGAATGACCCCAATGTGGAAACAAAAGTGCAGGATAGATGGTTGTTTGGGGTTGCCAAAGAAAACATGACATATTTTAGTGGCGAAAAAAAATCCTCAATTCAGTGATATTGTGTGGATGTAGGTATGTATATATCTATGTATACATATAACCCTAGGTATCATATAATATGTATATCTATGTAACGCAATGCAAAGTTGAAGCAAACACAAAAGAACTGAAAAAAAACTCTGGAAAGACTCAGGAAAAAGGTATGCAGAAGGACATGTATGGCCGAGTGCAGGGACTCTGGTGGTGTGGGGGGCATGGAAAGGGAATGACTCTAGATTCGATTGAGAAATGATGTATGCCCTATGGAAAAAGTTTAATATAATAAATAGAAAAAAGAAGATTACCTTGGGAACATGGTACATTGCCCTACTACTAGACAACAGGTCATCAAATCAAAGCCCCATGCCAATAATAGATTCCCTCTTTTGAGGCTGTTGACCATGCATCCCATAGACTCTAAGACAGTACTGGCAACCAAGCCTGCTCTTGCTTATCCACCTTATTTTGTTGTTAAGACCCTATCTCTGAAGGCACCACACACATGAGCTATAACAAGAGAAAGAAATCAAGCTGTTTCTGATTTCACAGTATCATCCCTAGTGGCTAGTTTTCATAATGATGGATGCTGCTGGGAGAGAAAATTAATCAGCAACGTGCTTGGTTGTGAATTCTGTGAGGTACAGCAAGTTGCCTAGAAATATATAGACAATGGTCCAAAAGCCTCATCAATGTCTTGGGGAACAGCTAACTATTTTATAATTGGATTTTAGGCCTAGGAGCCTGTGACTAGAGAGATCATAGACCATAGGTGAGTGCCTAATACTATTATTCCGTTACAAGAGCAGTACACTGACTTCTAATACTTTTGTTACACACAACACCCGTAGATTTGGTTTGCAGGCTCTCAACTCCTACCAGAGATTTTTCATTTACAACATGTGGTAACTAACACAATGATCTACAATAGCCTAATATACATAGCTAAGAGTTGGTAGCAGAACTTATCTCAAAACAAGAAGGAGTGGAAAGATTTTGAGAGATAGAAGTGGTGGATGACCACGAAGAAACAGTTTTCCAGACAGCTGGGTAGTAATTCATATAAACTCAGAACAATGGTGACAACATACATGAGTCCATATAAATACAAGTCAGAAAAAATTTCCCAGCATTGATGTTGGGAGGTCGGCAAGAAACCTTAACATGGACTGGGAACCTACTGCCTCACTTAAAAGTGACCTAGCACGTTAAGGTGCTGACGACTGCTTTACAGAGGACCCAGGTTTCGATCCCCAGCACCCACATGGCAGCCTGAGAACCATCTTGAAAACTCCTATTACAGAACTCCAGTTCCAGTTGAATCTGACACCCTCTTCTATTCTCCATGGGCATTGCATGGTTGACATGGGTGACATGGGTGCACACACTTTTGCATGCGGACAGTACATTCAATACACATACAGAAATAAATAGAATAACATAAAAAATGTGGAACTTTGGTAGGTTGACCATTGTCAAAAGTGGATTGAACCCCCACGGGAAGAATTGGGCACTCAAGTTTTGATGTTTCAAAGTGCTGGAAATAGATCTGTGAACATACCATTCTTGGTATTTACAGAAGACTATACATCCTATTTCAGAGAGTCCTACTCATCTGTTTTCACAGCTATTCTGTTCGTAATATCCAGGACATGGGAAAAAACTGCATGGTCCCTCAAATGATTAATGGAACAGAATTTTGCACATTTAGCCAATGACATATTATTCACCTGTTAAGAAATCATGTGATGGATGAAACTGAAATCAATCATACAGAGTGAGATAACCCAAACCCAGAAATACAAAATATTGCATGTTCTCTCTCATCGGTGGATGCTAGTTTTGACAATTTAAATATGTGTACTTCAGTTGGAAAAATATATAGATGACAAGCTAGCTAGTAAAGGGCCATGGGGCCATGTTTAGTGGGAAGGGTGTTAAAGTGCAGGGAAAAGTGGGATAATGGAATAGGAAAGATTAATTAGAATAGGCGATGGGAAGGCAGTGTGGAACAGGGAGTAGGGGGAGAGTAGCTGACAGTAAATGCCTGTTTAAAATGTCATCTGGAAATGTTAGTATTGAACTTTATTTTGCACGAAGCCTGCCCAACCCAATCCAATGGGTTAGCATTTTATAAATGTGGGTATTTTGATGCTACATTTGCCTTATATAAACTTGGGTATGCAAATTATTTTTAATCTATTAAATAGTGTCTCTAGAATATTAAATGTTACACAAACTTTTTAAATACTACTGGTTTATAAAAACATCATCTAAGCTGGTTATACAAAAATCCTATTTATTGAATATCTTATTTTTTGTTTTAAAACAGGGTCTCTTTTTCTTTTTTTTTGGTTTTGGGTTTTACTTCCAAGGTGTTTTTTTTTTTCCTTTGCCTCTTTTCTTATATATTTTAAATTGTAAGAATTCAGACATAATTATTAATACAACATTTATCTAACTATATAGTACATAAAATCAAAAGTTTTTTAAGGCAGGCCCTGGTCAAGCACACCTTTAATCTAGACTCAGGATGCAGAGGCAGGTTGATCTTTGTGAGGTCAACAACAAACGCCAGCCTTGGTCTACAGGAGTTGAATTCCAGAACAGCTTGGGCTACAGTGAGATCCTGTCTCGAAAAGACAAAGAACATTTTAAAAAGACTTTTTTTTTTTTTTTTTTTTTTTTTTTTTTTTTATTTTTATTTTTTCCAAAGTTTTAATTGATTTTTAAAGTAAAAAGCCATTCGATATTTTTTCAGTTTTTACAAATTTATACAAGGTTACCATGTACCTCCAGGTTGGATCAGAGAGTAAAGGACCTTCTTTCAGGATGGATCAGAAATTAAAGGACCCATCTCTAGGATGGATCTGAAAGCAAAGGACTGGCTTCTTGGATGGATCAGAGAGTAAAGGACCCATCTCCTGGATGGAGCAGTGAGCAAAGGACCCACCTACCTCCAGGCGGATCAGAGAGAAAAGGACCCTCCTCCAAGAAGGATCCAAGAGTAATTTACCCACCTCCATGATGGATCATAGAGGAAAGGACCCATCTGTAGGATGGATCAGAGAACACAGGACCTGCCTCCAGGTTGGAAAAGAGAGCAAAAGGCCTGGAACCAAGATGGATCAGAGAACAAAGGAACCACCTCCAAGACAGATCAGTGAGTAAAGTACCTGCTTCCAGGACAAATCAGAAAGCAAAGGATCCATCTCCGATAACAGATCAGATAGTAATGGATCCATCTCCCATATGGATCAGATCGTGAGAAGTAAACCCCTCCGTAATGGGAATCAGAGCGCAATGAACCCACCTCCCGGAATTGAGGGATGGATCAGAGAGCAATGGACCCACCTCCAGGATGGATCAGAGAGCAATGGACCCACCAGTCAGAGAGTAAAGGACCCATCTCCAGGATGGATCAGAGAGCAAATAACCACCTCCACCATGGATCAGAGAGTAAAGGACCTGCTTCCAGGATGGATCAGATAGCAGAGAACCCACATCCAAGATGGAAAATAAAAAAGATGTTTAGGCTGATTTTGTATATTTCCTGCCTCAATCCTAGATTGTTCCATTTCTCTCGGTAGCCCTGCTTCTTTCCTGAAGACTGTATACACCAAGATGTGGGTACTAGGTGCCATCATGATCTGAATAGTTTAGAAAATGATATAAAATAAAATCTGGTGATTTAAAAAAAAAGTTACCCTGACAAAAAGTGGACCCAGTAAAATACTGTTCCCCTTGGGTGCTAGGCCCATTGAGTACTGAGATTCCTAGATGTGTGAGCCAATGTGTGCTGACCAGACTTCTTTCCAAATTTTGAATTTTATGAAAAGTCTGGAATAATGTTAAAAATGACTGAGGTACGCTACTCCTGTGGACAATATATTGTTTGCAAGCTGGAAACACTGTCAGGTACACAACAGGTTTGTAAATCCACCTCCTTTACTTCCACCTTGTCAGAGTATTTGATCCACTTCATCTGATATGAATTGGATACCTCTTTAAATTTTTTATAATGCTTTTATTGATGTTTTGTGTAATTCAGACATCATTTTTCAGTTCAATTTAGGCATATTCTCCTTTCCCTTCCCCCAACCCCACCCCAGATCATTCATTCTTCCATAACTGTCCTGCATCTTTCTCTCAAGGTGTTTTAAGGTATTCATTTTGTTTGCCTACTTTAAAATTATTTTGATTTAAAAATAACAAAAAGCATAATCTCACAAAAGATAATTATAAAATCTTATTTATTAAAATTTATCTTATATATAATTAGAAATATATGGATGGTCGAAATAAGATTATATTTCTTAAGATTAATTTAATTGGTATCAAATTCACACATAAGTTAAGTCTAATACAAACTAAAACTGTTAACCCAAAAATAGTTTTTCAGGTCAAAATGTTATCTCTTTAATGCTGGTTTACAACATGGTTCCTATTACACAAAATTATAAATTAATTTTAAGTCTCTCTCTTTTTCTCTCTTTCTGCATATATATATATATGTATATATACATATATTTATATACATAAAAAGGGGTTAAAAAGTTGGTAAAAGGATATGAAACATAAATATTTTAGTAAAAAGAAATCACATATAAAAATTACAATAATGGGTATTTCCAGAATAGGAAGGATAATGCGAAAGTTTAAGCAAATTTATTAAAGGATTGAACAGGTTTATAGAAATACAAGGTTGTTGTTATGATAATTACTATCATAGCCCAAACTTTAAGTCTAATATTCTGAGTTGTACTAGATTGTTTTAGATTAAATGGATGCAGAAAAGTACTGTGGTTACCTATAGCTAATGAAAATCTTCTTTATATTTCTCTGCATTATGCAAATGTTATTTTGGTATCTTTCTTTTGCCCATACAAGATAATTTGGCTCAAGAGGAGACAGGTTTTTGCCTCTGTAAACCAGATGGGACAGTACAATTTTTTTTTAAGTAAGCTTATTCTGAATCCTGATCAACTTATTTCCTGCCTATAAGTATGTGACATTACCCCCTCCCTCCCTTCTGAAAACTATAAATCAGAATGAGGGAGGGGCTGGGAAACAGGAAACCTGCTTTTATTTACAATATAACAACATTTGCCTAGAATAAATCTATAAATTATTTTAGGTTCCTTTTCTGGTCTATTCCTGCTTAACCTATGATATTAAATCACCCTGTTCAGATGTAAGGCTTCAAGTCTTGGCCTAATCAACTCTGCGTTATCTATCTGTATCAAAAACAAACAAAGAAGCAAATCAACAAACAACAAAACCGACGTTTGTTTCTCAGCTTAATTAAGTGTATGGCGAAAAGGCAATGCGCTCGCCCGGTCTAGAAGCTTTGGGAGGGAACTCAAATTGTGATTCGAGACACTCCTACAGTTGTCCAAAGGCCTAGAGAGGCAGGTCCTGAGTTCCAGCGGCAGCAGCCTAAGAAAATGAGGAGAAAACAAAATAGATGGATGCATTGGAAGCCCTTATGTATTGAAATAATTCCATGCATTATATCCCATCACTGCAATAAGGTTAGATTCAACAACAAAAGGAGTTCGAGTAACTATACAAACTCACAGAGATAATACAAGGCAGTCAAACACCTGACTGATGAGTGGATCAAAGAAGAACTAAATGACAATGTTTATATAACACAGTATATAAATACTGTATTTATATAATTTCCACTCCTCTTTTCCCCCTGCAACTCTTCCTATGCCTCCTCAATTCCTCTGTTTTGTGATTTCTTAATTTTTAGTTACGTTATTACATATCTATGTGTGTCTCTAAATATATCCATATGTATATATATATATCTCCGAGTCTGTTTATGTACATTGTATTTGTTTAAGAGTGACCAACGGTTGTTTTTAAATGTAATTTATTTTATTTCTTTTAATGATATTGAGTTTTTATGTGTATGAATGTACTGTCTGCCTGTAGGTGTGTGCACCCCTGCAGTGCGATGCCACGGAGGGCAGAAGAGGGTCTCGGATTTCCGCTCCCCTGGAACTGGAGTTAACGACGGTTCTTAAAGCAGCCATGTGGGGGCTGGGGATCACAACCCAGGTCTTCCTGCAAGAGCAGATCGGCATCAACCTCTAGGCCATCGCTCCAGCCCTCTCGCAGCCCCAATTTTTATTTCTTTATTTCTTTATTTATTTATTTATTTATTTATTTTTAATTTAGTTATTTGTTTGTTTGTTTGTTTATTGGAGACAGGGTTTTCCTGTAGCCCTAGCTGGTCTGGAGCTTACTCACTATGTAGACCATGTCTGGGCTGGCATTGATCTCACAGAATCAAGACTGCTCGTGCCTCCTGAGGATGGGTTGGGATTAAAGGTGTACACCATCATTCCTGGTTACACTGTTTTCATTCTCCTCTGATAAAGGAAATAGTGTTTTCATTCTTTGGCTGTTCTGCTATTCTCCTTTCCCCTTGGAGGACTAGGCCCATTCCTAGAAAAGAGGTCTTGGGCTGGAGAGATGCCTAGCAGTTAAGAGCAACCGACTGCTCTTGCAGAGACCCAGTTCGATCCCCAGCACCCACTGGCGGCCAAGAACCGTCTGGTAACTCCAGTTCCAAGGAGAACTCCAGTTCCCAGGGAATCCGACGCCCTCTAGTCTGACCTCCTTGGCATTGCAGCGACACAGGTGCACAAACCTATATGCAGAACAGTACGTTCATACACATACAAAAGTAAATAAAATTATTAAAATAAATAAATATAATTTAAATAAAATTTAATTATTTAGAGTCAGGAATAAAATAAAATTAAGGAAAGTTGCCAGCCAATACATAGAAATCACTTGTGTTTTTAAATTTTTTAATTAAAGTTTTTTCAAAAAAATTACTACATTATTGAAACATGCTCTCCCAGTGGTCCTACACCCTTCATTTTCTAGCCTCTTCTCTCTCATTTGCCCCCTTCTTTTCCTTTGATCAATTTCATTTCTGTATATTAAGCAAACATCAAGAGATGTAATTAAGAAAATAAATTCATTTAGTGAAGAAGAATATATACAGTCTTCCCACACCTTGTTCCACGCAGTCTCTGAAGCCCTGGGGTTCCAGAAAGTACGTAAGGAGTCATATCCATGAGACAACATAGTGGCAAACTCTTATTTTTTACATTTTGGTCACTTGTGGCTTTTTAATCACTGTCTTTTGCATGAGGAAGGNCCGACAACTGTCAGCCCATGAAAGAAACAGCCAGAAAGTGGACCAGAGTCACAAAACAGCCCAGAGAAGGGAACTAATTTTGCTGCTCATCCACCTGGGCCCCGTGTCTAAGCCGAGGGAACAATCTGTGGAAGAGGGGGCCCGCCCCCGTGGTAGAATGTAAGGGTTGCTATTGGGGTGAATTGTGAAACTACAAAAATATAGACTAGACACTCATTTGATTCAACTAATTGAACTACAAAGCCCCCCCCCCCCCGCTGGGATTTTTGAGACTGTTGGGCGTTTGGGGCACAACAGCCTGCAATTGGTTCGACATAAGGGATGCGTGTACTCATCAATTAAAAATCACCTTATTGCTAAAAAATAAAAAAAAACTGAGAGAAAGATGCAGGACAGTTATTTCAAGATGCATGATCTGGGATGGGGTGGGGGGAGCGGGGGGAGGGAAGGGAAATATCCTGAACTGAATTGGAAACTAATGGTATTAACTACAACAAAGCATCAATAAAAAAAAAAGAAAGAGTACTTTTTGTAATGTATGGAGAGTATTACAGAGTCCCACAAATGAGTCCGAAACACACACAATGGCACACGCACAGACACACAAGCACCAACCACACAAAAACTTTTTCTGTGAGATGCCCAGCCAGAATGACATATTTACATGAACCTCTACTCTAAGACGAGAGACCATAAGGAACAAGATATAGAGAAGGAATATGCATGCACTCACTCAACTCTTACCATGAAGTACTCTCTGATCCATCCTGGAGGTGGGTCCTTTACTCTCTGATCCATCCTGGAGACAGGTCCTTTACTCTCTGATCTGTCCTGGAAGTGGGTCCTTTGGTCTCTGATCCATCTTGGAGACTGGTCCTTTGCTCTCTCTGAATAAATTTTTAACATCCCACAAAGTCAGCCGGGAATGGTGGCCCACACCTTTAGTCCCAGCATTCAGGGGGGCAAGAAGCAGGTGGATCTCTGTGAGATGGAGATAGGCCCAGTCTACATAGAGAGTTCAAAGTCAGTTGGAGCTATGAGACCCCCATCTCAAAAACAAAGCAAAACAACCCCCTCAAAAAAAAAAAATGAAAAGAAAAAAAAAGAGAAAATCCTCTGAAAAAATTATATATGTTTTTTCAGAAAAGCATAGAATACTTTGGGGGAAGGCATTGCAGGACTCATCACATGGTCAGAAGAATTAAAATAAGGCAGAATATATTATGGATATTTGCATAGGTATTTGGGTTACACTTCTGTATTAGTTACCTGACAAAAGCAACTTAGGAAGGAAGAAGGAAGAAAGGAAGGAAGGGAGGAAGGGAGGGAGGGAGGGAGGGAGGGAAGACATTTTAGCTCCCAGTTTTGGGGTATCGTCCATCATGGCAGGGGTTCAGGGCAGCAGGAGCTTGAAGCTGTTGTTCACAGCAAATCAACACAGAGCGATACAAATGCTCTCTGTCTCCTTTCAATTCATTCTGAGACTCCAGCACATGGTTTGGTGCTCCCCATATTTACAGTGGGTCTTCCCACCTCAGTTAACCCAATCTGATACTCTCTCATAGATGTGCCTAGAGATTTGTTTCCATGGTGATTCTAAATCTCATCAAGTTGACACAATCAAGATTAACCACAGCAAGTGCCATTCAGATTTATTTATTTATTTATTTATTTCATTCCTTACTTGTCTTTTTCACATCCCTTCTCTCGATGTGTCCCTCTTTCCATATCCCCATCTTCCAGCATTTATAACTCCACAAAAATTATATTTTAAACTGATAACAACCGATACTATACTTGATCTTAGCCAAAAGGCCAAGAAGCAGTTCAAAAATTATATTTTCCACTCAGTTATAAACTCTGCAAAGTTAAGACTATGTCTGTGCATTGTAAAACAGTTCCTGGAATACAATGGGCACAGCAAAAAATGAACCTGCTGTTCACAGACCTTACATTTACTAAGTTCAAGGAATTCAGAGATGACACTGATAGTAACTACCATTAATTAAGGAGGTTCTCAAGTGCTAAAAACATTACGTACAGTAATTTTTATTTAAAATCTCTCAACTCACAGTTCTCTCTCTCTCTCTCTCTATCTCTCTCCCTCCCTCCCTCCCTCCCTCCCTCCCTCCCTTCCTTTCTTCCTTTCTTTTTTCTTTCTTTTTGGTCTTTTTGAGGCCTTTAGTCCCAGCTGGCTTGGAGCTCACTATGTAGACCAGGCTGGCCTTGAACTCACAGGGATCCACCTGCCTCTGCCTCCTGAGTGCTGGGATTAAAGGGGTGCTCCACAACCCCCAGCTTGTTTTTCTTTAAAAATAAACAAACAAACAAACAAACAAAGAGCTCTGGGCTGTTTCTTTTAAGGAAATAGTATGTGAGCAGTATGTTTTAAATCTTTGCATATTAAAAATTCTTGGATTATTTTTATATCTGATTGATAATTTGGTTGGATATAACATTCTAGATTTGAAATTATTCTCACTACTTGTAGAGAGTAGAGTTTTCTAGACTGAATTCTCTTTGCAATACTCATCTTCAATGGCTCCCACCAATGGGAGGTCTTATCTTTTTGATTGTGAGCCTGAGCCTTTAATGGCTGTGCCAGCTCTCCAGCTCCAATGGGAGGTCTTANTTTTTTGATATTTTTGAGACAGGGTCTCCCTTTAGTCCCAGCTGGCCTGGACCTTGCTCTATAAACCAGGCTGGCCTTGAACTCACAGAGATCCACCTGCCTCTACCTTGAGTACTGGGATTAAAGGCATGCACCACCATGCCCGGCACTAAAGATGGTTCTTAGCCACCATGTAGGTGCTGGGAATCAAACCCAGTCCTCTACAAGAGTAGTCAGTGCTGTTAACCACTGAGCCATCTCTCCAGCCACCCCACCCCCCACAAGAAAGATTTTGTAATGAAGATACCATTGCAATGTTAGGCCTTATCTCCCAGAAACAGTCATGTAAAAAAATATATACATTGACACATACTCGCTGTATCTAATGCTGAGTTTATGAAGATATTTTCTTTTAAATATCTCTTACCCTTTGACCATACTCACCCAGGTCCCATTCCTTCCACATGAGCCCACTCTTCCATCCTCTTCCACTTCTTCCCCAGCCTTCCTCTGCTTCTGTATCATACACATATATGCAGAATACATATATACGTATATACATATACACACAGAATTCTAGCATCCATGAATAAAGCATGCCGTTTTCGTCTTTCTGTGCCTTATTCCCCTATTATGATGACACCAGGCTGCGGCCATGTATTTATTCATCTATTAAACTGTCGACAAACACCGAGGCTAATTCCATCACTTGGCTATTACATATATGTTATAATAATAAATATGGATGGGCAGGTGTCTCTGTGGTAGACTCACTTAGAGTTCTTTAGGTTCCAACCAAGGAGTGGTGCTGCTGGGTCATATGGTAGTTTTAGCTTCCATTTTGTGAGGAATTTGACAGTGATTTCTGTAGAGGCAGGGCCAGTTTGCATCCCCAGTAGCAATGAAAGGAGTCCTTTCCCCTACATGCTTCCCAGCATTTGTTATTGTTTTCTTTTTTTGTGACTTTTTACCTTTATTTATCAATAGACAATATTATTTTTATTCCATATATATTTTTTTTTCCTCTCCAGCCATCCTGGAGGCAGGTCCTTTACTCTCTGATCCATCCTGGAGCCGAGTCCTTTATGCTGGGATCCATTCTGGAGGTCGATCCTTTACTATCTCTATTGTTTTCTTTAAAAACTTCTTTGATTGATTGATTTTTATTTTATGTGAATATGTGTTCTGGCTGCATGTAAGTGCACTGTGTGCATCCAATGCCCACAGAGGCCAGAAGAGAACGTTGAATTCCCTGGAATGGGATTGAAGTTACAAATGGTTGTTAGCCACTGTATGGGTGCTGGGAACTGAACTCAGGCTTCTGCAAGAGCAGCCAGTGCTCTTGACTGCTGAGCCATTTCTGTATCCATGGGGAAAGTTCCATGTGGTTTTACCAGTTTTTCATATACTCATCAGCCGTTCATACCTCCTCTTCTGAGAACTGCAGTTCACCCCCCATAGCTTGCTTAGTAACTGGGTGGGTTTTGGTATTTAGATTTATGAGTTCTTTATATATTCTAAGTATTAACTCTGTCAGATATATAGGTAGGAAGATTTTCTCCCATCCTGTAGCCTGTCTCTAAACCCAATTATTTCCTTTGCTGTGCAGAAGCTTTTTAATTTCCTGTAATCTCGTTCAGCAATTCTTGGTAGTATTTTCTAAGGTATTAGAGTCTTTTTCAGAAAGTTCCTTCCTGTGCCTATATCTTGAAGTATAACCTCTATGTTTCCTCCAATAGTTTCAGAGTTTCAGGTCTTAGAGCCTTTTTGGTGTGTGTGTGTGGTGCACATATTTGTGTGGGGGCATGTATACTTGCATGTGCACACGGAGGCTGTAGGCCATCCAACATCATGCTCAATTACTCTCAACCTTATTCCCTTGAGACAGAGTCTCTCATTGAGCCTGGAGCTAGGCTGGCAGTCAGCAAACTGGAAGACCCTCCTGTCTCCATTCCTCACAGGTGGGCAGGTGGGCACAGCCAACATTATATGTATGTGCTGCTGGAGATTTGAACTCAGTTCCTCGAGTCATCTTCCCATTCCTATAGATGTATTTTAAATTGATTTTTGTGCAGACTGAGGGATATAGAGCTGACTTAATTCTTCTACATGTAAGTGTTCAGTTTTCTAGCATCATTTGTTGAAGCTGTATTAGCTGATTTGTGTATCCTGGACTGCTCCGTTGATCTGCCTGTCCGTTTGCCAGTACTGTGCTGGTTTTGTTCCCATGTGCGAATTGGCTTTGATTTTAGTATTATTTCTCTGCTTTGTATCTTTTAAAAGTTTTTTAAAATTTTAGTTTTCTTTTACATATGTAAGTGTTTTACCTGCATGTATGTAAGAACACCCATGCATGCGTACAGTGCCCATGAAGGCAAGAAGAGGGCATCGAATCCCTTGAAATTGGAGTTAGGGATGGTTGTTAGCTCCCATGTGAGTGTTGGGAACCAAACCCAGGTTCTCTGCAAGAGCAGCCAGTGCACTTAACAGCCAAGCCATCTCTCCAGGCCTGCTCTGTACCTCTGACGTCTTGCCTATGGTATGCTGTGGAGCTGTCTTCTCTGATCACACATTTGGGTTTCTAATGCTTATGTTTGGATGTCAATCTCTTCCTGTGAGTTTTGGAATTTCTACTGCAAATTCACGAAATGCCGCTCATGACTTTTGATGTTATCTCAGCTGCTTCTACTTTCATGGATCTTAGTGTTGGTCTCTTGAATGTTTCTCAGACTTCTTGGAAGTATGGATTATAATCATTAATTTTTTTTTTTTTTTTTTTTTTTTTGGTCTTTTTGAACAGGGTCCTCCCTGTAGCTTCTGGCTGTCCTGGAACTCACTCTGTAGACACGGGTGGCCTCGGACTCACAGAGATCCGCGTGCCTCTGCCTCCCAAGTGCTAGGATTAAAGGCGTGCGCCACCACGCCCGGCATTTATTTATTTCTGTACATGTATCAATGTACTGTCTGCATGCAAGTTTGTGCACCCGTGTCGTGCAATGCCGCGGAGGTCAGAAGAGGGTTTCAGATTCCCCTGGAACTGGAGTTCTCCCGGAATCGGAGTTTCAGACGGTTCTCGGCCGCCATGTGGGTGCTGGGGATCAAACCTGGGTCCTCTGTAAGAGCAGTCGGTGCTCTTAACTGCTAGGCCATCTCTCCAGCCCCTATAATAATTAATTTTAAGAATGCATAAATTCCTTGACTTTACTTCCATCCTTAAACTTTGTTCTTTTGCATAGTTTTGTCTATATTTAAATTTTCTCCAAGTTACCATGTCTTTCACTTTGATAAACATCTTGCCTAGGCTCCGGTACGTGTAGTTCACTCGTCTGTTTGTGTCTTGTCTGTGATCATTGGATATCTTTTTATTAAAAGGCCTCTGAATTCACTCTCATTTCAGCTACACAGTGACTTTGGTTTCTACTACTGAAGGACTGTGAGGTTAACGATGCTTTGTGGGAAGTGGTTATCTCATCTTTGTGTCTCGTTGTGTTTTGTATATCTTTTGTGGGTGGATATATCTTCTAGTTTTAACTTCCCTCATTCCAAGTCCCTACATTTATTTATTTATTTTATTATGTGAGTCCTCCTAGAGAATTGTCTACATTAGAAATTATGTTCCCTGCTGTAACTTGAGAGGAGTGGTTGTGGCAATAGTGCCCCTTATTAATTCATGTCTTACATTGCTGCATAACACATTTGGGCACCTCACTGTGCTCCTGTTAAGGTTCAGGAACAACAATGGTGAGGCGCTGGTTGGGAAAGTATAGTTCATTGATTATTTGAGGCTATGGGTATAGAAGCAGTGAAGTAAGGAAGGAATGGAGAAAGGAGGAGAGAAAAGGTAAACTAAGAATGAAGAAAGTACATCGGTTGAAGGTATGAGTGATATCAGATTATTATAGCTGCAGAAATGGAGAAAAGAGTTTTGTAGGTATAGAAATAAAAGCAACAATCACAAGTCAGTGAGACAAATGTTAGAACATAGAACCTTAACTACTAATGTACAAAACGGCAAATTATAATGCTCATGTCGGGACTGCTGAGAAGAAGGTATTTTCTTTCTGCCGAATGGAATATTCTTTAGATGTCTCTAAAGCTCATTTGACATCCAGTATAATGCAACTGTGGTTCTTTATGTCCATTAGTGTTTGTATTATGAAATTAGGATCCTCAGGGCTGGAAAGATGACCCAGTTGCCACATACCTACCACACAAACATGTGGACCTGAGTTTGGATCCCCAGAACCCAAGTAAAACTACAGCCATGGTGGTATGTGTCTGTAACCCCAGCCTTGGGCTGTGTGTGAGAGACTGGCAACCCCTGAAGCTCATTGCTAGTTGGCCTAGCTGAATAGCCCATCTTCAGGGTCAAGCAAGATCTTGTTTCATAAAATAAAGGTGGAGGCCAGGCATGGAGGTACATGCCTTTAATCTCAACACTCACAAGTCAGAAGCAGGACTGTCAGTACCCAGCCATCCTGGACTACATATTGAGTTCTGGGTCAGCTGGGGAGACCGAGTCTCAAAACAAAAACAAAAACAAAAAAACAAAGAATAAAGTTGGGAAGTAACTGAGGAAAACTGTTGATACTGACCTCAGGCCTCAAGCATACAAAGAAATTAAGAGCCCCGATGTTTGGTACATGCATGTTTATAATTGTTTTTATCATATGGAGGAATTGTTCCCTTTATAAATTTTTTTACTTGTGACTGTTTTGTTTTT
Source organism: Rhizomys pruinosus (assembly GCA_009823505.1). NCBI lineage: Eukaryota > Metazoa > Chordata > Mammalia > Rodentia > Spalacidae > Rhizomys > Rhizomys pruinosus. The sequence continues at coordinate 490,985 of VZQC01009966.1, forward strand.
AAGTCTACTTATTTAGATACCAGACTATTTACACCAGCTTATTTTCCATTTCTGTCCCCCTGATCAGTTGTTTTCCTTAAATGCCCAATCTCTGGATGTCTTTACCAGCAAGGTGTGTGTTCTAGTCATCTTTCTAATGCTGTGATAAAACACTAACCAAAACGAAGTTGCGGAGGAAAGGATTTATTTGAGCTTAGAGTGCAATCACTTAGGGAACCCAGGGCAGGAGTCAAGCAAGAGCCTGGAGGCAAGAACTCAAGCACAGAGCACGTTGCTCCTTCTGTCCTGGCTCGGCCGGACACAGGAAGGACCAGGGGTGGCACCGCCCACAGTGGGCTAGGCTTTCCCACATCATGCAACAACAGGGCAAATGCCTCCCGGACATGCCTCCAGCCACCCAGTAGGGGACGGCTCCGCTGAGGCTTTCCTTCCAGGTGCGTCAAGTCAGCAGCTGTAGCTCCCAGCACCATGGGCTCCTCATCAATGTGACACGCAAACACACTACTACTGAACCCTAATCTTTTCTTTCTTTGTCTTTTCACAGGATTTCATATTAACACCACAGTATTTTTATCCCCAGATCACTGGGACCCCCTGTCCCACGCTGTGTAGTCTCGCCGGCAAGAACTTCACGCGGACAACAGGATTCTTCTGTGGTAATATTTATTGTGCACAGCTCTTTTGTGAGAAGGACCCCGAAATGGGGCAGAAGCACCGCTTATATAGCAGTCCAGAGGGTTCGGGTATGCTCTGGATTGGTGCACCGTCCGATGCCTCATTAGCATGCCCAAGGCGCGGGCCCAG
>VZQC01009966.1:502451-582475 GCA_009823505.1 Rhizomys pruinosus
AAAAAAAAAAAAAAAAAAAAAAAAAAAAAAAAAAGAAATTAATTCTGTAAAGCCAGTATTGCCATGAACAAAAAGCAAACAAGGAAACAATAACAATAACAAAAAAATCTATACAACAATTTAATGATGAACATACACGTAAGTATTCCCAATAAAATACTTATAAACCCAAGAACACACTTAAAAGACCATACATCATGACTAAGCTTGCTTCAACCAGGAGGCAAAGATAGTTCTACATACAAAAATCAATAAATGAAATACAACTTATAAATTCACTTCAGGACATGATGGTCTCAATAGATGCAGAAGAGACTTGTGACAAAGTTCAACATTCATTCCACCAGGAAACAGGAATGGTGGGAACTACCCCAACATAATAAGGCAAAGTAGCAGGATACAAAATCAACATACAAAAATCAGTACATTTTCTATATATCATAATAAAGTTGCTAAGTAAGAAATCAGGAAAAATTCCATTCACAATAGCTTCAAAAAAAATCACCTATGAATAAACCTTGTTGCAATGAAAGAAACTATGATTGAAACTGAAGAATTTGTAGGAGACAGCAAAGATGGAAAGCCCTTCCATGCTCAGGAGTTAGCAGAAATAATATCCTAGAAATGATCACATACCTGAAAGTGGCCTACTACATCAATGCAATCAACATTAAAATTCCAGGAAATCCTCATACTACTAGCGATAGAATCAGAAGATTCATATGAAACACAAAAGACTCCACTAGCCAGTGCAATCCTAAGCAGAAATGCTGCTGAAAATATGTTCTGTCAAAATATACTACAAGAGCTGGAGAGATAGGTCAGGGGTTTAGAGCACTGGCTGTTCTTGCAGAAGACCTGGATTTGAATCTCAACACCCACATGAAGCTACTAACCATCCATAACTCCCATTCCAGGGGGATCTGACACCCTCTTCTGTCCTCCACAAGTACTGCATGACGGGGGTGCACTTATATACATGCAGGCATAAGACTCATAAACATAAAATAAGAAACAAAAAAAAAAAAAAAAAAGAGTAAGCTGTTCCTCCAGAGGAACTGGGTTTGTTTCCCAGCATCCACATGGCAGTTTCAGGGGATCCGAACCTTCTTCTGACTTCTACAGACATTATACACATGTGGTGCACTTACATACATGCAGGTAAAACACCCATTCACATAAAAATCAATTAAAATTAAAATACTATATACTCCTAGTAACATAAATAGAAAGGTGCTGACACAAAAACATGATGCAGACCAGTGGAGTAGAAAAAAAATCACTTCACCCTCCCAATTTTTTACAAAAGGGCTAAGAGCAAACTTTAGAGAAACATTAGCCTCCTCACCAGGTGGTGTTAGGAAAACTAGACAGCCACATGGAGAATGAAGCCATATCGATCTCTCATTCTACACAAAAGTCAATCTAAAGCTGATCAGAGAACTTAATGCAAAATCTGACATTCTGAAATTGCCAGGGGAAACACTTCAAGATATCGGCACAAGAACAGACATTTGAGAATGTCAAATATGGGGAACCTATCTCAAGAATTGATGAGAGATTGCATGACATTAAGATGCTTACGCACAGTAAAGAGACAGCCTACAGAATAGGAGGAATGCTTTGCTTATTATACATTCGACAGGTGGTTAATATGTCCACTTTTACAAGAACACCAAAAGTTAAGCCTCCTGAATCAATCATGCAATGATTTTAAAGGCTAATGGATATAATTGACAATCTCAGAAGAAGAGATAAAAATGGTCAGTAAATATTTGAAAAAGTGTTCAGTATCCTTAGCCTTAGCAGAAATGCAGACGAAAACTCCTTTCAGATTCCATCTCATCCCAGTCAGAGATTGCAAGTTGGCATCTGAGAGGGGCTGTGGAGAAAGTGCCCCTGGGCACTCTGTGGCGCTGCTTCTGGTCACACTGTGTTGCCCTGTCTCTGCTCACCATTGGCCACTGCATGGGGTTGGTGGCAAGCCTCCTTGCATCACCCTCAGTAGCCCCAGCACCCTCCACCACCTCTGAGACAGGGCAGGGCAGAGATTCTCTGTTAAGTTTTACCAAAAGGAGCAGCATCTTTCCTGAGGATCTGGAGCAGCCAGAAGAATACATTTTTGCTTTAAGACTTAGAGCACTCAGGAGGCAGAGGCAAGCAGATCTCTGTGAGTTCAAGGCCAGCCTGGTCTACAGAGAGAGTTCCAGGCCAGCTAGGGCTACAGGGAGACCCTATCTCAAAAAAGACCAAAAAAAGAAAAAGAAAGAAAAGATTTAGAGGCTGGGCTTTTCCAAGATGGTGGCTCCCGAGGCAGCGGGTGCATACTGTGCAGCTAAGGGCAAAATCGGGGAGGGGGACTTAGGGGCCCCCAAGAGCATTGGGAAGCATCTGAGGTGGTCTGAGGGCATTTGCATCCTTAGGGGCTACATTTTTAGGGGCTACAGGCATCACCCAAGGGCATCAGGAGACAAGAGGGATAGCCTCAATGTCGGCTGAGCCTTTCTTCTACTGAACCCAGGTACAGACCTTGGCACCTGGCCCTGTCGGCTGGTAGATTAAGGGTGGTGTTCAGTGGTTCCATGAGTACATCTCACCTGGTGGGTGATTGGGGTTCATCCCACTTGGATGTGGGGGACTCCAGCTGCATTGCAGAGGAAGCGTTGTGACTTTCCAGCCCATAGGACCAGGAGTGCCTGGCGTCCTTAGGGTGCAGGTTTCTCAGGCCTGGGGGGTTTGGGCCAGCTTGGGTGTTGCATGGCTTAGTCCATTGGATGAACTGTTTGCTGGTTGGGTGAGGGGTGTAGGTCTGTACAGTGTTAAAATAGAGTTGAGATTTTGAAGTCTAAAATATCTACACCTGAACATCAATTAAGAAGTCAACAAACACCTGAAGAATATACAAACATCAGTGTCAGCTCAATAAACACCTAAGCTTCACATTAGAACCACTCCCAACAGAAGCTACCCAAATGCCTAAAGCTCAACAAAAGACTCAGATGGATCTCCACCAAACACTAATACCCCTATTCGAATACCCTCTAATGAAGACCCCTTGGATATAACTAAGGATACAGACCTCAAAAGAACAATTATGAATATGATTAGAGAAATTAAGGAATTGAGGGAATTTAAGGAGCTTATAAACAAGGAAGTCCAGGATCTAAAAGAAGACAGGGATAAATTGAAAGAGGACAATGAAAAATTGCAGAATTAAATTACAAAAGATATAGAAACATTGAAGGAAATTCAAGTTGAAATGAAAAAAGAAATGCAACATTCCACAAACAACTTTGAAAAGATGGGAGAAACTCTTAATAAGAGAATGGATGAAGTAGAAAATAGAATATCAAGATTGGAAGACAATATGAAAGAATTTGATAAATTAAGTAAAGATTATGAAAAAGTAAAAAAAAGAAACAAGAATGGAATACCCAGGAACTGCGGGATACTATGAAAAGACCAAACCTATGAATTATAGGGATAAAAAAAGGAAGAAAATTCACAGGGTAACGATATGGCCCAGGTCTTCAACAAAATTTTAGGGAAAATTTTTCCCAAATTAAAGCAAGAGATACCTATACAAGTATTAGAAGCATGTAGAACTCCAAGCAGACAGAACCAGAGAAGAAATTCTCCACACCATATCATAGTAAAAACACTAGATGTTCAAGGCAAAGTAAGGATACTGAGGGCTGTAAAAGAAAAACAACAAGTTACCTACAAAGGAAAAGCTATCAGAATTATAGCTGATTTCTCAATGCAGAGGATAAAAGACAGAAAAGCCTGGTGTAAAATATTCCCAGTTCTAAAAGCCTATAAATGCCAACCCAGAGTACTTTATCCAGCAAACAATGTCTATTACAATTGAAGGAGAAAGGAAAATGTTCCATGATATAATTTGAAAGAATTCCTCTCCAATAAGCCAGGCCTGCAGAGAATACTTCAAGCAATACAAAGAGCGAAGGGCAGGGACAACTATAACCAATCAACTCTAGAAAACAAATGATACTACCATTATGGAAATAAAAACCTAGGTTAAGATTGTACTTGAAATCAAAATGATTGGAAGCAATTTAATACTCTCAAGAACAGTTTTATATATCAGTGGAATGAATTCTCCAATTAAGAGACTAGAAAAATGGATTAAAAAACAAAATCCATCTTTTTTTTTCCTTACCTCCAAGAAACTTACCTCACCTTTAAAGATAGATAGTATCCCAAGGAGAGTAAAAAATAATACAAGTAATTGGCACTAAGAAAAAAGGAGGAGTTGTTATGCTAATACTAGATAAAATAGAACTCAAGGCCTTTGGTTGTGTTATGTGTGGGGGATATTTGATCACTAGGTGGAACATATTTGGGGCAGATAGACAGGCTTTTTGCCAGGCCTGTGTGGTGCATTTCTGAATATCTGGAAAGATTGAGTTGGCCAGATCTGGCCCAAGGACATGTAGGGTCACTTTAAGGTTTTTATTTTGTGGTGATGTGTTTGGGGAAACTGCTGCATTCAGCTGGATGGGCATAAATATTGTAAGTTTAGTAGAAAATAAGATACTTGTACTGGAATGAAGTGGTTAAATGTGTTTAGAGTGGAATGGTATAAACATTAAAGTCAGTTTACTAATGGTCTAAATGGGATTACAACCATACAGTGTTGTGGTTGGTTTTAGGTCCATTCCTGGCTTGTACTGGACTTCCAGATGTAGATTTGGCTTAAAGGGGCATAGACAAAGTTACCTTGGACTACTTAAGGATATTTTTTGGTCTCTGTCTATTATGCAAGTATTATTTTTGATATCTGTTCTGCCTATTTCAAGATAACTTGACTCAAGAAAAGCTAGGTTTACTTCCCTGAACTAGTGGAATGAACCCCAGAAGGAGACAGTTTGGACAGACTTGGTATATTTTTTTCAGCTTAATTCTGGTCAACAGGTATGTTTTCTGTTATTAGAAAACTACAAACCAGGATATGGGATTTTAAGATATCCCTAAAATTGTTTAAATTTCTCTTATAGGCTTTGCCTGGTTATCCTATGGTGTTAAATTTCTTCTAGTCAATGTTTATGCAAGGCTTCTTAGGCTTTCCTTCAGGTTTTATTTAAATATGATACAGTAGTTAAAAGTACCAGATTGGTGTAACTTAAATTTTTGGATGCTTAATGCTCACACCTAAGCCCCATACCAATTCGGCCAAGGGATTTAAGGGACAATTTTGTTCTTTGCCCTCTTAAAATGTTCTGCAAGTGTGAATCACCAGGCTTCCTGTGTAGGGAGGTCTTGGAGATCCACCAACAGAATCTTAGCCAGTGTCTAGTCTATAAAGAGGAAGCTCAACACAGAGGAAAGTCGCCTTGTGCTCCAAAGGGAAGCCTGTTCTAGCAAGACCTGACCTTGTTCTCGATAGATGGAACTGGTTAAGAATGGCCAGAAGGAGCCAGGTCCCCCCTCCCCAGCTCCAAAAAAAAACAAAACCTGAGTGCCCTCTGAGACCAGAACCTTAAATGGCCTTGAGAAAACAAAGTTTGGTTAATCTGGGCTAATTGTGTGGATGTAAGCATCTAAAAAGAAAGTATAACCCCCCCCCAAAAAAGAAAAAAAATAAATTAATTTAAAAAATAAATAAATAAAAATAAAGTGTCCCATAAAAAAAAAAAGTATAACCAAAAGATAAATAGTCATTATATTTCTTTTAAAGCCTGAAAAATTGTGCCTCCACATATTGGGCATAAAGTTATATGAAATAATGTTAAACAGGCATAAAAACCTTAGATCTTGGCCTTGATTAACAGAGTTTGGGGGGCTGGAGAGTTGGCTCAGCAGAGCACTAACTGCTGTTGCAAAGGACCCAGGTTCAATTCCTGATTCCCAGCACCCACATGGCAGCTAAGACCCATCTTTTAGCCAGGCGCGGTGGTGCATGCCTTTAATCCTAGCACTTGGGAGGCAGAGGCAGGTGGATCTCTGTGAGTTCAAGGCCAGCCTGGTCTACAGAGTGAGTTCCAGGCTAGCTGGGGATACAGGGAGACTCTCAAAAAACAAACAAAACAAAACAAAACAACAACAACAACAACAAAAAAAAACAGGGTAGGGTCACCTGCAGCCAAAGGACAAGTCCATTATTGTTGTTAATTAATGCTTAATAATAAAATTTCCTCTTTTTTTCTACCAACTATCTAAGTGGAAACTCATATTCTGACTATTAAAAAGCCTGAAAAGCAGATCCTGAGTCCAGACGTCATGGCCAAATGAGCAGGTCAAGAAATTCTAATGGACTTTTAAGTTGGACATTGGAATTCACCCTGTTCTTACTTCTCCTGGTCCCCTGCCTAGATCATGTACCTAACTACTCCTGCCTTCATTTTACTTTCACGGGCACCAGTCAAGGATTTTTTTTTCCCTGTATAGCTATGCTTGGGGGTCTTTTAGATTGACCCTCTGAATGGAGGATACCCCAGTTGCCACCCTCAATGTCCCCTTTCAGCATGAAAGAAGTCAGAGCAATCAGCATCCCAATTCCCTCCTGGTGATTGGGGTGACTCTTCAGAGGGTGACATAACTAAACGGAGCTAGAAATTGATTAGGCAGTTTAGGGATGAGACACCCCCCAAATTAACTAGACTTTTTCTCAGCTGAGAGCTCAAGGCTTCCTGGACTAGCCAGTAAACACATGTCTTTCTGGTATCCCTGAAAGAGCAGGAAAAGAAGAAAAGAAAGAGAAAAGGAAAAAAAAAGAGAAGTACATACCAAGCCCCTCAGCTTGATTATTTTACCAGAATAAGAAATGGAAATCCCCCCCCTTTTTTTTTGTTCTTATTGCTTTCTTTTGTTATTGTCATTTTGTATTGTTTCTGTTTTCTTGTGAAAAGAAAAAAAAAATAAAGAAAAAGGTTTAGAGGGTGAACCAGATACTGAAGCTCTACTACCATGGAAAGAAGTTTGCTGCAGAGAAATGCATTGAGTCTATGCATGGTCTGGTGACTTGTGGCCTGGTTACACTCTACACAGAAACCATGGCAGTAAAATGCACTTCCAAGATGTTGTCAAAGCCAATCAATGAGCACAGAGGATTCAAAGCCTTAAAATGAAATGGCATTCAGATGATACATGGCCGGCTGATGAGACACAGACCAGGATGGGGCAAATACTCGGCCATCTTCCTGTGTGGTCTCATTACTCAGGGAGTGAAATGTGCAGATTGGAGTTTTGTGTTTGTAAGCAGTGTTCCAGGGTAGTCCTATATAGCTGTCATCTAGACCTGAAGCCTGAGAAGTGTCCAGCTGTGACCTGTGGATGCTTGTCAAATCCCACACTGACAAGTGACTCGAGTGGTGCAGACATGAACATCGTCCAGATCACGCCTAGAGGTCTTAATTCTGAAGGGGTGCACTTTACTTAGTGACCTAACTGAAGCTGTCAAAATGACATGATAGAGATGGCAAAAAAGCAGATGTTTCTGTCTGCACATGAAGATATCAGTACTGCTACTTGTGTGCTTAAACGATACTACAGAGATTTGCCAGTTCCATGTGTCAGGTAAGATGCCTACCACAAGTTCAAAGTCAACCACACCTTGATGAGTGTTTTAGCCCTTCCCAAAACACTGCAAGTACTGTCACCAGCACACTACAAAATCCTCTGCCATCTCATGGAGCCTCTAAACAGCGTGACCCTCCCAATGAAGGAAAATCTGATGGCTGTAGATGCTCTTGGGACCGGGTTTGACCCCACCCTTAAGAGATCAATGCAGGGCTAGAGAGATGGCTCAGTGGTTTAGAGTGCTGACTGCTCTTGCAGAGGACCTGGGTTCGATTCCCAGCACCCACATGATGGCTAAGAACTGTCTTTAAGCTGGGCATGGTGCTTAAAAATTTAAGGGGGAAAGAATGTTTTATAGATGAAAGAATATTTTACAGTCATTTAGTAAACTCCATGAACTCAAGTATTTCTTGGTTAGTAGTTTGGGAAAATGACCAGGTTAAAGTGTAGAAACTTTCTGCCACTGTTGTAGCTCTGTCCATTTGTCCTTGTAAAACAGTGAACACATACATTCAGATTCTGGCAATCCCGAGGATCTGTCATGTGAAGAGAAATTTAAGCTACTGCATGATTACTCTGTTCGGTAATAGAACACTCTGGTGCAGCTGGTCTGCGGGGTCACCCAGCACCTTTCCCAGGGTATACTGCTGTGGCATTGCTTTGGGGTCCATGCTCTTGTTTCTGGTGCTTGCACAGGCATACACACACACACACACACACACACACACACACACACACAGGTAGACAGCAGCACTCTTACTGTACTACCTTGGATTGCATCACAGGCTGCCTCATCTTAAGCAGTTCTTTTGTGTTTCCCTTTACTTCCCTCTACCACATTTCATATCTCAGCCAATTATCCTACCAGTGGAAGACAACACAGAGCAATTTCTGGTTAATTTGTTGGCCTTTACTTGTAATTTCTATGTTTGAAAATCTTATTATTTTTATTTTATGAGTGTATTGTCTGTGTATGTGAGTGCACTGTGTCACACAATATCCAAGGAGTCAGAAGAAAGCACTGGAGCCCCTGAAACTGGAGTTATGGGCAGCTGTCAGCCACCATGTGGGTGCTGGGAATCAAACCCAGGTCCTCTGCAAGGGCAGCCTGTGCTCTTAAGCGATTAGCTATCACTCCAGTGCCATAATTTTGTATTTTTATGTGGTACACATTTATTCATCAAACATGGTCTTCAGAAATAGAAAAATAACAAAATAGTAAACAAATGACGAAGACTGCAGGTGAAGCTTGGAGTAAGCACTTTCATACAGGTGTAGGAATGTTAAAATATGCAGTCAGAAGTATGGAAGTTCCTGAAGCAACTCAGAAAAAGAATCCAGCTACACCCCTCCTATGTCTATACCTGAAGGAGTCTAAGTCAGCACACTACTAGATATTTGTACTTCCATGTGTTTTCCTGCCAAGATACAGAACAAACCTGTGGTGTGTACAAACAGAGGAATGTTAGTCATCTGTAAAGAGTTATGGAATTATGACATTTAGAGGAAAGTGGATAGGACTGGAGAGCGCTATGCTCAGCAAAATAAGCCAGACTCAGATACTCCCTTCTAGGGTTTTCTGGCATATAAAGAACATAGATTGAAATATGTGTGTCTAAAGGAGGGTATGGCAGAAGAGGTCTAAATGAGGAAAAAGGAAGGACAGTGGACTAAATATGACATGAAAGCAGAAGGTGGGACTTCCGGGGGAGAAAGGAGACCAATCAGGGAAGAAAGAGGAGGTACAGGAGAACAACACGAAGAGCCAAACAGAAACCAAGTACAGCGACATGTGTACAGAAATGTCACACTGAAAGCCATGGCTTCATGTTCTACCTAAAAATTAAAAATTAAAAGCTAAGAAAGCAACAACTAATCCTCATATAGGTATGCTTTTTATATAATGGGAACTTTAGAGTCCATTTTATTCATTTATTTAAATTGAAATTTTGTGCGTATGAGTGCGTGTGTGCTGGGGAGGGGGTGCTGTGTGCACAAGACACATGTGCCACTCAGAGGACAACTTGCGAGAGTCAGTTCTCTCCTTCCACTGTGTAGGTCTTGGGGACTGAGCTCTGTCTCAGTCTTGGAGTCAGCCACTTCCCCTCTGTGCCTACCCACTGCCCAATAATTCATTTTCTGTAGAAGTTGAGATGGCTCAAAAAATGCATAATTACCCAATTACCATATTTTGGATTTGATCTTTTATCGGCTCACATTTTTTCCCTCTCCTGCTAGTAACCATGCAAATACAAGACTAGAAAGTAAAGTTGTATCAATGATATGAGGCATAGTTATATGACTATATGAGTTTTTAAAAATCTTTTGGACGGGCGTGGTGATGCACACCTTTAATACCAGCATTTGGGAGGCAGAGGCAGGCGGATCTCTGTGAGTTCAAGGCCAGCCTGGTCTACAGAGTGAGCTCCAGGCCAGCTGGGACTAAAGGGAGACCCTGTCTCAAAAAAGACCAAAAAAATCTTTTGTAGATAAAATGGAAATGGAGCATGTGTGTTTATTTAAATGGCTGAAAAAACATTTTTTCATGTGTATGTTTTGTGTGTGTGCATGTTCCTGAGTGTGAGGCCCGAGGTGGATCCCACTAGTCTTCTTCAATCACTCTCCATGCTATTTCTTTCTTTAATTAAAACATTTTATTGATTTGAGAAGAAATCATATTCTTTTTGTTTTCCTCATATTCTGACCTGCTCCCTGCTCTTCACCCACTTTAGGCTGCACCATACCAATTCATGTCCTCTAATATTGTCTTTTTTTAGGCCTTTTGAGTCGAATCTATGTTTCCTAAATTCTCTTGGGTGTGGCTCTGTCCCTTGAAATCTGGTAGACACAGGAAAGGAAAAATGACTCTCCCTCTCCCAGCATGTATCAAATGCCAATGGATTCTCAGGTGAGGCTGGGCTTCTGGCCACTTCTCCTTTCAAGCTGGGCCCCTGTCTGGCTTGGGTCTGCACAGGTCTTGTGAATGAATGCTCTGGTAAGCATTGTGGCTTCACATGTGCAGCCACCCTGTTGTGTCCATGGTGTCCTTGTGTTCATCTGCAACCTCAGGCTCTTACAGTCTTTCCACTCCCTTTTCTGCAATGATCCCTAAACCTTGGGAGGAGAGGGCTGAGCACCCCTTATTCTCTTAGTCTCTGCATGTTGACCATTTGTGGGCCTCTAGGTTAATCATCATTTGCAGCAAGAAGAACCTTCCTGGTGAGAATTGAGAGAAGCACTAATCATATATAGTAATAAGTCATTACCACAAATGCTAAAGCGGCATAGTATTGAAGGTCACTTTAATACTATGTCTCTCTAGCAGCATAATAGTAGATTCTCCCCTATGGTCTGTGACCTGTCTAGCCACCGTTCTTGGCCCTAACAGTGTCAGTTATGGGCTCCATCTTGTGCAGCAGACCTTAGATCTAATCAGAAGGCAGTGGCTCTCCCATACTCATGCCGCTGGGCATATTTTGCCAAGCCCGCTGTTATTGTAGCTTGGAGCTGATAGCTACCTTTTTCTGCCAGTAACTTACAGAGCACTTTCCAGCACTATGGAAACTAGCCAGCAGAGGTGGAGCTTCCAGGTCAGGACCTGCTTGATTCCTCTTTACTCCCCCAAGATACTCCCAGACGTAGTATCTTCAGCAATAGAATGTTTTTTTTAAGTTATATTTTAAGGGATTCACAATATAAGAGCACAGTTGTTTTCAGATCTCACTGACATTGCTCAGTTTGCCATACAATTAGGTAACTGGTGCTAGCATCCACAGATGAGTGACACCATTCACCGTCCCCCCCCCCGGGATTGTGTTATTTCACTCAGCATGATATCTTTTAGCTCCAGCCATTTACCTGCAAAGCTCATGATGTCATCTTTCTTTACCTCTGCATAGAATTCCATTGTGTAGATGTACCATATTTTCTCTATCCACCCGTCAGTTGAGGAGCACTTGGGTTGGTTCCAGCTCCTTGCTATTGTGAAGAGAGCTTCAATAAACATGGCTGTGCATGTATCTCTGCACTATTATGAGTCTTGCGGGTACATGCCCAGGAGTGGTATGGCTGGGTCAGGTGGCAAGTTCATTCCAAGTCTTCCAAGGGTTCTCCACACTGCTTTCCATAGTGGCTGTATGAGTTTACATTCCCACCAGCAGTGGATGAGTGTTCCCCTTTCCCCACAACCTCTCCAGCACTTGCTATCATTTGTTTTCTTGGTCCTAGCCAGTCTTATTGGAGTAAGATGATATCTTAAAGTGGTTTTGATTTGCATTTCCTTAATGATTAGTGATTGTTGAAGACTTTCTTAAGGTGTTTCTCAGCCATCTCTAATTCCTCACTTGTGACGTCTCTGTTCAGCTCCATCTATTGAGTGGGTCCCATTGGTTTTCTTCTTTGTTTTTTGAGTATTTTCATATATTTTTCTGGAAATCAAATGCTTGTCCGATGTATTGCTGGTGAAGTTTCCTCCCAATGCTGGGTTTTCCCTTCCACTCCTTGTTGTTTCTTTGGATGTACAGGGAAGTTTTAGAGTTTATGACGTGTCCCATTTGACAACTGTAGACCTTAATTCTTGCTCAGATGCCTCTGTCTGATTTAGGAAGTCTTTTCCAGCCTATGTCTTGCTAGTCTACCTTGCCAACTTTTTTTTTATCACCTCTCAGAGTTTTGAGTTTCATGTTGACGGTCCTTTAATCATCTGGAGTTGGACTTTTGTACAGGGCAAGAGGCAGGGTTTTAATTTCATCTTCTACATATGTGGTGATTCCAGTTGTTGCCAACCACCACTTGCTGAAGATTGCTGTGTTTTTTTCCTCCATTCTGTCTCTTGGCCCCTTGTCAATATGAGATGCCTGAAATTATGTGCTCGGGTTTGGATCTTCAGTGCCACGCTGTATCCAGTGGAGTCTGCATGACTCATTCACCAGATGAAGGCACAGGCTTCAAGGAAGTTAGCCTCCTGGGGACGGAGTGTGCTCCTAGCCCTTTTTTAGGTCTCTTGGTTGTACTTTGCTGTTATTATCATGTGCTCTGGTATCAAAGTCCTGGGACATGGTCTCTCAAGTCCTTTGCAGTTCCAGATAATCTGAGTCTAAATTGGACATGGACGAGTTTTCCAGGGAGGTGCTCTCCCACAAATCTTTCTGCCTGTCCTCCAAGCTTTGATTAAAGTACTAGGATAATCCTACAAAAATATAAACACATGGGACCAACTGCAAAGCAGCAAAAAGTTTTAACTAATAAAACGGTCCCTGGAAAAATCCAGCCCACAATTATACTAAGAAGGTCCAGATTTCATTATATAGAAATTCAGACTTTAAATACTGGGCGGGTGGCGCACGCCCTTTAATCCTAAGCACCTCAGGAAGGCAGAGGCCAGGCGGATCTTTTGTGAGTTCAAGGCCACCCTGGTCTACAGAGCAAGTTCCAGGACAGCTGGGGCTACAGGGAAACCCTTGTGTCTCGAAAATACCAAAAAAAAAAAAAAAACAAAAAAAAAGAAACAATAAGACTTAGAGTCCCTTAAATTACAGGGAACTAACTGAAATTGGCACCATCTATTTCTAGGCAGACTTTAGAATATTGGTTAGGATGGTATTATGAGGACCACGATATATGACAAAAAGGAAAAGTTACTGTTCCAGGACAACTGCTCATAGTGATCAGGTCTGGTTCCCATGAATATCCTAACCACAAAATATCAGTCTAACCCTTGAATTATTAGCTCTCAGACTCCTGAGGTCAGGTGAAATTTCCCAGGCCCTGTAGGAAATACTTCTTACCCCCTTAAGAGCCCATTATTCCTTAAGGGACTCCACGCTATTAAAACACAATCATTGTTTCATACAAAGGAGAAAAGTATTTAGAACCAGGTTAAATAAGAAACTAATAGCAAGGAAAAAATTCGTATAACTTAAAAGAAACCAACTCATATCTAAAGATTATCACAAGACAAAAAGCTAGCCAAGAAAGTACGTTACAAAACTTGGTAACTGTAGTCTCACATCAGGGGCACAAAAGCAACATAAATCTTTGATTTCCTATAAATAGTTCTATTACTTTCTAATCGATTGTTCTCAAAATTCTGTATAATCTTGCTGATTGTATGAATAAACAATATGATCCTCTTGCCAACTTTTTTGTATAAAACTAATCTGTATAAAAGTAAAGTGCACGTCAGACTAAGCACTTTTGAGTTGTCTGTGTGTCATTTCTCGACGAATCACTGCCCACCTACTCTTCTCCCTGATCCTGTCGGACTGATTGCTCCCAGCTCTGCTGGTCTGTTTGACTTAGTTGTTGTTCCATTGGTCAACCGAGTCTGTTTTTGTCAGTACCAACGCATGGTTTTTATGACTATTGCCTTGTAGTATAGTTTAGAAGTGCCTTGTATAGAGATCCCCCCCTGTATTTGTTCTTTTCACTCAGGGTGTTTTGGCTATTCAGGGTCTTCTGGTTTTTCCAAATGAAGTTAAGGACTTTTTTGTCCACAGCCTGTGAAGAAAATTCCTTGGGGAGTGTATATTGGGATTGCATTAAATCTATACAAGAGTTTGGGTAGAAGGACATTTTGTACTATATTAATTTTCCCAAATCCATGAGCATGGGAGGTTGTTTTTCAATTTTTGTTTCTTTTTTTTTCAATTTTCTTTCTTCAAGGGTTTTAAAAATTTGTGTTGTAGAGATTTTTGGTGTCTTTGAAGGTTTAGTTTGAGATCTTTTTGAGGCTATTGTTAGTGGGCAGGTCTCCTTGTGTAACTTTCTTCATTCTTGTTGTTTTGGTGTAAAGAAAGGCTACTGATTTTTCTAGGTTACTTGTTGTATCCTACCACTTTACTGAGAACTCATCTTATTCTTTTTCCTAGGAGTTTTTCCTTGGTGGAGTGTCTTAGCACCCTTAAGTAACAATCATATCATCAGCAAACAAGAGATAGCTCTGAACTTCCTCGTTTTCCAATGTTATACTCTTTAATTTCCTTTTCTTTGCCCTGAGGCCCAGGACAGTGTTTCCAATGACTATATGTGAAGAGAGTGGTGACAGGGGGCCAGACTTGCTGATTCCTACCTTTAAAGGACAATGCTTCTGTCATGTCCCCATTTAGGATGAATGGCTGTGGGGTTTCCTGTATAGGTTGCTTTGATTACATTGAGGCTTGATCCATCCAATCCATTCCCTCAGAGACTGTAAGCAGAAGGATGCTGGATGTTGTCAAAGGTTTTTCCAGCATCAATTGAGAGATGGTATGGGTGCGTTTTTTTTGTCTTGCAGGCCATTAATAGTGCTTGGATGATATTGATTGATAGATGGAACCATCCCTCGCTCTGGTATGAATAATCAGTTGGTCATGATGGATGATCTTTTTTTTAATATATATATATATTATTATATATATATAATATTATATATATATTTTTTTTTGTACAAATTATCAAATTAGACTTTTGATGTGGGTCTGTATCGCGACTTTGCCAGTATCCCTGTTTAGAATTTTGGCATCTGTGTTTATTTAATGAGATGGGTCTACAGGTCTCACTTTTTGGTTGCATATTTGCTGAATTTTGATATTAGAGTAATAATTACTTCATAGAAGGAATTTGAGAATTCCCTCTGTTTGTATCCTTCTAAAACAATTTTATCATAATGGTTGTAAGTCTTTTTGAAATGGTTTATCAATTCTGCTTTAAAACATCTGGGCCGGCTTTTTTTTAGTTGGCAGGTTCTTAATTACATCTTCAATTTCTTCATGAATATGGGGTCTGTTTAAGCTGTTGATCGTCTTCTTGTTGAGCTTGGTGATTCCAGGGATTCAGATATCATGCCATTTCTGTTCTAGGTTTTCAAACTTGCTAAGATATAGTTATTTGGCGATAGTATTGCCCATAGATTTCTCTTGGATCTTTTCATGTCTGTGGTGAGTATTCCTTTTCATCATGATTGGTATTGAGTTTGGAGCTTGTTCCTCTTTCTTTTGGTTAACGGTGCTAGAGGTCTGTGTCTCTTCTTGGTTATGTCTTTCAAAAACCAACTTGTGGATTCATTGATTTTTGTTTGCTTCTTGTTTTCATTCTCACTGATTCTTGCTCTGATTTTGTTATTTCGTTCCTGTCTGTTGGTTTAGGTTTCAATCTGTTGTTGGCCATCCTAGGGTGCTTTTAATTGCTGCAGTTTAGATTGTCACTTGTGCTCTTCTGTTTTCTTAATTGTAGGCGCCCCGAAGGCTATAATAACTTTACTCTCTAGAACTGCTTTAGGTATCCCACTAGGTTTTTGTTGTGTGTATGACATCGTTAATTGCAGTTACAGAATGCTTTTATTTCCTCCTTTATCTCTTCCTTGACCCATTTTCATTATCAGGTGTGTTGTTTTAGTCTCCATGTGTTCTTGTTGACAGTAGGGCTTATCCTGGTGTTGAGAGTGGCTTTATTGCTTTGTGTCTGATAGAACGCATGAAATTATTTCCATTTTTGTATTGTGGAGGTTTCTTCGTGTCCCAGTATGTGGTCGATTTTGGAGAATGCCCCATGGGTGCTGAGAAAGTTTATTTTCTGGTATTGGGTGATGGAATATTCGGTAGATTTTGTGAGGTCCTTTGGTTGGTTATCTATCCATTCAGTTCAGATGTCCTGTTTATTCTTTTCCTGTTGACCTGTCCAAAGGTTTCAGTAGAGGTTGAAGTCCCTTACTATGAGTGTACTGGGGTTAATCTCGTGCCTTGTGGTCCTGAGAATGTCTTTATAAAGTTTGGTGACCAGAGTTTGGTGCCATATATGTGCATAATTGTGAAATCTTCTTGGTGATTTGTTCCTTTGATAAAAATGTAATGCCTTTGTCTCTTTTGATTCTTTTTACTTGAAGTCTGTTTTGTCTTATATTAAAATAGCAACACCTGCTTCTTTTGGTACCATGCTTGAAATATTTTTTCCATCCTCAGTTTAACGTGGTTTCTATCCTTGAAGATTAGATGCTTTCTTGTAGACGCATATTGGTGGGTTCTGTTTCCTAATGCAATTTCCCAGTCTATGTCTTTTGATAGGGAGTTTAGTCCATTAATATTTAGGGTTAGGATAGATAGTTTGTGTTGCTTCTTTTACCTTATTATCCATTTCTTTGGTTTTAGGTTTTCTACTTCTGCAGTTATGCTTTATTGATTTCTCTTTCTAGGTGCCTGTGGGATAGTTGCTCCTTTCTTCTGTCTTTGAGTTGCTTCAATATTTCTCTGAAGGGTTTTCTTGACATGTATTATTTCATCTTGTTTACGTCATGGATATTTTTTCTCTCTCCTCAACTATAATTAACATTTTTGCTGGGTGTAGTAACCTGGGTTGGTTATCTATCGTCTTTAACACTGGGAATGCTTTGCTCCAGGTTCTTCTTGCTTTCATCGTTTGCATGAGAAGTCAGTTTTAATTCTGATAGGTTTCCCTTATAGTAACTTGTTTTCTTCTTGTGGCTTTCAGAATTTTGTCTTGTTTTGGGCTATGGCATTTTAACTACTATATGCAATGGAGAGTTTCTTTTCTGACCTTGTCTGTCGGAGTTCTATGTGTTTCTTGTATTTGTAATTGGTTTTCTTTTTTTAGTTTGGGGAAATTTTCATCTATTATTATGTTGAAGATCTGATCAATACCATTCTCTTGGGATTTTTCTCCTTCCTCTATTCCTATGATGCAGAGGTTTGATCTTTTCACTAGTGTCCCACAGTTCCTTGGTTGTTCCACTTTTGGTATTTTTAAATTTTTCATAATCTTTACTTGAAGTTTTTAGTTGTTCTGTGTTATCTTCCAGGTCTGATATTCTTTGTTCTGCTTCCTCCATTCTGTTTCTGAGGCTTTTTCCATTCCTTTCCTCTTGATTGGATGAGTGTTTAATTTCCTTTTTCATTTCCTCTTCTGATTTCTTTAGTATTTCTACTTCCTTTTGGAGCTTCTCAATCTCTTCTTGTAGCTCTTTGTTTCACTGGTTGGTTTCCTTATCTTTATCAACATGGGATCTTTTCAGTGTTTCCACTTTCTTCTGTAGTTTGTCATTCTCTCTAGGTCCTTCTTGAGTTTTTCATTCTCTTTTCTTAATTCTTTGATTTGCTCTTTATAGTCTTGGACTTCTTTAAGTATGTTCACAATTGTATTTCTAATATCTGTGTCCTGGGCCATCCCCAGGGGGATCCGGCTGTAGGAATCTTCCACAGGGTTGGTAGAGCTTGGTGTAGAATGCACCTTTCCCATGTTGTCTCTTCTTCATGTCCCTGGCATGTGGGTTTCTCTTTGCCTGTGTTCCAATGTGAATCCCAAATGCCTCTTCACTGTGTTGAAGGCTTGCTTTGCTTGCGTCTTTCAGATGCCTTCATTGTTTGTTCAATTGATTTGTTTTTCTCCTTTTCTCCTTGCTTATGGAGTATTGACTTGTCTAAGCTGTAGGATTTCTATTGGAAGTCTAACTCACTCTTCTCTTTCTGTTCTGAAGTTTCTCCAAAGAATCCACTTGGACACTCCTTTGGCAATCCCAGTTTGTGGGGGTGGGGGTGGGGGTGGGGTGAAGCCTGTTTAGCCCGCACAGGTATGTGTGCTTCAGGTGGTCTTGGGAAATCCCTGATCTCAAGACTCACACAAACCCACCTTTATACCAGCTGGGAGGACAACTCTGCCCCCACAGCCACACAAGCCTATGGAGCTAAAGACAATTAAATCAAATCAAACAATCTGCCTGGCTGAGCACCCAGCTCCTACCTGTGCTTCAGGTGGTCTTGGGAAATCCCCCAGCAATAGAATCTTACCATCAAGTTCTGGTGGGGAACTAAGTGTGATGGCAATAGCCAGGATGGTTTGAGGGTCTGTGGGACCTCTCTGATCAACAACTCCAAAAGATAGAGTCCATTCCTGATATCTGTTCATTTGCTAGCCTGTGTTGTCTGTCAGGGCCATTGAATCCCGGTTACATCCTAACTACATTTTATGTTGTGTGTGTATATATTGAAATAATCTTCTGTAGTAGGCTTCCATGAGTCTTTCAAAAAGCCTTTATTGTTAGTTGTCCCTCCTTCTACCCCTCTTCTGCCCTCCCTTCCCATTCCCCACTCCATCAAATCCATCCTATCCATTGTACCCTTTTACCATTTACAAAATTGTATTCTATCTCCTGCTATTCTTTAAGGCAAGTTCTCTCAGTTAAACCCAGAGCTCTCCAATAAGTCCAGTCCAGCTAGGTAGCTTGCTCTAAGGATGCACTGTCTCGGTCTTCTACCCTGGAATTACGCTGGCCTCTACCATGCTGACCCATTTGCTAGGTGCAAGAGATACAAACCCTGGCCCTCACACTTGCTGCTTATACAGTGATCACTTTAGCCAGTGAGCCATCTCCCTATCCCTAAAAATGCATTTGCCCAAGTAAAGGCATGTACACTGACTTAAAATAGCCTCCAAATGCAAACCATTATTATAACTCATGGAAAGGCTCCTGTTGGTCACCCCAAATCTTTACTCCACTTGTTCTTGCTTCACTTGAGAAGAGACTCTGGTTCTAAGGCAAAGGAATGAAAAGAGATGGTGTAGTATATGCTAGCTTTGATTGCTTCATTAATGTAATTGTTTTCTGGTTGAAATGATTTTTTCAAAATGGGACCTCATTAAACTCAAAAGCTTCTGTACATCCAAAGAAACAATCAAGGAAGTGAAGAGAAAACCTGGAGAGTGGGAGGAAACCTTCACCACTGATACATCTGACAAAGCATTGATTTCCAGAATATATTAACTACTCAAAAGACAAAGAAGAAAGAAAACAAATGACCCACTCAAAAGATGGAGCAAAGAGCTGAACAGAGACTTCACAAGTGAGGAATTAGAGATGTCTAGACATCTTAAAAAGGTGTTCAACATAATTAATAAATAAGGAAATGCAATTAAACACTGATTAAGATATCATCTCATATTTTACAAGAATGAAGGTCCTTGCCGGGTGTGGTAGTGCATGCCTTCATTCCTAGCACTTGGGAAGCAGGGCAGAGGCAGGTGTATCTCTGTGAGTACAAGGCCAGCCCAGTTTAGAGTGAGTTCCAGGACAGCTGGGGCTAAGGGAGATCCTGTCTCAAAAAGACCCCCCCCCAAAAAAAAAGAATGAAAATCCAGAGATAATGAGTTTTCTTTTTATTTTTCTTTTTGGCTTTTTGAGACAGGGTTTCCCTTTAGTCCCAGCTGGCCTGGAACTCACTCTGTAGACAAGGCTCCCCTTGAACTCACAGAGATCTACCTGCCTCTGCTTCCCAAGTGCTAGGATTAAAGGTATGTGCCACCACACCCAGATTAAAGATGGTTCTTAGCCACCGTGTGGATGCTGGGAATTGAACCCAGGTCATCTGCAAGATCAGCCATCTCTCCAGCCCTGAGATAATAAGTTTTCTTTCAGTAATAAAGGGCAGTTACTAAAGAAACCAATATTCCTACAGATAATATTATAATGGTGGCTATTAATTATGTTAGGTTATAGAGGTGCAAACCCCCGGATAAAAATCACATGAGAAAAGTCAATCTGGGAACATGGTTTACTTCCATAGGAATTGCCAGAGCGTGCTACCCGTGGGCAAGTGGTGGAATAGCAACAGGAGCAGGTTGGTGACTGGGGCCCACCCATTTATAGCCATGGGGTGGGACCTCAGGTACAGGGGAAGAGGTTGGAAGATTGACAGCCTCTGGAGGAAGTGGACATCTGCGTGTCCCTTGAAAGTCTGGGAAGCCCAGACCTAACAGTGGCAACGTATAAAAATCAATTATCTACAAGCACAGGAGGATGACCCAAACCAAACAGAAACTGTGAATCTATATGTATTAGCCAAGGTTCTCTAAAGAAACAGAATCAATAGAATGAATATCTATCTATCTATCTATCTATCTATCTATCTATCTATCTATCTATCATCTATATATCCAGATTTATTGATTTGCTCACGAGACAGAAGCTGAGTAGTCCAACAATAGCTGCACCAGACAGGTGAGGCTGAGAATCCGGGTAGTTACTCAGCCCAGGAGGCTGGATCTCTCAGTAGTCCCAATCTGGTGCTGAAGGCCTGATGGATTCCAGATCTGCCTGTCTTCAGTCTATGCTGGGATCCAAGAGTTGATCACAGCGGCAAGATGAACTCACCAGGTTGAGAGAAGGCAAGCAACAAGAAGGGACCAGCTCCCTTCTGCCAGGGCCTTTTTCACCTGCTGCCATCAGAAAGTAACGCCTATGTTTAGGGTGGGTCATCTGGCTTGAGATAACCCAATCCGAAGATATCTTTCTCATATTTGTTCATCCCAAATCCAGTCAAGTTGACACCCAGGATTCGTAGGATTAACCATCACATTATGTTTGGAAAGATAGTGACTCTTTTGCTTTTAAGGCTTTCGAAAGTATACATACACACTATCCTCCATTATAGAAACAAGCTGACTGACATTCATATCCGTTCAATGGCTTAAGTACCATAAAGTAGAGTTAGGGTGACCATAGCCACTAGAAGGCAAGTCTTTCCACAATTCGAGAAGTGACTGAGTAAGAAGTTCTAAATCCTGTACGTAAACTGCCCAAATCTCTGCTTTCTCATACATGCACATGAAGTTCAAATATCATGAACTCTAATTAAAAATAAAATGACTAGACATAAATTTCAGTATGTTCACTGTCATTAACCAAAAGACAATGGAATTTAATTCCATCCAAGATAAGTTTTTGCTAAAATAAAAGATATGCAACATAAAGGAAAACAATTCTTTAGATGATTACAGTAGAATCCAGAAAGTCTGTCATTCACAATGTCCGGGACTCAATTCACAATTATAAGCATATGAAGATATGGGAAAATACTGCCTACACTTAAGAGAGACAGTGAGGAGGGATGAGTCTGAGCTGGCAGGTTCTGGCATTAGTCTACAAGAAGTTTAAAGCGGTTATTGAAATTATGATTAAGTATGAGATGGAATATATACAGATAGTCTCTGACTCATGATGGCTCAGCTTGCTGTTTTTCAACTTTATTTTTTAATTTTTGAAAAGATTTATAATTGTAGGGGGCTGGAGAAAAGGCTCAGCAGTTGCAAGCATTGGTTGCTCTTATAGAAGACCCAGGTTTGATTCCCAGCACCCACATAGTGACTAACAACTGTCTGTAACTCCAATTCCAGAGGATTTGACACCCTCTTCTGACCTCTGCAGGCACTGCATGACACGGGTGCACCTACCTATATGCAGGTATTACTCTCAGATACATAAAATTAATAATTTTAAGTTATATGTATATATTATATGTGTGTGTCTGTGTGTGTGTGTCTGTGTGTGTGTCTGTGTGTGTGTCTGTGTCTGTGTGGGCATGTGCACGTGAGTGCAGGTGCCCTTGGAGGCGAGAGGCGTCAGATCCCCTGGATTTGACTGTGAGCCACTGGACACGGGTGCCAGAAACTGAACTCAGGTCTTCCGTAAGAGCAGTATGAGCTCTTAGCCACTCAGCCATCTCTCTAGTTCTATTTTTTAAATTTTTTTGATGGCATGAAAGTGATAGACACTTTGAAGAAGTTGTACTTTCATTTGATCTCTCTAGGGCTAGTGACACACTCTCATGACCCTGGGCAGTGTCACCAAGGGGGAACTCTTATTAGCCACATGATCATGATGGTGAACACTCCAGCTTATGCAGTGCTGCCTAGCAATTGTGTAAAGTTAAGAGCACTAAATGCAATTTCAACCTGTGTGTTTTCAAGTTATAATGTATTGAGTGTGATAGAAACCAAGGGTAAACTGAAGGAAGGAGCATACAGGAAATCTTGGCAGAAAAACAGAAACTACCCAAAACATAAAAAGAACCAATCAAAGTTGTAGAGCTAATAATGTACTAGTTAAAGTGTATCTACAATAGAGTTAACAAAAGCTTGCTGGTAGAAGAAGGGACTGGGAACTTGAAGGTAGGTCAATATAAATATCCCATCTTGAGTAAAAATAGAAAACATGCAGGAGTTAGAAACAGATGGATATATGCAATAATAAAACATTTCTACCCCTTTAAAAATAGGAGTATCAAAAGAAAAGAATGAGAATAGATGCATGAAATCCTAAAGACAAAATAACCTAAATTTGGAAAAAGTTGTATGTTTACAGATTCAAGAAGCTCAGTAAACCAAGCCAGTGTTAGTGTAGTATAAAAAAACTGTTAAAGACAACAAAATCTTGAAAGCAGTCAGAAAAAAATCTGATACAGTAGATCCAGCCCTTAATTTGAAGTGTTGCAACTTTCATAATAATGGAAACAAATACACAGATCATTTTTAGGATGCAAAGAAAAGAGTCTATCATCCAGAATTGTATACAGCAACTGAAATATGCTTAAAGTAAGGTGAGAAGACACTTTACACTGAGGAGAACCAAGAGACTCTGCTGTGAACAGATCTTTACTGAACGGTTAGAGGAGATACCAGGCATAAATGAGAAGCAGTGAAAAGAGACCATTTCTCCTTCTTTTAAAAATATTTTATTTATTATTTTTATTTTATGTGTATGAGGGTATTCCCTGCATGTATGGAAGTGCACCTGTGTCCTGCATTGCCTGGGTGGGTCAGAAGGCATTGGATACCCTGGAACTGGAGTTACAGAATGTTGTTAGCTGTCATGTGGGTGCTGGGAATTGATCCCTGGTCCTCTGCAAGAGCTCCCTTTTTTCTTCCTCCATCTCTTTCTCCTCCTCAAGTCCTGGTGTGGTGGTACATGCCTTTAATCCTAGCACTCAAGAAACAGAGACAGGTAGATCTTTGTGAGATTGAGACTAGCTTGATCTACAGAGTGAGTTCCAGGACAGCTTGGGGCTTACAGGGAGACCCTGTATCAGAGCACAGTAGTAAACCAAACCAACCAAGCAAACCAACAAAAATATTATTTAAGGAAAATTATAAAGTTTTGTTACAGGATTTATAAATTGAAATTCATACAAAAAGTATAACCTAAAGAAACACTGAGCTGGCAAATGGATGTAGATGAAGCAAGGGTCTTATGTTTTACAGGAATCGTATATTTACCCTGAGCAGACTGTGCAAACGTAAGGATACACACTCATTAGAGAACCTGTCACTAACAGGGAACATAAAATGGAATCATAAGATATATTTAAAAGATAGTGGCACTAGAACGTGTTGCATGACAGATTTTTTTCCTGAGGAGACACAACACACATGTCTATTTATCCCCAAAAGGGAGTCCAAGCCAGACCTAGGTAACCACTGCATCAGAGTCCAAATTTAGAGCAAATGAGTGTTTGCTGGGCCAATTAGTTAGGAGCATGGGGGAATAGTTAGGAGCGTGGGGAATAGTTAGGAGTGTGGGGAATAGTTAGGAGTGTGGGGGAATAGTTAGGAGCATGGGGAATAGTTAGGAGTGTGGGGAATAGTTAGGAGTGTGGGGGAATAGTTAGGAGTGTGGGGGAATAGTTAGGAGCGTGGGGAATAGTTAGGAGTGTGGGGGAATAGTTAGGAGTGTGGGGGAATAGTTAGGAGTGTGGGGGAATAGTTAAAGCAGCAGGAACTACAGGACCCTACCCCAGCCCAGACCACACAGTGACTGAAGCTCACCCCAGCACAGGGCCAACACAGGGAAGCTGTAACCTGGGAGCTTAGTGCACAGTTTCCCAGTGGCTCAACAGGTCTGACAGCTCTGCTCTGGGAAGTTCAGCTGGTCAGTCTCTTCTATCAGCAGCTGTTCCCTAGAAAACCCAGGAGGGAAGTAGGGGGGTGGGGTAGGGTTGGGTAGGCATGAGAATCTTTCAAGTTTCCACATTCCAGATATGTGAAGCTTGTCTACATCCTAAGTCTCTTGAGCCTCCTTTTTTCCCTGGAAGGAAGGTTTGAATTAGGATGAACTGCTATACAACAGGACTAAAGTCAGAGAACAAACAGAAAATTAAATAAGTCTTAAATCTAACCAGTCCACAATTATATTGGATGTAAGCATGCTAAATGTTTTAATTAAAAAGCAAGGGAAGAGGGGCAGGGAGACTGTCCGGTGGCACCCTCCAAAAGCCCAACAACTAGAGCTGCAAAGTGCCAGGATACACCTGTATACACACACACACACACACACACACACACACCCCACACCACAGAGACACGAACACACAAACTTACTGACACACAGGCACCCTAGCCCTTGACACAGACATACACACAAATAGATAAATGATTGTCATTTTTTAAGTTTTTCTGACAGGGTCTCCCTCATCCTAACTGGCCTAGAAGTCACTATGTAGATCAGGCTGGCCTCAGTCTCAAAGATCTGCTACCACACCTGGAGTTAGATGTCTTTTTTTCCGAGACAGGGTCTCCCTATAGCCCCAGATGTCCTGGAACTCACTCTGTAGACCCGCCATGTGGGTGCTGGGAATCAGTTGGTCCCCTGCAAGAGCAGTCGGTGGTCTTAATTGCTGAGCCATCTCTCCAGCCCTACATGTCATTTTTTTAAGAAGCCAAGGAAGGAGAGCACAATTTAATCAAAGTACTAATTGGAAATCAGAGATTTAAGATAATGGCTTTGGTTCTAATTATAATTTTATTTTTTGAATTGGGGGTTGGAGAGAAGGCTCAATGGTTAAGAGCACTGACTGTTCTTGTCAAGGACCCAGGTTTGAATCCCAGCACCCACATGACAGCTAACATTCCAGTTCCAGGGAACCTGATGCCTCTTCTGACCTCCAAGGACATTGAATGGGTGCACTTATACACATGTAGGCAACACATGCATACACATAAAAATAATAAATGAAAAAAACTTGAATTTTAAACTTCTCATCTGTGGAATTCTGTCAGTGCTCAGGCTTCAGAATGGTTTGAATGTAGCCTTGTCTTGTAGCAGTATTATAAAATCTCTGGAAAATATTATTCAATTCAAATTTGGAGAAGCAGGTCTGAGAGTTTCATTTATAAAAAGTGCTCTAGCCAGGTGTGGGGTTGCACGTCTTTAATCCTAGCACTTGGGAGGCAGAGGCAGGTGGATCTTTGTGAGTTCAAGGCCAGCCTGGTGGACAGAGTGAGTTCCAAGACAGCTGGGGCTACAGGGAGACCCTGTCTCGAAAAGACCAAAAAGAAATAATTGCTCTGAAGTGCAGCTAACCTGTGGCTGCCACTGCTTTTGCCATCCTTCGAAGACATGAGACACAGCTTTTCAACCTTCCAATATGGACTGAAGACTCATGTCCCTCCAAGAATCCTCCAAACCTTCAGTGCCAGATGGCGACTGCTGAGACATCCAGCCTGTGGACTGATCTACTACTGGGGTTTCAGCCTCTTCAGAGTATAGACTGCCATTGTTGGACTACCCAGGCTGTATCACCGAGACTAATACAGGAGGATTAACACAGGACTTGGTGCTTAGTGGACCTCATTTGGTGACCATGGGAAGGGAAAACCCCAGTGTGGAGCACAAGGGCAGGACTGATGGTTGTTTGGGCTTGCCAAGGAGGAGCCTTCAAACATGACATCTTTCAGCCTAATTTTTAAAAAAATCATAAGCTGCAGATGCTAAAAGATATATGTGACATGCATATATGCATATTTTGGAGTGATGCAAATTGGAAGGAACAAGAACAAGAACAACAACAACAAAAAGACTGGGTCAAAGAATTGACTGAAATGGTGAATTTCTGCTTAAAACAGTAAACGTCTGCATTGAAAATTGTAAGAGACTGAGAAAAAGATGAACAACATGTTCGGCAGAATGCGTGAGCTCTGGTGGGGCGGGGGTCAGGGAAGGGGGAAATGGGTCTAGATTTGACTGGAAATTTTGTATGAAATGCACAAAGCTTCAATAAAAATTGACTTTGAAAAAAAAAGTGCTCTGGGGTCTTTATGCAGATTGAGCTGTCTTCTCAGTGTTCAGCTTTGCAGATGATTTAATTTGCTCTCTGATCTGTGTATAAATACCTCAGAGTGTCACTCATGTAGTCCAAGGTCAAAAAGCCAGCCTCTCTATAGTTTTCTAGATCAAGAAGAACAATTCCTGCATCCTATTACAGTGCTATATCTTTTCCATTCCCTCCAACAGCCTTCCATCTACCAAGACTTCAAGCCCTGCCAGTCTTTTGTTTCCCAGAAAGTCAGCCCAGTACCTGGCATGTGGAGTATACTCAGTAGACATTCAGTAGCTATCACATGATCCTTAGGCTGAGATTTAATTTACAACCATCTGTAGTGTACATTTACCTATATTTGTTGATCTGTACATATGTGTGGGGTGTGTGTCCTGGTGCATGCATGTGAGGAGGATATTGCATGTCTTGTTCTAATATGCTCTTCCTTGTTCTGAGACATGACCTCTCACTGAAGTTAGGCCTTGCTGTTTTTTCAGCTAGGCTCTAGCCAGCGATCTGGGGAGGGAGGAATGGTGAGAGGGATAACTGGGCTCAGGGAGGCATCAGCCGGGCTCTACTCTGCTGAGCACTGGAGTCACAGCACAAGCCACCACTTTTATAAAGGTTCTTAGGAGGCCAACTCAGGTCTTTGTGTTTTGTGCCACAGTGCCCTTACCCAGAGCCATCTTCTCAAGCCCTTAAGATATTGAAAGTTATATATTTTGTATACTTGAAGGTTGTCATTTTAAGTATATGGCTTATACTACCACCAAAATAAATAGTTCCATCCTCCCCAAATTCTCTCCTGCCGTGCACCTCTTCAGCCCAGCTGGATACAGCAACCGCTGTATCACTTTATATTAGTTTCCATTTGTTAGAATTTATATTTGATGGGACTGGTGCCTTTAAGGCAGAACTGCCTTGACCCTTAGGGGCCAAACACCCGCCCCTGGAACATCCCAGCTTGGGTTGTTCCAGAGAGCACTGGCCTGGACTTAGTGTGATACTGGGAAGGAAGAACTGCCTTGACCTTTGGGGGCCTGACACCCATCCCAGGAACATCCCAGCCAGCTCAGATTCCAGTAAACACCGAGGCATGGGGGCACCTAGACAGGTTCGCAGGGGTGCAGTAGGTCAACAGGGTACCAGTGTGCGGGCCAAAGGAGCAACACCCCATACATACACACACACACACATACACACACACACACACACACACACACACTCTAAAGCTGATGGTGCTGTGGTGCTGACTGTCTAGCAGGTATAGTTTTAGTGAATCTTGACTGTGCAGCCAACGTTGGGGCACCAGAATCCAAAAACACAAACAAACAAAGACCAAATCCACATGCCAAGGACACAACGAAAAAACAACATGGGAAAAGCTCATAATAAATCCACACCAAACTCAACCAGTTCGACAGAAGATTCCTACAAGATCTTCCTGGAAGGAAACCAAGATACAGACCTTAGAAGAACAATTGTAGACATATTCAAAGAAATCAAAGAATATAAAGAACAAATCAGAGAACTAAGGGGAGAAAATGAAAATCTCAGGAAGGACTTAGAAGGAAAGAATGATAAACACTGGAAAGAACTAGAGGGAGAGAATGATAAACTCTGAAAAGAACTAGAGGAAGAGAAACAGAAAACCCACAAAGAACTAGAGGAAGAGAAACACAATGTCTGAAAAGAACTAGAGGGAGAGAAAGACAAACTCTGGAGGGAAGTGGAAACACTGAAAAGATCCCAGGATGAAATGAACAAAGGATATCAGCAAAGCAAGGAGCTACAAGTAGAGTACGACAAGCTCCAAAGGAAATGGAAATACTCAGGAAATCACAGGAAGAAATGAAAAAGGAAATGGAACATTCATCCAATCAAAAGGAGAGGTTGGGAGAAAGTCTCAGAAGCAGAATGAATGAAGTAGAAAATAGAATATCAGACCTGCAGGACAACATGGAACATCTAAAATGCTCAAGTGAAGACTATGAAAAATTAAAAAAAAAACCCCACAAGAGTTGAATAACCAGGAAATGTGGTGAATAGAACAAATCTCCACATCTTAGGGATAGAGGAAGGATAAGAATCCCAAGAGAATGGTATTGACCAGATCTTCAACAGGATAATAGAAGAAAAATTTCCCAAACTGAAAAAAGACAAACCTATACAAATACAAGAAGCACATAGAACACCAAATAGACAAAACCAGAAAAGAAACTCCCCATGCCATATTATAGTTAAAATGCTAGATGCTCAAAACAAAGACAATATACTGAAACCCACAAGAGAAAAACAACAAATTACATACAAGGGGAAACCCATCAGAATTACAGCTGACTTCTCAATGCAAACTATGAAAACCAGAAAAATGTGAACCAAAGTACTCCCAGTGCTAAATGCGATGCCAACCCAGATTACTAAAAGACTTTAGATTACCAACTGTGGGAAAATTTAGTTAAATTGGTAGTATTCTAAACCAATGGGACCTCCCTGGCCACAGCCATGAGGTGGGATGTAGTGACATTGGGATTTGGCCCTGGGAGTTAAGTCATGCTGTCTATGTAACCAGACATTTTGGAATAAAGCTCTCTCTGTATTTGGACCTTAACATGTGTCCATGTGGTGTGCTTTCCTGTGCATGTTTTCCACATGGATCATCCTGGGAATAAATGGGACACCTCACAACCAACCCAGCAAGAATGTCAATTATAGTTGAAGGAGAAAGGAAAATCTTTCATGACACAAACAAGATGAA
Source organism: Rhizomys pruinosus (assembly GCA_009823505.1). Lineage (NCBI taxonomy): Eukaryota > Metazoa > Chordata > Mammalia > Rodentia > Spalacidae > Rhizomys > Rhizomys pruinosus. The sequence continues at coordinate 531,603 of VZQC01009966.1, forward strand.
AGAATACATGTCCAAAAACCCAACACTTCAGAAAATATTTGAAGCAATCCAAAGAACAGAGGAAAAGAGCAACTATCCCAACCAACTAAAGAGAAAAGCTAATAAAACCATAACAGCATAACTACAAACCTAGACCAAGAATGCAAACCAAGAATGAGTTGAAAGGAAGCAACACACATCTCTCAATAATGACCTTAAATATCAATGAGCTAAACTCCCTAATCAAAAGACATAGACTGGGAGAATGGATTAGAAAACAGAATCCATCTATATGCTGCCTACAAGAAACCCATCTCACCCTCAAGAATAGACACCAACTCAAAGTGAAAGGATAGAAAAAAATATTCCAAGCAAATGATACCAAAAAGCATCAGGAGTTGCTATTTTAATATCAGAAAAAATAGACTTCAGAGTAAAGTCAATCAGAAGAGACAAAGAGGGCCACTACATCCTTATCAGAAGACCAATTAACCAGGAAGACATCACACTCCTAAATGTTTATGCACCAAACTATATAAACACAATTTTGTGTATCCTCAAGACACAGATTAACCCCAACACACAAATAGTGGAGGACTTCAGTACCCCACTGAGCCCCTTGGAGAGATCAACTAGACAAAAAAATAGAGAGACACTGAAACTGGACAATACAATACAATACAACAAATGGACCTCAAAGACATCTACTGAATATTTCACCCAAACACAGAGAATATACTTTCTACTCAGCACCCCACAGAACGTTCTCCAAAATTCACCACATACTGGGACACAAAAGAAACCACAACAAATACAAAAAGATTGAAATAATCTCATGCGTTCTATCAGAAAACAGTGCAATAAAGCTCAATATTAACAGCAGAATAAGCCCGACTAGCTACAAGAACACATGGAGACTAAACAACACAGTCCTGAATAATGAATGGATTAGGGAAGAAATAAAGAATCAAATCAAAGTATTCATGGAACTAAACAAAAAAGACAATACAACACAACAAAACTTGTGGGATACTTTAAAAGCAGTCCTAAGAGGGAAATTTATAGCCCTAAGTGCCCACATTAAAAAGCAGAAAGGGAACAAATAAATGATCTAACACTACAGCTAAAAAACAAAACAAAACAAAACAAAACAAAACAAAACAAAAAAACCCTGAGAGACAACAACAAATGGATCCAAAACCCAACAGACAGGAAGAAATAACAAAAATCAGAGTAGAAATCAATGAAATGGAAACAAAGAAAACAATACAAAAAAACAAAACAAAACAAAACAAAAAAACAATGAATCCAAAAGCTGGTTCTTTGAAAGGATAAACAAGATAGACCTCTAGCCTAGTTAACCAAAAGAAAGAAAGAGCAACTCCAAATTAATAGCATTGATGATGAAAAGGGAAATATCACAACAGATAAAGAAAAGATCCAGACAATCAATCATACAAGAATACTTCAAAATTTTATACTCTACTAAGTTTGAAAACCTAAGAGAAATGGATGAATATCTGAAATCCTGGGAACCAACAAAGCTTAACCAAGAAGAAGTTGACAGTTTAAACAGATCCATAACATTTGAGGAAATTAAGAAGTAATAAAAAACCTCCTAACTAAACAAAGCTCAGGCCCAGATGCTTTGACAGCAGAATTCTATAAAACATTTAAAGAGGTCTTACAACCTTTACTACTCAAACTTTTCAAAAGGATACAGAGGGAAATCTCCCAAACTCCTATGAAGCCAGCATCACTCTAATACCCAAACCAGGCAAAGACACAACCAAAAAAGAAAACTATAGACCCATCTCATTAATGCACACAGATGCAAAAATTCTCAACAAAATACTGGCAAATCACATACAGACCCACATCAAAAAGATGATCCATCACGATCTAGTTGGATTCATACCAGAGATGCAGGGATGGTTCAACATACATAAATCAATAAATTTCATAAAACACATAAATGGACTGAAAGACAAAAATCACACAATCATCTCAAGTGAAGAAGAAAAAGGCTTTGATAAGATCCAGCATTCCTTCATGTTTAAAGTTCTAGAGGGAATTGGGCTGAAGAGAACATTCCTCAACATAATGAAAGCCATATACAACAAACCCAAAGCCAACATCATCCTAAATAGAGAAAAATTAGAAACATTCTTCTTAAAGGCGGGAACCTGACAAGGCTGCCCCCTATCACCATTTCTCTTCAACACGGTTCTTGAAACACTTGCTAGGGCAATAAGACAAGAGAAGGAAATTAAAGAAGTTCTAATTGGAAAAGAGGAAATTAAAGTATCCCTTTTTGCAGATAATATGATAGTTTACCTGAGAGACACTAAAAACTCCACCAGAAAACTACTAGAAATGATTAAGAGTTTCAGTCATGTGGCAGGATACAAAGTTAACCTAGAAAAATCTGTAGCCTTTCCTTACATGAACAATAAACAAGTGGAGAAGTAATATAAGAAGACCTTCCCACTCACAATAGCCTCAACAACAACAACAAAAAATACCTGGGAACAAACCTAACCAAAGACACCAAAGGTCTCTACAACAAAAATTTTAAACCCCTGAAGAAGGAGATTGAAAATTACATCAAAAGATGGAAAGACCTCCCATGCTCATGGTTTGGAAAAATTAATATAGTAATAATGTCGATTTTACCCAAATTGATATACAGATTCAACAAAATCCCAATCAAAATCCCCATGGGCTTCTTCACAGACTTGGGAAAAAAATCCTTAAATTCATATGGAAAAACAAAAGACCCTGAATAGCTAAAGCAACACTGAGTAAAAAGTGCAATACTGGGGAGATTCTTCTACCAGACTTCAAGCTCTATTACAGAGCTATAGTCATAAAGACAGCCTGGTACTGGCACAAAAACAGACCCGTTGACCAATGGAACAAAATTGAAGATCCAAACTTGAGCTCATATAATTTCAGCCACCTCATATTTGACAAAGGGGTATGAAAAAAAAAAAAAAAGAAAGAAAAACCTCAATGAAGGAAGGATAGCATCTTCAGCAAATGACGCTGGCAAAAGTAGATCACCATTTGTAGAAGAAAAAAATTAAATCCCTACTTCTCATCCTGTATTAAAATCAGCTCCAAGTGGATCAAAGATCTCAACGTGAAACCTGAAACCTTGAAGGTGATAGAAGAAAAAGTTGGCAACAACCTACAAGACATAGGTGTAGGAAAAGACTTTCTAAATCATACAGCAGGAAATAAGGTCAACAATTGACAAATAGGACCTCATCAAACTCAAAAGCTTCTTTACAGCTAAAGAAACAATCAAGGAAGTAAAGAGAAAACCCACAGAGTGGGAGGAAATCTTTACCAGTGATAAATCAGACAGAGCATTAACATCCAGAATATATAATCTACTTAAAAAACAAAGAAGAAAGAAAACAAATGACTCACTCAAAAGATGAGTAAACAGATGAACAGAGACTTCACTAATGAGGAAGTAAAGATGGCTGAGAAACATCTTAAACAGTGTTCAACATCGTTAATTATTAAGGAAATGCAAATTAAAACCATGCAAAGATATCATCTTACTCCAATAAGACTGGCTAAGATCAAGAAAACAAAAGACACCAAATGGTGGAGAGATTGTGGGGAAAGGGGAACACTCATCCACTGCTGGTGGGAATGTAAACTCATACAACCACTGTGGAAAGCAGTGTGGAGAACCCTTAAAAGACTCAAAATGAGCCTACCACCTGACCCAGCCATACCACTTCTGGGTATATACCCACAAGACTCATCCTATTGCAAAGATGCATGCACATTTATATTTATTGCAGGTTTTTTCCCAGTAGGAAAGAGTTGGAACCAATCCAATGTCCCTCAGCTGATGACTGGATAACAAAAATGTACATCTACACAATGAAGTTCTTATGAAGCATCAAAGAAAGATGACATCAAGAAATTTGCAGGTAAATGGATGGAACTTGAAGCCACTATGCTGTGAGGTAACACAGTCCCCAAAAAACAAATGGGGAATGGTTACCCTCATTTGTGGATGCTAGTATCAAATCCCCCAATTGAAAGAAAAGCTGAGCAATGTTAATGTTATATTTCTATCTGAAAGAAACTGTGATGTTATAATGTGAATATCTTAATGAGCCCTAGAATTAACTTAGCACCTACTTTCAGGCATGGTAATTAATGTACATGGGCAGACGATATTCATATTTTAGAGTAATATAAAATTAAAAGAAAAAATCTGAATCCCCGAACATAATAAAAAACAAACAAACAAGGGATGTGTGGATGAAACTGATCAATGAATACCAAGTTGGTTACATATGGCATGATGCTTTGCTGTATGGTTTTACAGTAGGATCTATATAGATGTGATATTGCATGCATTTCAAAAGCCTCAAAGAAAGAACTGTGTAATTTTGTTCAAGAAACTGTGAATTCTTTTTTTTTTTTTTTTTTTTTTTTTTGTATTTTTGAGACAGGGTCTCACTTTAAGTCCCATCTGGCCTGGAGCTCATTCTGCAGACCAGGCTGGCCTTGAACTCACAGAGATCCACCTGACTCTGCCTCCTGAGTGCTAGGATTAAAGGCGTGTGCCACCACACCCGGCTTAGAACTGTGGAATTCTTAACCACAAGCAAATTATACACCTAGACATGTTCAGCAGTTTTAAGTTTTAAACAATGTATATATATATGCATGAAACATCATGTGACCCTACAAATATGTACAACTTTATATTTGTATATGTCAGTGAAAATAAATAAAAAATAAAAAAAAAGAATTTATATGTTACATAATACAGCATGTATTTTGTTCTGTTTTATTATTGAGTGTATCCCATTGTTTGACTATGTTACATTTTTAACAACTGTTGCTGCATATTTAAATTGTTTCCAGGTTTCGACTAATATTAACTGCTATCAATATTGATAAATAACTGTTACATGGACTTTTTGTGTGCAAATACCCAAGGAGGTAGAATAGCTGGATTATTAGGGCAGACATATACTTAAGAGAGAGTTCAGATTATTTCACATGGTGTTTTCTTCATTTCACTTTCTTGTCAATATTTAGGATTATCAGGATTGTTTAAAGTGACTCCAGTGGACAGATGGAGTCTCATTTTAAAATCTACATGTCTGAACTTCTGAATCTCCACTCTGTTTCATTTATCAGCTGCCATTTTTGGATTTGTACTTCAAAAGTCTAATGGTAATACCAGTGTAGAAGTAGTTAGGTGTTAAAATAACAAACCATTAATTGAGCATTTACTGTTCTTATGATGGTGAGGGCTCTCTTGTTTTCTGTTGTATTGCTATATCCAGCACATATCTGGTGAATAGTGTGACATTTATTAGCTGTCTATTGTTATGCAGTAAATTATCCCAAATTTCAGCAGCTCAATCAACAAATACTCACTGACTCCTACAATTTCTGAGAACCAAGATTTCGGAGCAGCTTACTTGAGAGGTCCTCGATTAAAACCCTTTAGTTGAACCATCAGTTGGTAGTGCAGCAGCACGTAGGGCTGTTGGCAAGAAGCCTTGGTTTCTCACTTGCTGTTGTCAATTGTTCTCCATTTACTGCCACATAGACCTTTCCAGTGTGTCTTTTGTTTTATGGAGCTAGATCCCTTAAAGTGAGTGATCCGAGAAAGAAAATGAAGTTGGTCACAGAGGTCAGCCAGATGGGGCTGCTGAGGGCTATCTTGGAGGCTCCCTAATGAAGTGTATAATGAAGATTCATTGGTGGATGTCGGACACTGCCCATTAATAACATCTCTGTGGTCCATTGTCCCTTCCTGAGAGATGAGAAGTTTGAGCTTTTAAATTTTTGTAACCTGTCGAAATCAAAAGTTCTTAGTTCTTAATCAGAGTTCAAGCTGCTCTGAAGGTTGTCAAACATAGTCCAATGACAGTGAATGAATTACATTAGCCCAAGAACAAGTTGATTTAAAAAATTTGATTATAACTGAGCCAAACAAATTTGTATATGAGAAAAGGATATAGAGATTATATCAGGAGAAACTTGAAAATTATTCAGGTAAATAGTTGTGTTCCTGTTCTCTGATGACAAGTTGTTATTTTTTGTTTGGTTTTGGTCTTTTTGAGACAGGGTCTTCCTGTAGCTCTGGCTGTCCTGGAACTTGCTTAGCAGACCAGGCTGGCCTTGAACTCACAGAGATCCATCTGCCTCTGCCTCCCAAGTGCTGGGATTAAAGGTGTGCACCACCATGCCTGGCGATAAGTTCTTATTCTTATCAGACTATTTACACTTATGAGAGGTATTTGAAGATGAGGAAAGCTAGGAATTCGACCACTGACTGCTCACAGTTAACTGAACACTGTGATAATTTCCAGGATCTGTAAAGGAATCAAGAGTAACTGTTGCCTAAAAGGCCACAAGTGCTTTTGGAAATAGAGTGATATCAAAAGAATAGCAATGAGAGGCATGGTGGGGAGTTACACAGGGATCTGTCCAAGAGATCAGTTATGTTTTTAAAACACATTTATCATTTATTATAATAATCCAGTGCGAGTTTCTCTGACAAGATTAAACTGAGTGGGTCAATATTTTTAATTTTTTAGAAAGCAGTGAGAAAAACTGCAAAAATTGTCTGGCAGATGTCTTACCTAACAAAAGTTATCTCAGGAACCAAAGTTTTCCAGGGGAGGTGGCAGGAAATGGGCTTTATCCATTTCTGGAATGCAAGAATGAAGGGGGAGTGAGGCTCTAAATCAGCATGGACAGGTTAAAGTGGGCAGGGAGACTGGAGTGTAAGCACGTCAAGGTGGCAGTGCGGGGTACAAACAAAGTAGGCTCTCCTCTTTCACCAGTGAAGATAAAATGGTAGAACCTTCTCCACTGGTGAAAGTGTCCTGTGCACAGTTATGGGTACAGATTATGAAAAAAATCTAGTTTGAAACCAAACTTTGCGTTGGCCAATGAACATGTTCAACTTTCAGTCTTCTGCATAATCTTAATTCCAGAGCTCCAGGTTTTATCGGTGGCAGCCCCGGGGGAGGAATGAGTATGGCAGGGTGTGTGTGTCTTGGCACAGGGTACTGATAGATCCTGAAGCCCGAAAACATTTGAAGAAGATGGAGGGCTCTGGCTGCTGGGTGGGGAATCAGAGGAGACCGGTAAAAAAGTACATTATTGATGTTTCGTTATTCTGAGGTGGGTGTTAGCTGGTGCAAACGGAAGAGAAAAGGGGCAGCTCAAGGGTCTGGCTCTGGTCTAGGGAACAAGGCAGAGGCAAAGGATTGAATGGTCCTCATTACCCAACAATGGCTCGCCAGGTTCTCCAGCTACACTTGGGAGTGCAATCTATCCTGCATAAGCAGGGTGCTGTCAAGAAACGCAGGTTAGCTGGTCTCCAGGGCTGCACTCAGCCTCGGATAGTCCCCAGGGCGCACCGGCTGGCACTGCTAGACCAGGCTCAGAGCCTCCTAGACGGACTCTTCCCGCCATCCAGCTTTTGGCCCAGAGCCTCTTGGAGAATTTCGCAGACTCTGCCCTATGCTCTCGGGCACTAGGAGGGGGCTTCCTCGCTACGCAGGTAGGCCACGGCCACAGAAGATGCTCCCAGGTTGAAGAGCCTGCCGGCACGGTGCGGGGACGGGGGTGAGACCTGAACAGCAAGCACCGGCGGGGCTGAGCAGCTCCACAGGGTGCAGAAGGCGGCAGGAATCCCGGGTCGCGGCGCTGGCCGCGCGCGGTTCGCGCCGGGGCGGTCCCTCCTGACCCCGGAAGAGAAAGTTGTTTTGGGGAAGGGGAGCTCGAAGGCGAGGTGCGGTCTCCGCGAGCCCCGGCCCCGCCGCCCGCCCTGCCGCTTTCCTCCCGCCCCCTTCCGCGGCGGCGGGCCGGTCCCGGCGGGCTCGCCGCAGGCCGGGACAGCGAACCCCGGAGTCCTGGGACCGCCGGCCACTCCGACCCTCGCGCAGCCGGGTCTCCGGGAAAACCCGGAGCGGAGCGTCCGGCCCGACACGCCCTCCCCGGTGCGCGCATGCCCGGAGCGCGGCGGCTCGGGAGCGGAGCGGGCCGGCGGGCCGGCGGGCGGGGACGGCAGGGGGGCGGGCGGGGGTGTGGACGCGGCGGCTCGCGCGGCTTCTCCCCGGCGTTCGGGAGCGCGGAGCCTGCGCCCAGCCCAGCCCGAGCCGGGGGCAGAGAGCGCCGAGCGGGCCGGGGCTGCGGGGCGCGGCGGGGCGCAGCCGGGCTCGCGGCGCGGGACGGCTCCGGGCGCCGGGGCGATGTTCCACTGCATCCCCCTGTGGCGGTGCAACCGTCATGTGGAGACCATCGACCGGCGCCACTGCTCGCTGGTGTGCGTCCCGGAGGAGATCTACCGCTACGCCCGCAGCCTGGAGGAGCTGCTGCTGGACGCCAACCAGCTGCGGGAGCTGCCCGAGGTGAGAGCCGCCGGCGCCTCCTCCCGGCCCGCGAACTTCTTCTCGCCGTCTGCCGGGACCGCGCTCTCGGCAAGTAGCTGCCCAGCCGTTGGAGAAGGCTCCGGACACCCAGCCGCTCAGGTCCCGGGCGGGGACCTCTGACCCTCAGCCCCCGGGCCCGGCCGCCCGCGTCCCTGGGCTCCGGCAGGCTCTGGGGGACGTGCGACCCCGGCGGTGCGCCGGGGCCCCGGGATCCCGGCACCGGGAGGAACGCGCTCTTGGCCTTCCCGCCGGGGCCGTGCCCGGGGAGATGGCGCTGGCGGCCCGGCTGCTGCGGGGTGCGGGCAGGCGGCTAGCAGGTGCGGGCGCCCGGGGCGGTGCTGCGGGACCCCGGTGCGTGGGCGCGGAGGTGCTGGTCCGAGCGGTGCTGGTCGCGGAGGTACGTGGTCCTGTGGGATGCGAGACCGCTCGCAGGGGCTCCGCCTGCCCGCTGCCCTCCCAGAGCCGCCACGCAGCCTGCCAGGGTCTGCCTTGGCAGCGATGCCTCCCCAGACTTGTTTACGGAAATTAACCACCTGCCCCAAGACCTCGTCTAGCGGTCTGTGCTGAGCGTGCTTTTTAGAGGGTCCGGGCGCTGGGGAGACACTGAACTTTTAACCCTTGAATTTGCCTCCGGAATTAAGGAGGAAGGCATCCCTACTCCAGGTGCATACAGGAAGTTGGTGGCAATCCAAAGGTGTGCAGGAAATAGGAAGGCTGCTGGGAGGCGGGGAGAGAAGCTGGAGGCCCAGCCTTGGAACTCAGACACCTTGTTTGTCCTTTATTAACGCTGGTGACCTGTCATTGTCAAAGAAACACTGCTCGGATGTTCCGGTTTGTTGGAGCAAACCCCCGATATAATCTCCAGGGCTTAGAAAATCAGAACTATACATTTTAACTATACATTTCAAAGGTTGTTCTTTTTGGATTAACTTCCCTTGGTTCCTGTGTAATTGGTTCAGTGGCCTCTGTGTAATCATAAGGGTCATCCTCACTAGGATCTTTGAAAAGCATCCCCTCAGCCCTTAATTTAGTTCAGAAGTGGAAAAGCTACCCAGTTCCCCAAGGCATTTATTATTTTGTAGGCATTTTCAAACACATGATCTGGTTTTTAGCTTCCTTAAGTTTCACTTAGGTCCTAAGCTCTTGCTTTAAGTTGTGTACTTGTTAGGCATGGGAATGTAGAAAATGGAACTTAATGCTTTTCAAGGGCTTTGAAATGAAGTTATTAAAAGACTTAGTGAAAAGCTACTTAACTGTAAACGTCTCAGTGCTCTGTGTAGTATTTGTGTTTTTTTTTTTTTTTTTTTTTTTTTTTTTTGGTATTTGGGTTTGGCTTTTTTTTCTTCAGATTCTGGGCTTTCCGGTAAGGTAGGGGTAAGGTCAGTTGGGGTAAAGTTATAGTTCTAATTTGTCTTGGCATAGGAGATGAGGGGTTTTGAACAGGGTCAGGTCTGTTATAGAGGGTTAAGTGGAACACTTCAGAAAGCACAGTACATAAACATTCAAAACCAAAGGTGCTCTTGCTTGTTGATAATCATTCCTCTAATAGCCCTTAAGTTGAGGGTTATAAACGGATTTCTCCCTGACCTATTTCACCTTGACTGCTGGGTATGACCAGACAGCAACAAAACGCCCTGCGCGCTAGTCACTCACTGCTCAGGTCTGAGGTTGGTGTTTAGACTCATATATACTGCTCACCAGCGCCCCTGGCCTCCACCCTGAACTCCTAGGAGTCTGTTCCCCACATCTCAACTCTTGCTGCTCAGGGTGGTGCCATCCCAGTTGGTATTTTTATTTGTCATTAATTTGGAAACAGCAAAAGGGGAAGACTGGCCCCCTAGCCTGTCCAGCCAGGACTTCTGGGTAACGATGATAGGCCCCCCCTACCGTGAACCCGCGATACCTCCTCAATTATGCCTCAGCTATCTTAATATTCACAGACTCAGAATGCAAGTGATTTTTCTCAGGGCGTCTGCACCGCCTTTGCTCTAGATGTACTTCTCTGGCTACCATTACTTGACTCCCCTGATTGTCAGTAAACTGCACAACAGTGTTGATCACGTAGTAGGAATCCTAGTGCTTGTCTTCTGTTCCTTCTCACAGCACGCTCAGACCTTTACCCCTGTTTAGTTTCCTTTCCTGCTTTTACTTGTGCCCATCGTACATACTCTGAGGCCTTCCGTTTAAATATTTACTGAGGTACCATTACTTGCTAGTTACTAGGAGTCCAGATTAAAGAAGCTATGATCCCTATCAGTGTTTTGCAGCTTCGTGGGGAGACTGATGGTGACTGGGGTGGAGAGAGTACCTCAGGGTCAGGCACAGGCGTGATGGTCGCTGACCTCATTGTACAGTCCTTTGCTGCCTGCACCGCTAAGCGAAGCATTCAGCTTTGGGCAGCTCCTCATTTCAGAGGGCCAGAGCCTTGTCATTTAGCCTGGCTTTGGTTGGGCCATAGTCATCCTGTCTGTCTGAGGGTCCTCTCCCCACCCATTCCTGCTGCCCTCAGAGAATGCTATCTTTTGTCTATTATGTTATACAACGAGACAGATCTCAACTCCTTACACTTCCTGAAGGTCCTGAGGGCTGTACTTCCTTCTCTTAAGGCGTGAGCCCTCATCCTTGCTGCCAGTAGGTCTTGGTCAGTAAAGTTACTTTTCTTTTGAGCAATGTTGCTGTTTTTTTGTTTTTTTTTTGAGACAGGGTCTCCCTATAGCTCCAGCTGGCCTGGAACTCACTCTGTAGACCAGGCTGGCCTTGAACTCACAGACATCCACCTGCCTCTGCCTTCCGAGTGCTAGGATTAAAGGCATGCCCCACCACGCCTGGCTAAAAGACAGTTCTTAGCTGCCATGTGGGTGCTGGGAATCAAACCCAGGACCTCTGCTAGAGCAGTTGGCACTCTTAACCGCTAAGCCATCTCTCTAGCCCCATATTACTGATTCTTATAAAACCATCTTCCTCTGCTTATTTCTCTTCTGTAAGGACTTCAGTCTTCTGGTGTCTACTTTTTCTAATATAGGATTTTCTCGTTGGTTTTGACTCCAGAATTGCAGACTGTCCATGTGGGGAAGTGTTTTGTCCAGCTTGCCTGTGACATCTTGGCTTCCTCAGTGTCTCTCCTTGGTATCCACTTATTCTCCAATACCTTCAGAGACTTGAGCTTTCCTGTGACCCTTCTACTTAGGATAGTAGGGAGTAAATAGTTTGAGTCAGAGTGCTGAAGTCCTCATCACTTAACCAAATAGTTTCATGTTTCCCTTCCTTTTCTAGTCTAGCTATCTTTTGTTGATTGCCACATGAAAGTATTTCAAATGCCCCCCCCCATTCTTTCTCCTATCCTGCATTTTTATTTCCTAGTTCTAGAGTCCTTATTATGACCTAAGTTTAAACTGTTTTCCTATCTGTTCTTTGTAGGTCTGCCCAGCTAGGTCATAGTGGCCCTGGGCCACTATCTAAGGCACTGTTATCCCCTGAGGACTTGTTTCATGAATGTGTTGCCATCCTAATTCCCTCTCCTGTGGTCTGGCTTCATAGTCTCTTGAAACTACTGATTTCAAAGTTTTCTTTTAGAATCTGCTGCTCTTGCCTTGTGAATCTTTCTTGTGAATCTCTTTTGTGTTGGAAGAAATTGACCACCCTTGAAATAATTTTGTATGTACTATAAACATGTTTTCTGTGAATATAAGTTCTGTTTCAGCATCTGGAGTTGCACAGGGGGCCGACTGTGTCTCTAGCTTAGGCCTCCCCTGGTATTCCTAACAGTTCCACTTCTGAGGGGTGTGGCAGCCATTTTTCCTGTCTCAAAAGTCCTTTATCATTGATTCTTCTCTGCTCCATCTGTTTTGTCACCAAGACCTGTTGTTTCTTCCTCCAAATGCTGGCTTCCCTCTGAGTCTCTTGAGCTCCCCTGGTTGATTTTGCATGGATTCATGTTGCCCTTCATAGTGGTTATTTTTTACCAGGGCTCTTTGGTCTTTGTCTTGAAGGTGTAGACGTCCCCTGTGTTGGAGTTGAGAGTTCAAGACAGTGTTCACCATTCTTGGGTACTCTCTTCCAGCCTTGGTTTCTGCAGGTTAACCTTACTTAACTGCGAACTTTAAAGGGTTAGTCTGAGGATTTAAAAGGTTATGGATAACGGGGCTGGAGAGATAGCCTAGCGGTTAAGAGCACCGACTGCTCTTGCAGAGGACCTGGGTTTGATCCCCAGCACTCACATGGCGGCTAAGAACTGTCTGTAACTCCAATTCCAGGAGAACTCCAGTTTCAGGGGAATCCGAGACCCTCTTCTGACTGCAGCATTGCACGACACGCGTGCACAAACCTACATGCAGACAGTACATTCATACACATGCAAAAATAAATAAAATAAAAAAAAGGTTATGGTTAAGACCTTTCTGGATACTGTGACAAGAACTTTTTATGTTCCTTTTTAAAAAATATTTTAGTTATTTTTATTTTATGTGTATGAGTGTTTTGCCTGAATGTGTGTAAGTTCACCTGTGTCATGCAGTGCTTGCAGAGGTCAGAAGACGGCGTTGGATCCCAAGGAACTGGAGTTACTGATGGTTGTTAGCCTCCATGCGGGTGCTGGGAATTGAACCCTCATCCTCTGCAAGAGCAGCCAGTGCTCTTAACTGCTGAGTCATCTCTCCAGCCCTTTATTATGCTTCTTAACTGAAGTCTAAAGAAATATTTTTTTCTGGGCATCTAAGGAGCTTGTTAAACCAGGATTAAAATTTAATATTATTTTCAGTAATTAAAAAATTAGAAATTCTATAACATTAAATGACTTTTTAAATGACTAACATTGTACAATTTTTATTGCCTATCCTTCTTTGAGCACTCCTTTAATTGTTTATAGCTAAGGAGTAAGAATAGATATGGATGTATTAAAGAAATAATGTCTCAGAGTCAGATGATGGCTGGAATTAGATGAGCAAAGTTCCACTGTGCTTTGTTAGAGAGAATGGGTAGGTGAAGGGGTCACAGCCCGCAGTGGTATAGACATTCAGAATGGGAATTCAGAACCTGTGCCTCCTCAGCTTTGTGTGTGATAGTGAGCAGCCGCCGGGCCTCTGCACAATTGTGTCGTTGCTCTGTCAGTTAACCTGGAGTTTCTCCTTTCCTGCTTTTTTGGATTTTTAGAGTTGTTTAGTTATGTCAGAGCTAAGGCACACCTACACACCTAAACGGTTGCACAATAAAGTTGCCTGATTAAAAGGTCAATTAAAAATGTAAAAAAACGAGAATGTCTAGATGAAGGGATCCAAGGGAGCATTTTCTCTACTGATCCACACCTTTCTCAAGTTAGAGAAACAGCGCTTATTTGTTAGATAATCCTGTCACTGCTGCACAATTTAGCACTTAATTGCTTTCTGATTGTTTTCTGTTGGTTCCCCCTTCTCCATATATTTTTCATTCCCTACACTTAGTGGTGAGAAAACAGAGCTAGGGAAGCTGTAATTTTCTCAGGTTGGTGGAGATTAAGGTCTCCTTAAGAAACATTTAGATAATATCTGTGACATAATTGTAATAGCCACCACTTTCTAAGCTCCAAACACAGTATTACGTATTTAACATAGATGATTATTCTTACATAGTATAACAACCTGTTTCAGCCATTTTAATTTCAGTTTTTCAAATGCAGAACAAGACTTACATAAGAGGCTTGGGAACATGTGACCCTCCCATCATGCGCACATTTATCTTTGTTGTGTTTACTGCCCACTTGGGACCTACGTGGGACCTGGCACTGTGAGGACATTCAGGGACCTCTACGGGAGTTTCATACTTTCTGGGAAAATGAGGGAAGGCTTTAGAGAGGCTGATGTTCAGAATAGACAGAAAAGAGGAAAAGGCATGTTGTTGCCTAGGGGACACCTGAGTGGTGGTGGGGAACTGGGGAGTGGGGGGCAGCAAGCAGACTGCAGATTTCTTTTTTTTTTTATTTTTTATTTTTTTTTATTTTTTATTTTTTTTTATTATTTATTTTTGTATGTGTATGAATGTATTGTCTGCATGCAGGTCTGTGCACCCGTGTCGTGCAATGCCGCGGAGGTCAGAAGAGGGTCTTGGATTCCCCTGGAACTGGAGTTCTCCTGGAATTGGAGTTACAGACGGTTCTTAGCCGCCATGTGGGTGCTGGGGATCGAACCCGGGTCCTCTGCAAGAGCGTCGGTGCTCTTAACCGCTAGGCTATCTCTCCAGCCCCAGACTGCAGATTTCTACGAAGCTGTACTCTATCCTGTTGGCAGAGGAGGCCCCTGGTACCCCTCCCACCTGACGGCCCCTCGTCTCTCTGAACTGGAAGCCCAACAAACTCCTTCTCTGAGTTGTCTTTAAGTCAGCTTTATCACAACACTGGAAAGTAACCGATACAGCATCTGAGGTGTGGTTCAACTAGGTTTTTGTCTTAGGAAGATAATTTTGGGGTAGAGGAGAGGATCTGTTTGGGAGATGAGTGAGGAGCCCTAGTAGTGGCCTGGCTGGAGAGTGATGGGGCTCTCATAGGACAGGTGGCCACCTGAACCTCACTCCTAGATTGCTGGGTTCTTCCTGCTGTGCCGCCTCCTGGTGCTGACCCCCCGGAGGTGCCTCTCCTAAGTACATGTGGGGCGTCAGCGACTGAGGCCTTTGCTCCTTTTTGTTGACAGCTTTTCCTGGTTTGGGCAGCGGATGTGTTGTGAGAAGAACTTCTTTAGGTGAACATTGTTATCAGGTCTGTAAACATGCCCACAGTGGCCCTGATGCCCTGTGGGCTTTACAAAAACATGCCCACAGTGGCCCTGATGCCCCGTGGGCTTTACAAAAACATGCCCACAGTGGCCCTGATGCCCCGTGGGCTTTACAAAAACATGCCCACAGTGGCCCTGATGCCCCGTTGGCTTCACTTTCTGAGAAACAATTGGACATCTCTGTGTACTGTGGTGTCAGCAGGTCTTCTGCCAACTTTATACTGTCAGTAGTGTCACTCAGGCACAGAAGGGAGGGCCCCATTCTGTGGACACGGAAGGGAGGGCCCCATTCCGTGGACACGGAAGGGAGGCCCCATTCCGTGGACACGGAAGGGAGGCCCCATTCCGTGCACATGCAGCCATCAAGCACCACGGTCTTCTAGCTCACTGTGCTTACAGAGGTCATGGGCAAGTTTGTCTGCTGTGAACTCCATCCACAGTGCATTTCTAGAAATGCTTGTCCTCTGTTTCCTAAGAATTCAAGAATGTGGTGACATCACAGGCCAGGCCTTGGTAAGTGCATAGAAACTTCTGGGTGTCCATTAACTTTCTGTTAGGTGTTATTTAGTGGACAGGAATGTAATTCACTACTGCATGTGGTATTTTAGATGATCTAATGGGACATAGGTGCGTGTGTGTATGTGCACATGTTTTAAAATACTTTGGAAGTCCTTGAAGTAAGATAAAATATTTAAAATTTATCTTGATCATTGTTGAGTTAACTTGTGCCAGCTATAACTTCTAGATCCTTGAAAATTCAACTCAGCTGGAAAAAAAGTTATCTTTGTTTCTAAGAACCTTGAGGAATGCATTCATCTTGTGTGGGTAGAGGTGTTACACCTAGTTACAGGGTGTTCTGGATGGTTACTTGATTGTTTGGCTAGGTGGAGAACACTGTCCTGACCATGGCGGCCCCCTTCTTTTCACAGTCCACACACACACACACACACACACACACACACACACACACACACGGGAAAGACGTTGGGAGGGGCTGTGAGCTAGCCTGTGGTAAAAGTTAAGAGCTGTAGTGTAGATGAGCAGCCTCCTGGACGTGGCTTCTAGAGCTCTCAGGGCGCGATGTCTGTCCTGACTGCTTGACTGGATTTGAAAAATGTAGAGCATGTGCCTCTAAGCTGCGTTGGTACTGCAACTGGCTGGGGCATGGGACATCACTTTGTTTTCTTGTGTAGTTTTCTGATTATAAGATTAATTTGTGTTGGATGCTTGAAATAATCAAAAAAAGAAAAGAAACAAGATTTTGCTTGGAGTGATACCAGCCATTAGTGATTTTTTTCATTTCTTTCTTTCTTTTCTTTTTTTTTTGGGGGGTGGCACAGTGTGGTGTGGTCTGCATTGGGTTGTGGAGCTGGGTTCACTGACGTATTTTTGGGGGGCACAGTGCGGTGTGGTCTGCGTTGGGCTGTGGAGCTGGGTTCACTGACCTGCCTATTGCCTCATATCTTTAGCATTTTCTTAAGGTGAAAACACTTAAAATGTACTCTTAAATGAATGCACTCTTACCTTCGTGAAGTGGAACATGCCGTAATGCCAAGATTTGGGAGGCTGGGCTAGGAACTTTGGGATTCGAGGCCAGCCTGGGTTACACAGCAAGACATCGAAAAAGCAAATAACAACAATGACAGAAAAAGAAGAAAGAAAATAAAATACAGTTAGGAATCGTTTTCTCTTCCTACATTGCCAGGTGTTTCTTACTGTTTAAATGAAAAGTGGACTCCTCTGCTGCATGCTGTGTGTTATATTCTAAGTGGACTCCTCTGCTGCATGCTGTGTGTTATATTCTAAGGTTGATGTAAGTAGTTTCTGTTGTGTTCATCATTTATTTAATTGTTCCCCCATTGCTAGATATTTAAATTGTTTCTAATTCTTCACACCAATGAAGCATGCTGGTTCAAGTGCACTGGTACATATTACATTTATATCTATGCAAGTTTGTCTTTAAAATAAACTTCAAAAAATTGTTGGACAAAACTGTGTGTGTGTGTGTTTGTGTGTGCAAATTTTAATAGATTTTGCTAGATTGCAAAGTGTGTATATATGCAAATTTTACTAGATTCTGCTAGATTGCAAAGTTTGTGTGTGTGTGTGTCTACAATTGTGTAAATTTAGCCATTTTGCAGCTAAAGAAGTGAAGTAATGTATCTAAGGAGGAGGAAGAAGCTAGGTCCAGGGGCCGGTGAAGGCTCAGGAGTAACAGGCCTTGATACCCAGGCCTGATGACCTGAGTTTGATTCCCAGAACCAGACTAGGAAGTGAGAATGTTGTCCTCTGACCTCCACAGCGTGCTGCCAAGTGCATGTGTCCTCGCTTATACACACACAGTAAAAAAGCAAGCTGGACACAGTAACACACACGATGAGGAGGGTGAGGCAAGGAGCATCATGAATTAGAAACCGGTCTGTCCTCCATCGTGAAAGCCTATCTCAAAAACACATGTCTTTGTCTCCTGAGTCCTCTGATCTCTGTGGGGCTCGGAGATAGACTATAGGCTGGCCTCTGTCTGTCATTCTTGCTGTCTATCAGGGAGGAATGCAGTTCTTTTCCAGAAGAGCACTTGGGTAGGCTTTAGTCAGTGGATCAGATATTTGTGCCAGATCTTTGGGAGACTTAACATCTAACCAACCCTTGCCTTCTAGGAGCTGCCATCTTTAATACAGGAGGGAAGCTTAGTGTCCTGGAATTGCTAATATAGCTGTATAGACCAAGTGTTGCTTTGTACCCTGGAGTTGCTTGGCAGTGGAAAGGGCACTGTGGACAGCTGTCTTTGACAAGGTGACAGTGCAGTGTTAGGAGCAAAGACACTGTGAGTTAACATGGTTGTTTTTGGCAGTGGTATACAGGATGTCTGGCAACCCAGTTTGGGCATCCACTTGGGATGCTGTCACCCAGCCATCTGTCCTTCTAGTGGGGTCCCTGTTCTGACCTGAATCTCTGAGTTGAGGAGAAGGTACGTATGGCAGTTATGAGACTGTTCTTGCTGTGACCCCTTCCTTACATAAGCAGCTTATCTGCACTGTGCCTGGGCCTCTGATCATCTGTGAAAACAAGGGAATGATAGTCCTTACCTCATAGAGGCGAGGGAAGACAAACTGTTAACATGCATAGGATAGGGAGAACAGTATTTGGCAGATAGGAAAAAACACAATGCAGTTTCATTCTTTTCAATATCAATTGTTTTGAATTAGAGGCTAAAAGCCCTTCATTGTTCTATTCTAGCCTTCGAGTTCTCTCAGCAGTTGGAAGGGGCTGAAACCTGTGAGTGACTTCCCCACACCTGCCCGGAAGCATTTTCATCATCTGCTTTCTTCTGCCCTTTCTTCCAGCTTGCCCCTGTGTTAGCAGCAGTTAGCCGCTCTAGTTCCTGACATACTGCTTCATGCTGGTGAGCCGTCATGTCACTGAGCATGCCTGTGGTGCTGTGCTTTCCCTGCCTGGCCTGGCTTGCTGCTTCTTTGCCCTCTGTGGCCCCTGCAGTTCCAGTGACATCACTCTTGACTGCAAGTATCTCTGCCTTCCTTCAAAGAAGGTTCTTTGAAGTGCAACCACCTTTTCTTTTTTGTGTTTTTTTTTTTTTTTTTTTTTTTTGCTGTCTGTGTCAACACGGGTAGCCCAGAAGTAATGTATTGCTGCAATATATATGATAGAAATTTTTGTGGGACCTTTTGGCCGGAGTATTTTTATAGTTAGTTAACATTACAAGTATCTCTCATTTGACCTGTGTTTGATAGAGTCATAGCCTTACAGTGCGTACTAACCAGATCTCATGTTTTTGGCTCTCCAGAACCCGTGGTAAAGTTGAGAGCAGTAGCACTTATGGGTCTAATCCCGAGAGAGATGAGGCGAGAAGACAGGATAATCTTCCACACTTGCTGGCCAGCTAGCCTGGCATGCGAAGCAGCAGTGAAAGGAAGAGAGATCTTGTTTCAAATAGGTGGAAGACAAGGACGGACCCAAGGTTGTGATCATGCCTGTGAATGAGAGATTGAAGGGTGCACCAAGAAGCACTCAGCTGCGTGCAGTGCTGCGTCTGTGGGTCTATCGGCGCATGCGGAGTCGAGAAGCACTCAGCTTGTAGAGTTGCTCAGTGCTGTGTGTGTTCTATGCTGGATGGAGCGAGAAGCACTCAGCTGTGTGCAGTGCTGGTGTAGGGTCTATGGTGATGGAGCGAGAAGCACTCAGCTGCGTGCAGTGCTGGTGTGTGGTCTATGGTGATGGAGCGAGAAGCACTCAGCCTGTGTGCCTCATGCGGTGTGGCTGCGGTACGGGCACTTCCCTGTTCCAGTGCTGAGGTAAAGATCTGTGAGAACGAGAACGTACCTCCAGCTGCGGATGCCGATGTCTGGTGTAGGGTCTATGTGAATGAGCGAGAAGAATTCCAAGCTGCGGCATTGCTGGTGTAGGATCCTAATGGTGCTGGAGGAGACAGCTACTCAAGCTGCGTGCATTGGTCTGGGTGGGCTCCTATGTGCTGATGTGCGACGCGAGACATGCACTCAGCTGCGGTGTTCTGTGGCTGGTGTGTGGTCTATGGCGATGGCACGCAAGAGAAGCACTCAGCTTCGGTTGCAGTGCTGGTGTGGGTCCTATCAGATGGGCAGAAATCAGGTGTGCAGCTGGTAGGTCATGGGTACGAGAAGCACTCCAGCCCTGCGTTGCATCCCAGTTTGCTGTGTGTGGTCTATGGTGATGGAGCGAGAAGCACTCAGCCTGTGTGCGCGAGTTCGCTGGTGTCAGGTCATATGGTGATGGAGCGAGAAGTACTCAGCTGCGTGCAGTGCTGCTGGTGTAGGGTCTATGGTGATGGAGCGAGAAGTACTCAGCTGCGTGCAGTGCTGGTGTAGGGTCTATGGTGATGGAGCAAAAGCAGTGCTGCCCAGGGGACAACTCCAGGCTCATGTAGTCGGTGAGTGTGGGTGTGATGTAAGGTCTCTTTGCATTCTGACCTTCTGGGATCCTTATTGCATGGTTGATATCCCAGGAAGACCCTTTATTCAGGGGGGCAGGATGACATCCAGTTGAATGGACAAGGGTAGGACCACCATTGCTCTGTGCGATTTGCCCTTGAGATTAGCCAGGTTGAGGTGATTTTGACAGAGGCATCTCTTCACAATTTAGATACTTACTTTTTCCATTCATTATATGAAGAATTATTGGATAATCTAGACACAGCTTATTCCATCGAGTATTCCTCTGTGGAGTATATATGGTTCATATCAGCAGAAACCTCAATTTAATATGATTAGAATATCTCTGTCCAGGATATTATCTCTAGTTAACCAATAACTCGCGACCAATGCACGTGTACAACACTACCACACGCACACTACCACAGACACAAACACACTAGCACATACCGACCGTTTCGATTGGTGTTTGAACCAAACACCTCGAAACCCTTGTTTTCCCCTCGAGCTCTTCATTTAATTTTACTCACTGAAAACTTTATACTTGGTAAGACAGGTTCCCTTCAGTCCCAAGCTGGTTGGCGGCCTCTTCCCGAGGTCAGAGATCCTTTGAGGTCGTGTCAGATTCCCTTGAAACTTGGAGTTAAAGTTCCGGGACACGTACCTCATTACACCAAATGTGTTGGTCGACTGTGGGATCGATACCTGGTTCGTTTTTTTCCTCTGCCAAGCAGCTCGTTTCTTTGGCACTCTTTATTCTCTTAATTCTGTTCCGCTTATTATTTTGTAGACGGTCTTGGCCTTAAACTCTACAGAGATCCACCTGCCTCTCGCCTCCCTAAGTCTGGGATTACATAGGCACCGCTCAGCCACCCGCACCCATGCACACAGATGTCTCCCCCAGCTCTTACTTTTTTCTTATTTTATCTTTATTTTTTATTTTCCTATTTTTTCTAAATAAATGTTATTTACTTTAGATGGCTCTGCTGATTTCATACATTTTTTCAATTTCAGTTCAGGCTGTTTCCTTTTCCTCTCCCTCTCCCCCCCAACCCCATCCCAGATCGTGCATTTGCCATAACTGTCCTGCATCTTTCTCTCAGTTTTTTTTTTTTTTTTTTCATTTTTAAGCTATAAATGATAATCCATGAGTACAAGCATCCTTCATGCACAAACTATCTGCAGGCTGTTGTGCCCAAAAACAACTACAGCCCCACCATCCAGTTCCGGGAAGGTGATCACGACTATGTACTTGTTCAAATCAAGTTTGATCAAATGAGTGTCCATATTACATTGCTGTAGTTTCATTTTTCACCCCAATCACAGCCCTCTACATTCTACCACGCCCCCCCTTCCACAGGTTGTATGATGACGAGAAGAAACCAGTCCCCACCTTCCTCCTCTTGTGACGTTTTTGCCTTAGGGCACTCTTGTGTTCATATTAGTGGCTCGTTTCCCCTATCAATGGCCTTAGAAGCCAAGTTCTTGTCCCTAGCGAAGCTAACCCCATTCGATCCCTTACACCTAATTCGTGCAGATACAATACAATTTGATCATATCAAAGTTCGATATACTTCCGCACTTCCAGGCCAACTACTATCAAGTTATTGGTAGGTACTCTCTTTATCGCAATAGACCACATGTATTGGATTACGTTTTAATCCTCCTGCGAACCTACTACATTTATCCCCCTGATATACCCTATGCACAGGGTCTGTGGTCTCTTATTCCATCTCCTAACCTGTAGAGCCTGTAAGCTTGTGGCATCAGCCAGTGGTTATTCCTCCAAGGAGACGCCAATAGCCACATTAGCATTTGAATATACAGGCACCATGGCTGCCTCTGACTGCACGCTATTCCGAGGCCTAGGTAGTGTGACGCTGGTGCCTGCACGTGAGATTCTCCCTAGACTCTCAAGGGAGACCCATACTTTGCTTATTGTTTAGTTGGCCTTCTCAATTGGCTGAACCACTCTCTGGGCATTTCCAGGGCGCCATCTGTACAACTGTGCAACTGTGTTAGGTCTCAATATACTCCCTCCCATTGTTCAACGTCGCCAGGTCTTCCGGCAGCAGGGTCCTTTATTCGCCTTTCCTCACTGTAAGGATACATCCAAATCTCGACGCAGAGCCTTCATTTACGCCTTTTGTGTTGGGCTTGCCTTTGGATTCCCTCCAGGCTCCTCCACCTAGTATGAACAATCATTGCTGATGTCAGTAGCTCCTGTATTAAATAATTTTGCTCTGAGTGGCATAGCCCTGACTTTTCAGTATTATATTTGGTCTTCTGACCAGAAGTATCCCTTCCACAGTCCCATGTCTAGTAAGTCAATTAAAAGAAAAGCAGTTTTACCCGTTTTAATACAGAGAGTTAACTTACTGTACAAATTGTCCCCATCGCCATTTTACAGTGCGCGAGGAACTGACCTCATCATCGTCATATTGTTACCCTTGCTTCTATGCGGGGACAGGCAAGAAAAGTCTCTCATTCAGAGACCTTTGATGGAGATACCTAGAAGGATAGAGTTTCATTTAGGGATGCATCTATAACTAGCGCTTGTTACATGTGGATCCACAGGCAGGGGTCTCGATGTCCTGTATGCACATCTGATGGCTTTTCTTCCTTTTGAATGTTCCAGGCGGGTCAACCCTTCACGCCCCTTGCACTTTTTGGTACATCCTCACTCACAATGCAAACCTGTATGCCTTTTTTTCTCAGATCCGGTTTATAGTTGGAATGACGTTTTCTTCTGTTGGAACAAACAAATCTTTTCCCATAGTAGTTCTTCTCCGATTTGAATTACTGCAAATGGGCTCTCGGCTCGAAAGGTTTCACTGTCTTCTTCTGTACCTCCGCCCCCTTTTTTTTAGGCGTTATTCGAGTCCTCCAGAAGACAGGTATTACATGACTATAGGGTGGTCAAGGGCACAGATTTCGAATCAGAATCTGCGGACCCTGTTGTTTTTTGTGGGTGACTTTTAAGTAATCGATGTAACTTAGAAGCAAGAGCCAAAACTGTAAAGATTTTACGCTTCAATCATCTTTAAAGAGAATGCTACCCCAAGGTGTAACTTGTTTTGCAACAGTAGAAGGATTATAGGAATATATTGTATGATGGTCATCCCCAAGATTTCTTCCTCTACAGACTTTCATAGAGTTGAATAGCAAATTTATGGGCAACAGCGAATTTTTCTCCATTTAAATTTCAGACTGCATTACCATTAGTTCCTCCAGCATCTCTGCTAAACCAATTGTTCGTTTCAAATACACGTTTCCTTTTTCAAGTCCTAAAACACCATGTGTCCTGTAGACAGTGTCTAGGCGAAACTGGGTACTTGCTGAGCTCACGTCAATTAAATATGCCTTAATCGAATATACACCCGTGTCCCTCTCCCACCCATCCCCCCTTTCCAATTCACCATTTCAGTCCATTTTCTGATGCAGTCTTTCTGTTGTTCTTTTACTATGCCTCCCTCTCCATGAGAAATATTTATATCTGGGTTGTTGGTACTAGCATCCACATATGAGGGACACCATTTGTCGTTTGTTTTTCTGGGACTGTGTTACTTCACTTAACATAATGTCTTCCAGCTCCATCCATTTACCTGCAAATTTCATGATGTTGTCCCTCTTTACTGCTGCATAGTATTCCATTGTATACATGTACCACATTTTCTCTATCCACTCATCAGTTGAAGGGCACCTGGGCTGGTTCCAGCTTTTTGCTATTGTGAACAGAGCTGCAATAAACATAGCTGTGCATGTATCTTTGCAGTAAGTTGTGTCTTGTGGGTATATACCCAGGAGTGGTTTCCTCAGCTTTTAAAACATAGGGGAAGTAAGCAGTCTGCTTGGAACCTTTTGTGTCCTCATTAAATTAGCTTGAGCAGTTCAGAAGTGGTCTGTTTGATATGAAAGAGACTGTATTTTTGGAAACACAGTTTGGGGACTGGCCATTACAAATATCAGTGGCTCAGTGGCAGCCAGTGGTTTTGTGAGCTGTATGTTAGGGGCCGAGGTTCGAGCGATATTTAGGTCTGACAGAGTGTTGGTGCTGGCTTCAGAGGGAGCTTGGTTCAGGAACAGGGACCGGGCTGGGTTTTTGCTGGATCCCTACAGGCCCTCGGTCGCGGTCACAGTTCCTCTTTCCCTCCAGGTATGTATGGAATGCGGGCTGGCTGTGCTTCAGGCACCCTCCCCTCCAGCGGGGCAGGTAGCATCTCTGTCTTTCTGGGACTTTCACTAGGTATGGAGATAGCCAGTGAGATAAGCAAGATAAGCAAGATAAAGAAGAGACTACGAAACAGGGAAATGCAGTGCAGAGCAGTGTCCGCAGAGGTCCCTGTGTCAGAAGGTTCCTTTTACCTGTGTGAGTGATGCAGCTGCGACTATGGCAGAGCTTCTGTGAAGCTTGAGGATGAACTTGGTGAGATCATGGGCAGGAGGACTTGAGTGTGGCTTGCTAGAATCTTGATATGAGAGGGACAGCAGTGGGAGATCAAGGTGACAAGGCTGGCTTTTCATCAGCTCATGCATGTAAAATCATAAGCATGTGAGATTACGTTGCTGTATAGAGGACTATACAACTGAAGACAGCCATGAGTGAGCTGATGAGTGTCTTAGTCATGGTGGAAACTGAGGAGAGGAAGTCTGGGTAATGAGACTTACAGTAATGCTACCCAGGAGCACCGGGGCTCTATCTAGTCTACACTCTGCCTGTGATGAACATAACTTCATCCTCACAGAAACTACATCCTCATTTCACATGATTAGTTTTGTTTTACAGATGAGGACGCTGGGACCCTGAACAGCTTGCCAGGGCCACATGACTGTTGAGTAGCAGAGCTGACTTTGTATATGTACACAGTATTACTTTGAAGTAATACAGTGTCTCAGGAGTTGGGGCTCCTAAGCACTGCATCCTCCTGCCTCAGGGTCAGACACATCAAAAGCCTCTGCTAAGCCCGGAGCCCCATGTTTTCTATAAAGAGCAACAGAGAGACTTATGGTGTTTGGGTTATTTTTTGCATCATTAAGAAAAAGAGCTCTAAGCTGAAGGATCATTTTAAGAATCAAGTCACCAAATATTAATGAGCTTATTCACACATAATCTCTCAAAGGTTAGTGGTGCCCCTTGTTTGGTGCTGGATTTCTCATCTTCAGGAGTAACCTGCAGGTGGAGTCCTTGTGCATTTTTACAGTAAAAGCACACTTGCTGGAGGGAATGACATAACGCAGCCCCCTGCGAGCACTGACTTTATCATAGTAGTGACCCTGTTATAATTCTGTGCATGATGAGTCAGCATTTTTATTGCTTGTCACTTTTCAGTTTGAACATGCAAGTCAGTATTATGAAGCCCTAGTATACACTGGAAATATGCATATTCTCATAGTGCTACCTGTGGGTGCTTTAAATAAAAATATATTTTATTATCGTAGATCCCACTACATTTTCTGTGACAGAAATACTTGACTTAAGGGAAGATTTATTTTGGCTCATGATTTCTGAGGATTTCAGTCTATCATATCAGGGAAGGTAGGTAGAGTTAGTTCACATCAGTGGGAACATGTGCCATTCTCCCTACATCACCACAGCCTAGGAAGCCAAGAGGACAAGCTGGAACCAAGGACAAGGGTGTAACCTTCACAGACCTGTCCCTAGTCATATCTGTTCCCTAAGCAAACCTCCGTCTGTACCGGTTCTACGGCTTCCTCAGATCTCAGGCCTGGCTGAGGAGCAGCTAGCAAACATGAGCTGGGGTCATTTCAGATTCAAGCCATAGCGCCTGCCGCCCCTGCCAGCATCCTGTGCTTGGCTCACAGGCCCAGTTCTCCGTGACTTCATTCTCCAAGAGTAGGTGGCTGGGGAGTGTGGTGTTTGCGCAGTGTTTCTCTAACTGTTGTGATTCACTTAAATTACCCAAGAGTTAGAGAGAAAGCTCTTGGACCACGGGCCTCCAATCTCTTTTGCTTAAAAGGAAAATCTATGTAAAGATGCTTTTGGAAGGCAGTATGGCAGTGATATGTATGTATAGTCTTCTAAAATTTTTATGTATTCTACAGTGTTTCAGTTTTCAGGTTTAAGTTTAAGGTACAAGAGAAGTACCCAGTAACCCATGTTTCCAGTTCGCTGGCAGTTTCCAATTAATAGAGCTTAGTCCTGGATTACTCTGCACTACCAGTAAACAGAGAACATCCCAGAGGAGAGTCTCCAGGTAAAGAGGCATCTGGTGGTTCACACATCTCACAGACCAGGAGGCTGAAGATGTTGGTCTTAGGCTGCTCTCACGGCTCACAGCATTGCTAGGGCTTTATCTTGCTCAGTTGCTCGTGTGGTGGGCTCTGAAGCAGAAGAGGAAGGCAGGGAGAGTCATAGACCTGCAGTAGCCATCAGAGAGGCTGAGAGTAAGTGTCTGATATCCCCCAGGCCCCGTTTTTGGTGGAAGGTAGTACATGCAGGGGGTTGGAAGGAGGAGGGTTGGGATGCTCAGTGGCTGCTCTGCAGTGTCTGAGGCGAGGAGCATGGAAGGCAGGTGGGTCAGAGCGAGAGCCTGTTTGGTTCTTGCACAGACCTTTCTTGTTCATCAGGGAATAGGTAGCTGTTGTGTCTCTCAATTGACCCTATGTCTTCTGCCAAAATCACAGAGAGCATCTGCTTAGGGGAACTCTTTAGCAGGAGTAAGTTATTTTTCAGAGTGTTCTAGAGAAAATAGAGCTTGTGGTTATTTCTTTCAGAATTTATTCTCACTGTGTGACTAGAGAATTTTGTAAGAGAACAGAAATTAAGTAGGTAGGGTGTAAGCTCAGCCAGAGCAACTCCCAGCGGAGCTCTGGGGAAGTGGTCCTACCTGAGGAACTGTTGGCAGCCCATGGCTCCTGGCAGGGGGAGAGTCAGTTTTCTTTAAAGGGTTTGGCCAGGCTCTAGTGGATGGACAGTGGAGGACATTTGTGTACACAAATTGGACATACACACACACACACACACACACACACACACACACGTATATGCACAGATAGGG
Source organism: Rhizomys pruinosus (assembly GCA_009823505.1). Taxonomy (NCBI): domain Eukaryota; kingdom Metazoa; phylum Chordata; class Mammalia; order Rodentia; family Spalacidae; genus Rhizomys; species Rhizomys pruinosus. Next base: position 558,704 of record VZQC01009966.1, read on the forward strand.
GAGGGGATCCAAATGACATCAAAATATATGAAGTTTGCTAGAATTCAATTAAAAAGGGGAAGAAAGAAAAATAAAACAAAAAACAATAGAAGAGGGAAAAAAAAGGTTGAGGTAGGTCTTAATCCATTTACTTTTAAACTTGTGGAGCCTGTGTCCTTTCCCGCCCCGGGCCGTGCTCCAGGCGCTCCTGTCCATGTGACCTCTGCTGGAAGCCTTTCCCACAGCCCCCTGTGACTCTCTGCGCCCCCAGCCCCTCGAGGTTCACTTTTCTCTTGATAGTTATGAGGTGGGATTTAGTGACGCTGTTTCTCTACCACTTTGTCCTCAGAACTGAATTTATGTCTCAGGCTCTGGGAAATTTAGTGCCTGAATCACAGGAAATGTAAAAAAGAAAACAAATAAAAAAAAAAACCTGTGTTGGAGAGATGGTTCAGTGGTTAAGAGCATTGGCTGCTATTCCAGAGCAGCCCAGTGTTTAAACTCCTTCATTCATCCTAGACCACCCGTGATGAGACACCGCCCTCTCCTTGAGCAACCAGTGCTTCCCACTGCAGTCTTTCAGTCCCTGGGTGTGTCCGTCTGCTGTAGGCGGTGAGGTGGGCACTGCTGTAGGCGGTGAGGTGGGCACTGGTGTAGCACTGGCCCTACAGGCATGGGAACATTGCTGTCCACCCAGAGGGAATGCAGCCGAGTGGGCTGAGTCAGCAGCTTCTGCTGGCAGAGGCGCACAGCAGTGGGGAAGAGAGCACATCCTTAGTCAGGTTGGCAGAAGAACCTTTCCTCTCCTCCGCTCTAGCCCAGGTATTAGTGAGGGGTAAAATGGCCAAAAGGCAGGAAGTGTTCTGAAGCCAAGGCCTGTGTGGCCCACGGGCCGGCTAATCTGCCTGCTCTGGGGAGAGCAGAGTGGAAGCACTTTCATTTTCTGAAGCCCCGAGAGGAGCTGTGTGTCGACTGCTGCTATACTGTAGACACTTCCAGGATTTCGCTCCCCAGGTCAGCCTTTTGTGGGACCTGTTTTTTTTTTTTTTTTCTTTTCTTTTTTAACTGACACTGAAGACTTTTCTGGAACTCTTAGCTGGGAAAAAGACTACTTGAGGTTAAGTCCCAGCCTGGCAGACTTCATACTTCTTTTTCCTGTAAGATACTAATTTCAAAGTTCCAATAAGGGAGCCTTGAGATCTTTGTGCCACTAAATGGTATGCTGAAAGCCATCAGGCCCTGGGACGCAAGTGTAGTGTAGAGTTCCTGTCCATAGGTGTTGTGAGTGTAGTAGTGGGATGAGATGCCTGTGGGTCAGACTGCGAGGAGGCCTGGCGTGTGGAGCCAGCAGCAGACTCTTCCTACAGGCTAGGGTTCCACAGGCGAAGGGAGAGGACACAGCAGAACCAAGTGTGCAGTTCCATCGTGTGGGTCTGGGGTGCAGGTAAAGGCTTTTATTTTGTGGATAAATAAACGTCTGGCAAGATGTAACTTTAGAGATCTCATCCTGATGGCGTCTTGTGGATGGATTTGAAGGTACCAAGGATAGAGATAGACAGTCTTTAGAAGCCGAGCAGGGGCAAAGCCTGTTGACTGGCTAGATTTGAACCAGACAGTCTGGTTGTTGGGGGAAGTCCCTGTAGCAGCTGAATTCTCTATGGATGCTGACCACACTCAGAATTGGAGGGAAGGGCCAGGATCTAGGGTGTGACTCAAGGGGGGGTGTTGAGCAGTGGAGGGTGTAGTGGTCATTACCCTTAAGAAAGCCTAAGAGTAGCTCACTAGGTAGGTGGGTCAGCTCCGCCCTGAGCCACAAGTCAAATACCATAGAAGCACCAGGTAGGTGGATTATAGGGTGGGGAGACCTAACCACAGACAGACCTGTAGCAAACCAAAGAGCAGCTAGAACTGCCCTGCCCTGCCCAGCATCATTCCGGGCCTCCCCATTTCACCCCATCATTCCTGGTGGCCAACTGTGTGAAGTGCCCTGACTTTAGTGTTTAGTGCTTAAATGTTGATAATTATTCAGCAATTCGAAAAGTGCACTGTACTCTGGTGAGGTGTGTTAGGTTGGTGTGGGCTTTGGATCAGGTGCCAGAGTCTTGGAACACCCTCCCTTTTGCAGTAATCTCATCTGACTTGGAAGTTTTAAAGATAAGAACTAAGTCAGTAGCTAATTAGTTTTCCAGTGGGAGCTAATAGGCCATGATAGTAATCTGAGGCCCCAGGCTCAGGGAAGCTGCAGCTAGCTGAGTAGCTCCTTACCTCCTTCCAGCCGGCCTTCCTCCTTCCCCGTGGAGTGCTCCTCTTCAGCTTTCTTAGTTTGTTTGAAAAGATCTGTTATTTTTTTAATAATGCATATATGTATGTGTGTGAGTTTGTGCACATGAGTTGCTAGTGCCCATGGGGGCCAGAGCTGTCAGGTTCCCTGGAGGTTACCTGTAACTGTGAGTGTAACTGTGAGCCGCCGCCGACATGGTTGTCCACTGCTGGAGCGCCTTGTGCTGGAGCCCTGATCGCTTCTTGATCCCCCTTTGCTTATTCATGGTGGTTTCTTCCCTTACTATTCTTTCCCTTCATTTTCTTACAGAATTCAGCTCAAGGTAGTTGGCTAAAGTAATGTGTAGGTTAAAATTTTTTTGTAACGATTCAGTATAATTTTATATTCTTTTCCTTAGTGTTTGAACTCAGTGAATTAACCACGTGAGGTGAGATTACTGTAGGGAAACCTTTTCTGTTAATTAACATGTAAAAAGGGACTTAGAACCCTAAGTGGTTTTTTTGCCCTCATTTTAATCACTGAATTTTATTCAAATTAGAACCCATCTTTGTTGGGAATTATTCTTACATTATCTACACATGCCACTGGCTATTTCTGTTGTTTGCAAGTCCTGTCACTTTGAAGGTATAGCTAGCTGATGGTTAGATCAGAGAACTAAGTACAAAGACCAACCAAGAAGAGATCAACATTTAAACAGACCCATAATACATGAAGAAATTGAAGATGTAATAAGAAACCTCCCAAATAAAAAAGGCCCAGGCCCAGATGGTTTCACGGCAGAATTCTATAAAACATTTCAAAAATACCTACAACCATTGTTACTGAAACTGTTTAGAAGGATACAATCAGAGGGAATTCTCCCAAATTCCTTCTATGAAGCCAGCATCACTCTATTACCAAAACCAGGCAAAGATACAACTAAAAAGGAGAATTATAGACCCATCTCCCTCATGAACACAGATGCCAAAATCTAAACAGGATACTGGCAAATCTCATACAGACCACATAAGAAGATCATCCATCATGACCAAGTTGGATTCATACCAGAGATGCAAGGGATGGTTCAACATACGAAAATCAATAAACTCATCAAACACATAAATGGATAAAGACAAAACCACACCATCAACTCAATTGATGCTGAAAAAGCCTTGACAAAATCCAGCATCCCTTCATGCTTAAATCCTAGAAGGATATGGATTGGAGGATCATCCTCATGTAATCAAAGCCATATACAGGAAACCCACAGCAATATGCATCCTAAATGGGGAAATGACAGAAAATTCCTTTAAAGGTAGAAACGGCAAGGCTGCCCCTGGTCACCACTCCTCTTCAATATAGTGCTTGAAACACTTGCTAGAGCAATTAAGGCAGAGGGACAAATTAAAGGTGTACTATTGGAAAAGGGGAAGTCAAGCATAGTCCCTATTTGTTGGTGATATGATTGTTTACTTAAGGGATGTTTAAGAACCACCAGAAGAACTCCTAGAAAGATTAACACGCTTCAGCCAAGTGACAGGATACAAAATTAAACTAAAAAAAATCATGACCTTTCTTTACACCAAGAACAAGCAACTGGGAGAAAGAATTGAGAGAGACCTTCCCACTGCATGATAGCTCAAAAACAATAAAATACCTAGGAACAACACTAACCAAAGACACAAAGACCTTACAATAAAAATTTTAAAACCTTTAAAGAAAGAATTGAAGAAGACTCAGAAGATGGAAAAACTCCCATGCTCATGGATTGGAAAATTAACATATGTAAAAATGTCCATTTTCTAACCCGAACTCTGTATAGATTTAACGCAATCCAATAAAATCCCCAAGAGTTCTTCACAGGCTTGGAAAAAAATCCTTAAGTTCATTTGGAAAAACAAATAACCGAATAGCCAAACAACCCGATGAAAAGAAGCTACACAGGGGCATCTCTATACCAGACTTTCAAACTATACTACAGGCTATAGTCATAAAAAGCCTGATACTGCCACAAAAACATGACCTGTTGACCAATTAAACAAACCAAGACCAAAACCTGATCACGTACAATTTCACGTCATTCCTTCATATTTGACAAGTGGGGCCAAGAAGACACAATGGAAGAAAGAACAGCATCTTTCAGCAAGTGGTGTTGGCAAAACTGGATCACCACTTGCAGAAGAATGAAATTAAACCCTAACTCTCGCCTGTACAAAAGTCAAACTCCAAGATGGATCAAAGACCTCAACTGAAACCCCAAACTCTGAAGGTGATAGAAGAAAAAGTTGGCAGCAACCTACAAGACATAGTGTAGGAAAAACTTCCTAAATCAGACACCAGCTGTTGCACAGAATTAAAGTCTACAGTTGGACAAAAATGGGACCTCATTAAACTCAAAGCTTCTAGCTATAAAAAAAAAGACAAAGAAGGTAAAAATAAAAAGAGTGAGAGGAAATCCCCAGGAGGAACACTGCAGAAACAAGTTGAAAAGCATTGATTTCCAGAATATATAAACTACTTCAAGAAACAAAGAAGAAAGAAACAAATGACCACTTCAATAGAGGATTGCAAAGAGAGCTGAACAGAGATCTTCACAAGTGAGGAATTAAGATGCTGAGAAACACCTTAAGAGTGTTTCCAACACTAATCATAAGCAATTGCAAATCAAAACCACTTACGATATCATCTTTACTCCAATCAGACTGGCTAGGATCAAAGAAACAAATGATAGCAAGTGCTGGAGAGATTGTGGGGAAAGGGGAGCACTCAGCCATTGCGGGTGGGAATGTAAAATTGTGCAGCCACTATAGGAAAGCTGGTAGAACCCTTGGAAGTCTTGGACTGAACTTGCCACCTGACCCAGCCATACACTCTAGGCATGTACCCTCAAGACTCACCCCACGCAGAGATATATTTTTATTTCAGCTCTCTTCACATAGCAAGAGCTGGAACCAAACCAAATCACCTCAACTGATGAGGAATAGAAAAAGTGTGGTACATCTACACAAATGAGTTCAATGCGCAGAGAAGAAAGATGAACATCAAGGCAGGAAAATGTCTGGAGCTAGAGGGACATCATGCTGAGTAAGTAACACAGTCCCAGAAAACCAACGATGAATGGACCTCATCGTGGATCTTAGGCCAATTACCTAGTTGTAATAGTTTGTGTGCACACCCTTGAGCTTTGTCCAAAGCAGTTGGGAGTGATGCATAGTGGAAACAACAACAACAAAAGGACTGCATCAAAACTGGACTGAAAGGTGAACACTGCTCAAAACAGTCAACTCACACGAGAATTTTGAGAAAGACTGGAAAAGAGATGAAAGCTAGGTTTGGCAGAATCCATGAGTTCTGGTGGGGTGGGGGGATGGGAGGGACACGGGTCTAGATTTGATAAAAAATATTAAAAAAAACAACAACAAAAAACAAAGACCTCGGCTGTGGATCATCTGGGCAGTATTTTAGTTCTGTGTCACATCTGAAAGCATGTTTTTAAGAGCCACACTGTAAATGCTGCAAACAAATGGCATATAGTATCAAGCAGGACATAGTGTTCAAATATCTGTGTGCCTCCTCCTTCAGCCAGACTTTAGAACAAGTTCATGGTCATGACTCATTCTAGCACAGAACTACAATAATGCCCAGATGATCTTTTCACTTAGTTCTCTGATCCAACTGTCAGCTAGCTATACCTTCAAAGTGAATTGGGGAATTATTGAGAAATGGTGCCTGCTGGTTTGTGGCAGATGATTGTTGAACACAAACTGGAGTCATTGCCAGACGTCTTGAAGATTTGGTCAAAGAGCCAGTCTACCTTTCTCTGGTTGGTCACTATTGGGCCATCAGAATTGTTTAAATGTAGTGTTTTATCAGAAGCACCTACAAGTTCTTAATCTTACTGGAAGACAGGCAGACCAGGTTTTTTAAAATTGTTTTATTTGTATTTGTTTTATTTGTATTTGTTTTTAATACTCGCAGTGAAAAATAATACTTTGGCCTATAGTGGTGTCAAACAAAATGTTTCCTGTATTGGGTACAAGCAGGTTCAGCTGGGCCTTTGTTCTCACTTTTCCTTAGTGACTTTTGAGGTAGAGTAATTGCTCTCCTTGCGAGTCATCTCACATTTTGATTGTAAGTTTGGCTTTTATAATATGAGTTCTTTTGGCAAATTATGAGGTGTGACTAGTATAATTCCAGTTTCAGAAGTAGTTTTTAAGGACAAGGCTTTAACAATGCCCTTGACATTGGATTATTCACTAGATATTTTCTGTACATAAATGATGATGAATATGGTATCAGACAGCATGTGTTGTTCTTGTTTCTTATGTTTCATCATTCTTGACTTGGTGATTATATTCAGGATAACCTAATCTTAGGACATATATTGAATCTTAGGACATGTATTGAATCTCTATTTTAAACTTATTTTACAGAGATAAGCCCATGCTCATTACTTAACAGAATCTATAGGAACATTTTAGGATTAGAATTGATCCTGTAAAGGCCCCTGGATCTTACACAAAAGAAGCACTTGGAGAAAACAAAGTGACTAAGCTAGAAACGCTAAGTGCTGGTGACTGCAGAGATCACTAAGAATTGTTTTGTGTTCATTTAAGACTACCAAAATCAAAACAATGCCAAGGCTGTTTGGGTACAGCGTTATTATACCAAGAATACATAAGTGATACATAAATGTTCCTCATTCAAGATTTCATGTGTTTTCAAGGATACTTTGTGTATTTGTCAGCTTTCTGCTGCTGTAACAAATACCTAAGACAGTTTACGAAGAGAGAAGGTTGATTTTGTCTCATGGCTTCAGAGTTGCTGTACACATTTGGTTGATCCTGCTCTGTAGGCATGTAGCAAGGCAGTGGGCTGTGGCAAGGGTGTGTGATAGAAGGAAATCTCATCATCAGAAGAGAGGAAGAGCAAGGGGCTGGACTCCCAGCTTTCCCCTCAGGACCAGGCTCCCCGCCAGGGGCCACAGACTTCCCTCTGTGGTGTCAGGCTAGCTGTGAGGCTGTGTGTGTGAGATGTTCTGGATCCAGACTACAGCACTTGGCCAGATGAACATTCTTTTGAAAGTTACGCCAGGAAAGCTGGAGGGAAGGCTAAGAATGCGGCTGGTGTTGGTCCTGTCCTGTGCTGTCTCGCTCTCCCACTGCCTCCTGTGCATGCTGCTACTGTATGCTGAACCATCTGAAGCATTCTGAACTTCCTCTAAAACTCTAACTCTCTCTCCTTGAAGAACATTCCAACATTCATGTAAGATTGAGACAATGGCCAGAATTTTAATTAGGGCTTTAAAAGTTGAGCTAAAAGAATGTGTTTTCAAAGGAGAGTTTTTTTTTTTTGCCCCCAATTATGTAAACTTTATTTGATTGTTCATTTTAGAAATCATGACAAATTAAAAAATATTTAGAAAAGAGTCTATCCCCAACAGACTGCCTGGTGCCTTCCCTAGCCAAAGGAACAGGATGCCTTTCACCCTGAACCACACCTGCCCCTGGGGTCTCAGACATCTGCCTGCTAGTCTCTTTTTTTTTTTAATTTATTTTTTATTGTTATTAAACTTTTCCATAAACTGTACATCATTTTTCAATCGAATTCAGAGTCGCTTCCCTTTCCATGCCCCCTCCCCACCTGAGTCCCTGCACTTTACCATACATGTCTTGCATGTTTTTCTGAGTTTTTCCAGAGGTTTTTTTTTTCCAGTTCTTTTGTTGTTGTTCTCTCTAACTTGTATTGCTTCAATATATATACATACGTATATATATACACATATATATACGTATGTATATATACATACGTACATAGTTATATATATGGAAGAATGGATTACGAAACTGAATCCTTCTATATGCTGTCTACAAGAAACCCATCTCACCTGCGAGTCTCTTTTTTACTGGACTCCCAGCTCCTTGAAAGAAGCTTAATAGAGGTTTCCATAGTTTTGTGGGGGGGGGGGAAGCAAACAGCCAAATCAAACTAAAAACCCAGAAAAAAGAAAATAAGGTGAATGCCTGTGAGTGAAATTGTTGAATAAATTGTGCTGTGGCTGTGGGGATTTAAACATTATATAATATCTCATTTTTATAAATGATGAAAAGCTTTACGTGTGACTTTATGTGTGTTCACAGATGGAAATATTAGGATGAAAAGGGCCAAGGAGGGAGGGGCTAGATAAAAATGTTCTCAAAATTTAATTTTTTTTCTTCTTTTTAAATGTGCTGTTAGATTAAATAACAGCGCAAACCCCCGATAAAAAACAGGCACATGAGACTTAAGTAACTCTGGGAACATAACTTACTTCAGGAATTGCCAGGGCTGACTATCTGTTGGCACGTGGTGGGGTAGTGGGAACAGCAGCAGCAGGTTGGCGACTGGGGCCCACCCCGTTATAGCCACAGGGTGGGACCTCAGGTACAGGGGAAGGGGTCAGAAGATTGACAGCCTCTGGAGGAAGTGGACCTCTGCGTGTCCCTTGGAATTCTGGGAAGCCCATATCTATAACATGTGCTCTTGACTCTTTCCCAGAATAGACAACAAGATCACTGAAGCGACGCCAAATCCTACTTCCTTTCACGTGCAGGAAAGGCAGTGGGTACTTAAATCCTCGTTTAATTTTTAATTTCACCTCGTACACTGGCTTATCTTTTGGTGCATGAGTCACCAAAAGCATTCAGACTCAACGTAGAACCACTCAATACTGTGGCGGGGCAGCGGGTTTATGTAGATGGTCAGGCTTTTAGGGAGGGTGATGGCCTTGGAAGAAGCCCAGGATGCAGCGCTGTTGGGACTCAGCAGGCCCAGCACCCTGCAGTGGTGATCCCCCCAGAGAACCATCAGTGCCTGGATTCTAGTTCTGCAGGGTCAGAGAAGATCTCTGGAAGAGAAGGTGGCAGATGGGTGTCTCACTTTCTAGTGGCAGATGACAGGATGGAGAAAGTTAAAAACAGAAAGGCATTGGAGAAAGCTGTTTTTCCCCAGCTCTGCTTCCAGACGTGGTGCTGTGTTGCTGGTCTCTCTTGCGGTCACTCAACAGGGACTTGCAGGGTACTTGAAAAATATAGTATATGCCTCTTATCGAAGAGTGCTTATTATTTACTAACTGAATACATCGTGAACCTTCAGGGAGGTAAATTGCTGTTAGCAGAACCCTGAGTTACTTAGTCTTAGATAATAGTACCTGGAGGTGCTTTGGAAAGGAAGAGGAAACTTCTCTGTGGACCAGAGAGCTGGAAAGGCAGATGGAAAGGAAAGAGGGAAGTGGGGTGGCCCAGTCAGTGCCTGAAGCTCCTGACCCCTCCCAGCCTTTCATTTAGAGATTTCTCTAGTTTGTTTATTTGCCAGGTTATGTTTCTATAGAGAAGTTGGATCTCAACAAGCCCTTTTTAAAATGCTGTGTGACATGTGAGGTTTGTCAGCCAGCAGGCAGAGAGCCATCAGCTGAGAAGTGGGACTTTTATGAATCCCTTCACATGAGCATGCAGTGGAACTCTTCCCCTAGGGTACACCATGGCCAACCAATGGGGATCAGAGCCACAGTGGTGTCCTGCAGGAGACCCCACACAATTGGGCCCCTTAACATTAATTTCCTTCTGGAAGGTGGGTGTGGGAAAGGTCATTAGCCACTTCTTCCTACAGCTCTAGCAGCACTTAATCCTGTTCCTGTCGCATGTGGTTGTGGGCAGATGGGGAAGAAACTAGATTCTACAGGAGGTGGAAGATTACTTGGGGGGTGGATTCTGGTCATGTAGGCTTTCGGAGCCTCCATGCATGCTGGGGTGCCACTAAGGTGATGCAGCTGCCAGAGACTCACTGGTTTGCCAAACTGGAATGGAATGGTTTCCTTTGTGCAGATGATCTGCAGGGAGCCGGTTCTGTGCGTCTCCCTGGGAAAGGAAATGAAACATTGTGTAAGGTTGGTTCCTGTTGTTATAGTCGAGTTTGTGCAATTTTGGCACCCAGCTCCTGGACTCACATAATCTAGTTAAATCCACACCTTGTTTATGATTGTCGCAGGTAGGCCATGTCTCCACAGTTCTGTGCTAATTTCACATTTCTGGATCTAAGTACAAAATTCCATGTTGTTTTGTTGTAAATCTAATGCAGTTAGATTAGCACAATAGCATTACTGCAGCTAATTTGAAAGAGCTTTTTATTTTTCCTGCCTGATTTTTATACAGTTTACGGATTAGGTTCAGGAACCCTAACATTGCAGTATTCCTGTGATTGTATGGAAAGAAAGTAGGAGCTGAACACTGATTTAGGTGACTGGTTTTTTGGATGTCTCTTGGCAAATGAGTTTGCCTGTTTGAGTGTCTACCCCATGCTGTTTCCTTGGAATAAAATTGAGCAATCTCAGTGTCACAGGCTTCTGGTGCAGGCAGGATGCACCAGCACTTAAAAAATGGCTGGCCAGGAGTTTTTCCCAAGGTAGACACTACACTTATCACAAGGGCATAGTAGAGATCTCCAACAGCATGAAGCTCCATGTCTTAATTAGCATTTGTAAAATGGATGTTTTAATCAAATCTGCCTGTTCAATCAAATCGATTTCTCACTCATTCTATTCTTCAGCCTGTTTGTTTCATCTAGAATACTATCAGAAAGTATTATTGCATACCCCTATTGAATTCAAGGTGCTCGATTGAAGGTCATGGGTGTTATTTGAGATGCGATATGATAAAAAGGTAGACATTGAAGTCACACAAATTAAAATCAAAATTTGCTGAAGATTTTAAAAAGAGAAGTAGATATGACCAAGGGAAAAGAACAGAGCAATGCAGGAGAATGAGTATCAGTGCTTCTGGGCAGTGTGGTTACTACTCCCCTGGGTCCACAGTGCCAGCTACCTAGAAAGACAGCTGCCTCCGCCACTCCTCCTCCTCCTCCTCCTCCTCCTCGTCCTCCTCCTCCTCCTCCTCCTCCTCCTCTTCCTCCTATCAGAACACATAACAAACCCTCACCTATACCAGCTCTTTTTGAACAAGTGACAGCAGAAGTGACTTGTTTTGCTCCATGCTTGCTGTGGTGTGGAGCTCCCACGGGGCTTCCACCGAGGAACAGCACTTGTGTAAATGCCGTTGCACCTGAGTGCCCTGTGGGTTTCCCTGTGTCTACTCGTGCCCTAGTGGCTTACCTTGCCCTGAGTGCCCTATGGGTTCCCCTGTGTCTTCTCGTGCCCTAGTGGCTTACCTTGCTCTTGGCTTGTTCTCTGAGGACGAAGCCACACGTGACTTGCCTGGACCCTTACGTAGGCTGTTTGCTTTCCTAACTACTTCCTCCATAAACAGCAAACAAATTACATTTTATGACTGTACCAGACAAATATAATCCAGAGTGGATTTATTCTTTTGTATTTATTATTATTCATTTTACCCTTTTGATATTAGAGAAATTAAAGCATTTTTGAGGGTAATACTGTGGGCCCCTGGCACTATGTCTTCTGAGCCTCATGGCCATGTTGCCTGGCTAAGGACTTAGCAGTGTAAGTTAGGATGGTGTTTCTCTATTTTGTGTCACATTTATTCTGAAAATATTGGGTGGGCTTGATTGTATGAGAAATAGTTACTTGTTGTCTTCTTTTTTGGTTGTTTACTGCTCTCTTTTTTGAGCTAGGGTTTCCTTAGGTAGCGCTGGTGACTTGGGACTCATGCGTTCCTGGCGGGCTTTGAACACTGGCAATCCTCCTGCCCCTACCTATTGAGTGCTGGGATTACAATGTGCCACCAAGCCCAGCCTTTCTGTATTCTTCTTTATGAACTCTCATGATTCTGTTTCTCAAGTTACTGTTCTGTGTAGATTGTCAAAGCTCCTGCACTGTTAAAGATGGAGGCAAGAGCATGTGTTACCAGGGCACCATTGTGAGGCTGGCTTCGGAAGGACGTGGAAATTGTGCTTTTCTTTATAATGCTCTACTTTTCTTTTATTCTCCTTTTTCTTATTTTTTTAAATGAGATTATTTATTTATTTATTTATTTATTTTTTGAGTGGGGCCAGTAAAAAGTATTTAGGCTTCTTCAGTGCTGATTTTTGAAATAAAATTTTATCGAAGAAAATATCGTTACCGCACTTGCCGTGTCTCCGCCACGTCTCTCTGGTCTCCGCAGCTGTGTCTTCCCGGAGCTGCCCTTCACAGCCGAAGCGTTAGTGGCTGTTCAGAGCACAGGTCCTCCACGAGAAGAACAGAGTGGTCTGAAGGAAGACGCAGAGCTTGGGGGGGGGGGGGATGGTAGCAATAGCAAAGCTCATCTACCAGAGGACAGCGAGGAACATGCTTTAAACAAATAGGCAGCTCTAAAATAAAGGTCCATACGAAGCCAGAGACCGTGCATTTTAGCGGCATACACCCTAGGGGTGGAGGAGGAAGGAAGATGCCATGTGTTCTGCCACAGCCGCTTTACTTATAACTCAGGAAGATACCTTAGTATTTTGAGAGCCAGGAGAGTGGTGGCATTTCCATTGTCTTCCCACGCCAGGACTAGGAGCCGTGAAAGCACGCCTTACGGATGCTTGCTGGACAGGGCAGCTTTCCAGGGCTGGCTGCTGGCAGGAGGCCAGTTCCTAGTAGAAGCACAGACTGCAAAGTGGTTGGTTCACATTTTAGTTGTGGTTCATTCCAGGTTACCAGGTAAATGGCCACCTCATCTGTGACAGGCCAAGTATTGATGTCTCATTGAATATAAAGAAATTTTCATTCTATTTTTTCCTTTACTCAGAATGTGATGGAGACTGGCTGCGCAGAGAACTTATCTCTGTGAATTCTTGCAGACGTTTAACCTGAGTGGTATTTTGGGGAGATGCAAGCACATTCCATGAACCAGGAAGGCAGGTTCTGCTTTGAGTTCTTAACCCCAACTTCCCTCAGTGAGAGACTGCGACCTGGAAGTCCAAGCTGAAATAAATCCTTTCTTCCCCTAAGTTGTTTTTGGTCCGAGTGTTTTATTACGGCAACAGGGACCAAACTAGAACAGAAAATTTTCTGCCAAAGTAAAAGAAGTGAAAGTAAAAGCTCACCATTCTCAGCTCACAGTCCATCCTTGAGGGAGTTAGGTCAGGAACTCCTTCCCAGCCAAGTACAGCAGGAACTGTGGACATGTGCCTCTTGCTGCCTGCTCCCTGCCTCAAGCTGAGTTAGCTTTTGTATATAGCCTAGGGCTACCTGGGCCCTCCTGTATCAATTGGCGATCTGAAGAGCCCCGCCCCCATGCCCACGCTGAGGCCAGTCTGATCCAGGCAATTTCTCCTCTGAGGACTTTCCCCTGGCTGACTCTAGGCTGTGTCAGGTTGGTGGCCAGGCACTTGGATGGACTTCCCAAGTTTAAACTTTTTGCAGTACAGACTGTGTGTGTGCCTCTGAATGGGGCCTGCGCGTTTGAGGATGAGTTTCACCTCCCATGTCAGAAGGTCCTATGCCTCTGTGAACTTTCCCAAACCCTCAGTTTCCTTGATCCTCACCGTGACTCTGCAGTTCTGGTGTGCCAGCCCGTCTGGTCCGAGGGGTCTGTCAGAGCCCCTCAGGTGGCCATGTCTTCTGACTCAGTACTGTGCTCATCTGTCAGGATCTTTAAAAAAATTTAAAGTAAGTTTCTTTTAGCAGGGAAAACCTTTATAAGAACCATTGTATTTCACATTTAAAAGTTCTTTGCGGCGCTAGGCATGGTGCACATACCTGTAGTCTTAGCACTCTGGAGGCCAAAGCAGGAGGATTGCTTCCTTATAGTCCTCATGAAAAGTCATTGTGGTCCTTGGTACCTGATGTGGACATCACTTCCCTTGTATTCCTTTCATTTACTGGGCGCAGTGACATAGATTGCATTGTAACCTGAACTTTGATATATGATCCCAGATAATCTCTGGATGTCCTTGTTGCTTCTTGTAAATGCTGTTATGTTAGTCAACTACAGGTCAAAGTGTACTTCACCTGATGCTATCCAAGATTACCCAGGCGATTTTGAATTTGGGGAGGACATTGAACTTACAGTGTCCTAGGGCTGTGGAGGCCGTGTCTAGATGGGCTGCATGGGCCGTGGAGGCCGTGTCTAGATGGGCTGCATGGGCCGTGGAGGCCGTGTCTAGATGGGCTGTATACCCAAGTCTGTGGTTGCCCTCCACTGCATCAGGCAAAGTGGATTTCACTGTGCTCCCCGTGGGCTGTACAATTTGTTGTCTTTTACTTTCTTGCTATTGGACCATGCCAAGCAAGTCTAGTTCTTTTATCATGGTAAGTCTTCAAATATTCACAGGCATGACTAGGCGTGTAGTTCTTGGACTCCTGTTCACTTCTTCATGGGGCATGACTGAGCCTCATCACCAGACTTGTAGTTTCTCTTCCTCTGTGCTGTGTTCCAGTGCCCTGTGGCCTGGTTGCCGAGAAGCACTCATGGGAAGGAATGTGGCATTTTCCTCTGCCGTTCGGTTTATATGTTCTGTTCATACAGTTCGTAATGGCAGTAGGTGCCAGATCTTCAGTGTGAAATGGAGGTGGGCTGGACTTCGACTTTCCTTTTTTTCTTGAAAAAAAAAAAATCAAATTTTTGGACCAGGTTCTAAAATTTGACTGCCTTACATTAAAAATGTAATTGAATAGGAGTGCTAATTTGGGCAGCCTCCGACCTAGAAGCCTGAATCTGGCCGCCCCCAACAGTTTGGTGAGCTGTCCTGACTGCCTCTGTTTTGGATAGCACCAAGGATCTGGACCCGGTGGCTCAGGCCTGTAGTGTCAGCTACTCAGGGGGCTGCAAGTTCACTTAGGGGTAGCAGCTTGCCCCTATGTCCTCACATAGGGAGTGCAGAGACAGGCAGATCTGGGCTTCCCTATGAACCATTCTAGTTGAAACAGCTGTTGCCCATTCAGCAAGAGATGCTTCAAAAAACCAAGATGAAGAGCGATGATAAAGGAGAACTCCGATGGCTGCCTCTGCCTCCGCAGGCGCATAGACGCAAGCACGCGCGCGCGCGCGCACACACACACACATGCACGCACACATGCACGCACACACTCACACACACACACACACACACACGCACACATGCAGGCTGTTGGTGTGAGCACCTTCGTGTGTGGAGGGAGGGAGCTGAGTTCTTTGTTTCAGGACTGATGTCCCAGCAGCTAATGCCTGTATCTATACAACCAGGTCTAGCACTGAGTCTCTGAGACTTGACTCCTCTCATTACCCACCTACTGAATCAAACTATGACAGTAGAGCCTAGGACCCAGGTGATCATTCAGGTGGGGAAAGCTGTCCCGTGTGGAAGAACTGTAGACCAGTCTGTACTCTCCAGTTCTGAAGTTGTAAATTAAAAAAAAAAAAATTCTTCAGCTTTTGTAGTTTCATAGCATAGTTCTCACTCAGGTTTAGACCCCTCCCCATCCATCCCCTCCCTTCCCCACGACACCTCATGTATTCCACTATACATGGTAAGTAAGACCTATCCAAGACCTACCACAAACCTACCGTTTGTGTAGCTTGCTGGCTGTGCTCTGAGAGGTTTATCAAGCAGATAGCTGGCTTGGTCAGTTTCCCTTCCTCTTTTTTGCTGGTTTGTGATGACCGTTCTCTACATCAGTGTCAGACAACACATTCTAGGACGACTGTCCACTCCCTACATAGAATCCACTTTATACCCTCCCCCGTTACACATCTGTCCTTCCTATGGACAGCCTGATCACAACTGCCACGACCTAGGTCTTTGGCAGGACCTGCTTGTGAAATGGAGATAGGTTTTTCAATTTTAATCTTAACAGTGATGGCATCTCCTTCAACCTAACCCTCTTTTGGCCGCCTGATTAGGATAGAGGGACTTCTCCAGTCCTTTCAAACCAGCTTGGAATAAGAAGGGATGGCTAGCACACCCTGGCTTAGAGACCAAGAAACGAATAGAGAGTCGATTAGTCACCTTGGATCATATTACGTGCTTGTTCTGACAAGATGTACTCTTCTCAGGTGCTGATGCTCCCAAGCTACAGTCCCACTCTAACAGTCCTTATTGTCTTTGACCTGCTTCTCTGCAAGTCTACACAGTTCCAAGCCAACTGTCGAGCAAATATGTGGGCAGATGTAATCACCTTATTACAGTCTTCTTAAATCTTATTTTCTTTTTAAAAAATATTTTATTTTTATTTTAAATTATAGTATATATGTGTATGTCTCTGTGTGGATTAGTGCACGTGAGTGGAGTGCCCACAGAGGACAGACGAGGGGGTCAGATCCCCTGGAGCTGAACTTACAGGCAGTTATGAACTGCCTACATGGTGTTGGGACCTCTGCATGAGCAGTGTGTGCTTTTAATTGCTGAGCTTTATATTCAGCCTCAGCTTACTGTCATTCCTCCTCTCCCTAGCCCAATGCCTAAAGTCACTGTGTGGACCAGGCTGGCCTTGATCTCAGAGATTCTCTTGTTTTTACCCTCTAAGGGACTAAAGGTGTGCTGCACCCTGCCCTGTGTTTTTTTGTGTGGTTTTCGTTTTGGACATATTTTCAGTTATTCTGACCATTATGAAATGATCATGCATGTGTGATAGGTTGGCTCACATGCTATGGCCTCTTGGGTAAACACAAGTAGTGTGATGGCTAGGATATTTCTAGCTCCTCCCCGCTCCACGCTTTTCTCTCTGGGAATCCTGTCATGTGTTGGAGGGTGCCACTGGGTTTCGTGGTTCTCATAAGTAGCTGAGATTGAGACCAGGTATTTAATTTTCATTGTCAACTTGGCTAGGTTTAGAATCAGCTAGGAAACAAACCTCCGGGTGTGTCTGAGAGCATTTTTATAAGGGTTTCCTGGAAGAGGGCCGATCCACCCAAACGTGGTGGCACTGTTCCTTGGCTGGGGTCCTGAACACTTAGTCAGCACTAAGAGACACAGCAGGCTGAGTGCCAGCTTTCCTCTCTGCTTCCTGAGGACACAGCATGATCAGACTGCACCTGTGCTCTTTCTCCATGGTAGACTGCTCTTAACCATGAGCCAAAATTATACCCTTCCTTCCAGAAGTTGCTTTTGTTGGATATTGTAACAGCAATGACAAAACTAATATGCAAACATTTTCGAAACATTACATCATAAGAACTAACTGGGAGCATGTAAGACGCCTAGGTCCTTGTCTGGGGGACTTGGTAACGGATGGCCCCAAGGAGCCACGTGCTTCACGATTGTCCCCTTGCTTCAAGACTGGCGGATTTGACTTTGGTGCTCTCGCACAAAAGTGGCTCCCTTCTTCTCTTTCTCTTTCTAGGAAATGAGTCTTTTACAGAACACAGTTGTGTGCTAAATACCCTGAACTGTAACTTCAGATGCATTTGAATAAAATAATGATCGACAACTGGGCACTGACTGGCTGTGCACAAGTAGAAGTGTGATGGTGTTCTGAGGCATGCTGTGGCTATTTAATTGACTTTATTCTTTACTTCAGCTAGTCCATGTAGTGAAAGAGCAGGGAGATGAAGAAGCAACTTCAGTTTTGCCCAGATAACTGGATAAAGCTTGAGGAGAGTGAGACGCTGATGCTGGAGAAGGTATTGGGGGCAGATGAGTCATAACAGCCAGTGGCTCATTAGGGTGGGAGCATGGGCGTTGTGCGAGTGAGAACCGAGGCTTGAAGAAGCCGGCAGGATGTGAAAGGAGGTGGACACGCCAGGGCTGCCAGGGCTGCCAGGGCTGCTAGTGCGGCTCTGCAGCTGCGCTCACTGCCTTGCAGGTTCAGTGTAGACTAACAGAGCGTATAGGGTGGAGTGTAGACTCACTGAGTGCTTATAGGGTGGAGTGTAGACTAAGTGAGTGCTTATAGAGTGGAGTGTAGACTAACAGAGTGCTTATAGGGTGGAGCTAGACTGAGTGTTTATAGGGTGGAGTGCTGGTGGTTTAAGATAAGAGTGCTGGGCCAGAAATGGGTGTTAAGAGCAGAACCTACTGGGAAGTAGAGGCTCTTCAAAGGCTAAGGGGAAACAAAACAAAACAAAACAAAAACAAGAAGAACTCCACAGTCTGGGTACTTTATCTTACCCGCTTTCTTTCCTTCTCATAATTAGAATCCCAGGTACCGGTAGAAGAAGCCCAGAGATCTAGCTGAGTCTTTTTCCATCTCAGGTACCCAGGATTACTGCTAGGTCTTTAAAAACCTTGAAACAAACAAAACAAAACAACCTTATTTTATGTGTATGACTTTTGCCTATATGTAAGTGTACCATGTGCCATGTGCATGCAGTATGTGTGGAAGACAGAAGAGGGCATCAGATCCCTTGGAACTGGAGTTATGGGTGGTTGTTAGCCACCATGTCACTGCTGGGAACATGACTCTGTGCCTCTGTAAGAGCAGCCCGTGCTCTCAACCACTGAACCATCTCTCCAGCCCTGAGCTGCTAACCACTGAGTCGTCTTCAGCTCCTGCTGCTCAGTCCTCAGGCAGAAGAGTCCTGTCACAGAACAGGTGCATTTCTGGGGCTGAGCCAGGTAGGCCACCACCCAGGGGCCAGCCTACCCAGGACATCTGCATCTCCTCTTGCCTGAGCTTCTTCTGTGCTGGCCTGCCTTGGGACCATTCTTCACTTTCTCTTGATCCAATCCTTTCATGTGTTCACTTTTGCTTTGTTTTTGTTGATCTGATTGATGACTAAGAATGATGTTTTGGGGAGTTTGCTTGGTAGTTTTGGATAGTAGCCTTGGTACTTGGTGAACTGTGGGTAGCTGGACTTAGAGTATATCTAACGTCTCCTCTTAAGACCATTAATGGAACAAACCCTAGCAGTTTGTTGATTTCCATGTATACTATCTTTTCTGTGTGGTCCTTCTCTAATTTTGAAAATGAAAGGACATCTTAAAATGTATCAGCATGATAACCATTTAGCACTTGGTTGCATCTTGGGAGTATACTCCAGGGCAGGAGGATGGATTGATCAGTTTATGACATTTGAAAAGTTGTAACTTGGATACAAAGAAGGATGCAATTCTATAATGCCTATGAGTAATCATTATGGCTGAGACCTTAAGCATGTCTCATGCAGGTGCTGGCTACTACCAGCGTTCACTCACACAGCGGCCTCCACAATAGGGAGAGGTTACTATGATTGTCCCTTTCTATAGCTGAAGATAAGGGAGGTTAAACTGTGAGTCTGTACAGCCAGTTCATTAGGGAACTTGACAGACTTTGTGCTCCATATGCGTCTTTGCCCTCCTGTTGATTGTAGATGATTTTGAATCTGCCTCTGAGTCCTAGCACTGATACACTCTGTGTGACCTGGCCCTGAAGTGTATCCCCTCTGCTTCCATTTCTTCATTTTAAGCCTGGACGGGGCAGTTTTAGGCTTAAATGCAATCATGTGTACAGAGCTCCCTAGCTTAATATCTGGCATATTAGAAGCATTTCTCATTATTTTAGAGCTGATTTTGAAGGAAAAAAAAAAGAAAAGAAAGAAACCAGTGTTATAAAGTTTTAGAAATTAGACTTTCAAAGGTACTCTGGTAATTGTGCATTTGAATTTATTTATTTATTTATTTATCTATCTATCTATTTATTTATTTATTTATTTTTGGTCTTTTTGAGACAGGGTCTCCTTGAAGCCCCAGGTGGCTTGGAACTCACTATGTAGACCAGACTGGCCTTGAACTAACAGAGATCCACCTGCGTCTGCCTCCCTAGTGCTGGGATTAAAGGCATGCACCCCCACGCCTGGCCCTTGGATTTTACATTGTTTTTTTTATCTTCTACATCTAATAAGGTCTTACTTAAAAAAAGTGTGATGAATCCTGGGTTTATAGTCCCAGGCTCAGGAGGGTGTTTTCCAGAGCTTTCTAGTGGATTGAGGACAGGGGGACCCCTCTTCACTCCATGGTGCTGGTGATAGGTCTAGGAGCCAGGACATAGGTAGACTTGTTAACTTGTTTTGCACAAATCTGGGTAAAAGAATTGACAACTGGGAGTAGGAGGCTGGGAAATTGTAGCAGAGAAGCCATCTAGACCACTGAGCTACCTTAGAGAATCACCCGGGGACTCGTCCAGAACTATTGCAGTCTCCTGGAAGCTCAGGAGCTCAAGGATACTCAGCCCTCTTAAACTTCACTTTGGAATTATATGTTGGGAGGTATCATATAGTATTCTTCCACCCTACCCTTCTGTTTTTGAATGTGTGTTCAGAGGTGTGTAGGTGCACATGTGTGTATATGCATGTGTGTCCATAGGTGTGTAGGTGCACATGTGAGTGTGCATATGCATGTGTGTGCAGAGGCCAGAGCTTGGTGTTTGGTGTCTTCCTGGATCATTCTCTATCTTATATACTTGCATACTATCTTATATACTTACATACTATCTTATATATTGATACTGATGGGGCTTCTGACTCGAGGTCTTATCTCTGGGTACCTTTGCTGTTATCCCAGTGCAGAGGAGTTTCATCTTTAATGGCAGTGCCCTCAGTAATTACAGGTTCTTTGTCATTGGCACTCTCCTCTAAAACTTCAGATTTGCCCCGTCTCTCTCCTTGAAAAACTTAATTTTCTTATCTTGCTGCCCCACCTGTCCCCTTTCTGTTGTCGTAGACCCACTTGAGCGCAGCTAGCAGTACCTATGAAATGGGTTCAATGCTTACCTGTCTCCAGATTTCTTCTACCAAATAAATTAGTCCATTACCTTTAAATTCAGCCTTGAAATAAAACAACAATTCAACCTGAAAAATCAAGGTTTAGTACATTTTATTACATGTATCTGACTTCTGGTTGTTTTTTTGTTGTTGTTGTTGTGGTTTGTCCGTTCTCCCCCCCCACCCCCCCAGGATCTTATGTATCTTATGATGACCTTGAACTTACTATGTATCTGAAGATGACCTTGAACTCAGGCAGTGCCACCACACCCATTTTTTGTGGGTTTCAGGATGTTGAATCCAGAGCCTCTATCCCTAGCTCCTTGATTTCTTCCCTTTATATGTAAACTTACATCTCTCTTTTTTTAAGTTATTTTTTTTTTTGATATTTCAGTTTAAAATGTGAAGAACAAAGCAACAGGCTTACACAGTGAATCATCTCTGATTTTCTGTGATACAAAACATCAGTATCACAAAGTTGAATGACCCTCAGTCATTTGGCTTAAGCTTTTCTCTCAACAGCTTTCTTTTTGTCCCCTCATATTTCTATCACATGTTAAAGCAAAATAAGGTTTATACTGTGTATATAATTTTACTTCATATATGCGTATACATCAGAGTAACTGTTTTCTGTGTACATGAGCGTTAGTGATGACCAGTTCATTGCTTGCATCTGGTGGTCGTGTTTCCTCCTTCCCCGGGGTCACTGTTTGAGGCTGATAGTACTTCCCCTCATCTTCCTTGGTCTTTCTTGGACCTTCGTGTCCCACTTAGTCCCACGCCTGCGGGTTCTCTGTGGGCACTGTCAGCCCCCTCTTCTCCTGTAAGGCAATGTTGTCCTGATTGCAAATATCACTGTCCACCTTGTCCACTTTCTGATCAGGCATAGTGAACACAGCATTCCTGGCTGCATGACTTCAAAATGACTTCCCTCTGAGCTACTTCAGTAGTGGAGGCGGGAGCTCTGGGCAATTGCATCTTTGGAGGAAGCAAGGAAGTAATGGTTCATGAAAGTACCATGAGTATTTTAACATGCCAGCAAAGGAAAGGATAAAATTGTTAATGCGGGATAAACTGCAGAAACTAGGGCAGTATTTTGAGCAGAGTAAATGTAGACATCTTTGTTACAATGCCCAGGTCCGCACATGCTGGCATGCTGTAGCAAACTTTCAAGTTGGCCGATTTGAGATGTTAAGGCTGTCAAGAAACAACTGAAGAGTCTTTTCTTTATGTACAAAGAACAGTCTTCCTGTGCAGCCCAAACACAAACCTATAAAGTGCTGTATTTCAGATCACAAGTGGCTTTTCTCTTGTAATGTTTTATTTTCTTTTTGTTTTCTGAAAAAATACATTGTCAAGGAAAAATATTTTCCTCGTTTGAGATTCTAGAGGAAATGGTTAGTTTCATTGAGAAGAAGCTCTTTATCTTATTTCATATTTATTAAGATTTCCTGTTCTAGAAATGTATGGGCATACATTTTCTATTTGTGAGTCTTCCAAATTATTTTTTATTATAAATTGGCAGTTCATAATTTTATGTTTATGGGCAACAAAATGGTGCTCTGATCTATTAAAATAATGTAGAACAATTCAATCAGTTTAATTACTTGAACACTAGTTATGTTTGCATCACAAACAGTCCTCTCTCTCTCTCTCTCCCTCCCTCCTCCTCCTCTCTGCTCCCTCCCTCTTTCCCCCTTCCCTCTTTCTCTCTTTCTTGGCTTATTTAACTTAGCCTGATTTCCCCCAGTCCACTTATGTTATAGCACATTCAGAATTTATCTTCTGAAAGAATGAACAGTACTGATGTGCACAGTGGTTGAACTAGTTTGCAATCCCATGAACAGTGGATGACGGTTCCCCTTGCCCCACATCCAGCCCAGCATTTGGTGTCATTTGTTCTCTTAATCTTTGCCAGTCTGACTGGGGTTAGATGAAATGTTAAAATGGTTTTTATTTACATTTCTGAATAACTAATGATGTTGAACACTTTTTTCTTTTTTTGAGAGAGGGTCTCCCTATAGCCCCAGCTGGCCTGAAACTCACTCTGCAGACCAGGCTGGCCTTGAATCACAGAAATCCATCTGCCTCTGCCTCCCAAGTGCTAGGATTAAAGGCATGCGCCACCATGCCCAGCTTAAAGATGGTTCTTAGCCACCATGTGGGTGCTGGAAATCGATCCCGGGTTCTTCTGCAAGAGGAGTTGGTGCTCTTAACCGCTGAGCCATCTCTCCAGCTCCCCAGCCCATTTCTTAAGTTGGTCATTTGT
This sequence comes from Rhizomys pruinosus, assembly GCA_009823505.1. Classification (NCBI taxonomy): domain Eukaryota; kingdom Metazoa; phylum Chordata; class Mammalia; order Rodentia; family Spalacidae; genus Rhizomys; species Rhizomys pruinosus. Next base: position 581,787 of record VZQC01009966.1, read on the forward strand.
TTTTTTGCTTCCTTGTTTTTTGAGTTCTTTGTATGTTCTGAATATTAATCTTCTGTTGGATGAATAACTGGTGAAGATTTTCTCCCACTCTTAGGCTTCTTCTTCATTCAAAGTAGTTGCTTCCTTTGCTGTGTGGAAGCTTTTTAGTTTAATGAGGTCCCAATTGTCAATTGTTGACCTTAATTCCTGAGCACTTGGTGCTGGATTTAGAAAGTTCTTTCCTGCACCTACATCATGTAGGGTACTTACCTATGTATTCTTCTAACAGTTTTAGCATTTCAGGCTTCACATTGAGGTGTCTGATCCATTTGAAGTTGACTTTTTTGCAGGGCGATAAGTGTGGGTTTAATTTCATTTTTCTACATGTGGAGATCCAATTTTGCCAGCACTACTTGCTGCAGATGCTGTCTTTTCTCCAGTGTGTGTTCTTCGTAGCTTTGTGAAATAATCAGATGGCTGTAATTGTGTGCATTCATATTCCAGGATTCTGTTTTGTTACATTGATCTACAAGTCTGCTTGTGTGCTAATACCATATGCTGTTTTTATGACTATGGCTTTGTAATCAAGATTGAGGTCTTTGTGGTCAGGATTGTTTTGGCTATCTGGGGTCTTTTGTGTTTCCATAAGAATTTTAGAATGGACTTTTCTCTATTTCTTTCTTTCTTTTTTTTTTTTTTTTTTTTTTTTT